>OX063268.1:19186412-19666412 GCA_944039245.1 Nebria salina
CACACACACACACACACACACACACACACACACACACACACACACACACACACACACACACACACGGACGTCATTCCAAAAATAGTTGGAATTGATTCAGGGAAGGTCAAAACGTATATTTCCGTTAAAATCTCGAGTTCGAAATTTTTCATGATTACAATACTTACTTATACTGCGAAAGTAAAAAATTCGCAAAAAACGCCTTTTTTTTGGCCTCAAAAGAGTACTACCCCCTTAAGAGAAATAGAGAATGTAAAAGCATATTGAAACATTAATTTGTTTTTTGTTTATTTCTATATTACCTACATATGTATATATGTATTTCTACTAAAGTAAAATAATTTGGAGTTTGACATTCAATATTCAAACTAAGAAATAATATAGTGGAAAGTGTTTCCAAAGGTTATTAAAATATTATATATTAGAAAAATAGTCTAAATATGATTTAACCAAAATGCGTATAAGAAAGTTCAGTGCAAGACACTGCAGATGTTTTCTGTATAAACCCACTATTCGTGATCGAAATTAACAACTCGCTCTCTCGCGGTGAAACTAATGTACTACAAAAATTGGTCATTACGCCGGGCATTAATCAAATCAGCTGTTTGTTCCATTTATGGCCAGCTGGCATTTTTTCATAAATATCGAAGGAATTTATAATCAGTGCACTTTAAAAAATATTTCACTTTTCTGGCATTCGCGTGTCCAATCATAGCCTCTATTTCAACTGTCAAATAAATTAGTCATTACGCCAGGTATTCTTATTAACGCTACTAGCGCCGCCAACGATAATTTCTAGCACGAATAAACGCCAGTTTTTTTCTTGCTACTAAATGAAGTCATAAAACTAATAGTAAATATAATACTAAAATTAAATTAAACTTTAATTAATAATTAAATACAAACAAATACTATGTATTTTATTTGCTGGACATTCGGTTTGATGAAAACTTAAGATCGTTTAAAATATGTAATAAGTGTCTAAACATTGATTTGGAGATATTATCGATATCAATTTATCGACAACTATCAAACATATTAGTGATACTGATAGTTATAGTACATTTAATGTTTAGTCACTGGCATAATCAGTATCAAACCGCCTTTGTGAATTGGTGAAGAAAATGCTTGCTTTGATTATAGTATCGATTGTTCATAAATTAAAATGTTGGCGGTTCGTACATATCAGTTTCCCTTAATTTCTGCTTATATTATTGTATTGATGACACGTATATACCAAGGTATTGACGAAACCAATTTCAATGTCGAAATATTTCATGATTATGTTTTATTTTCTTGGCAACGTATAATTAAAAATAATAAATAAAATATAATAAATCTCTTACTGCGTATTTGGCTCTACATTTTCATTCTCATTTTCTAGTGGATTTGAGACGAGAGCCATTGAAGGTAGTTTGAATGGGGCATCAATATCAAAATAGGAACAAATCGCCGCTTGTAAGTTCCTGTACATAAATAGAAATAGCATTAAATATTGAAACAATGATTTACGTCGCACAGAAACTAACCAGTTATTCATATCAAGAAAGAACGAAGCAGTGGATTCATTCAGTTGGCTACCTAATAGTTTTTGTAATTGTTTTACCAGCTCTTCTTTGTCAGTCGTACCCAGGCAACTGAATTGTTGCAACAATGATTGTTCCAAATCCACTTCACCTTCACGTCCATCTGGTAATTCATTGTCTACATCCATATTTAGGTCAACCAGTAATGATTACAGTTTCAGCTTTTCTATAGATATATTTATTAAGATCATATTATAACATTTTAGACTACACTTTACTAAAGTGAAACGTAATCGTTTACAAAATGAATTAACCTAGTTAATCGTTGAATATAAATGAATGTGAAATATTATTCCCTGGATTTAACAGTAATAATATACACATTAAACCAATGCGACAACACAAAAATTATAGTTTGATAAAATTTAGGGTTGACAAATATCTTATCTTGTTAATAATATACATAAAAATTTTGCAGATTGTGAGTCATCTGTCATGTATTGAAAATGATAAAAGAGGGACCTTTTCAATTTGTAATATTCAGTTTGTAGAAACGTCGTAAGAATGCGCCACCAGTACAATATCTTAATAATTTCCACTTATCATTTTTGATAAATTTGTGATGACGTTATGTTAAAATAAAAAAATGTTTACTTAATAAAAATCATTTTATAATATTATTGTGTACTTTCAAGCTTAATGTAATAATAACATATTATTAATTTTCAATAAACAAATATACTTTATATGCACCTATGAAAGTAAATTTATTTAATATATGTTTGTGTGGTAAGTCCACAAATGTCTTTTTTTGCATATATTATAGAAAAATATATACTGCAATATTTATTTATTTATGTATTTATTTATATTATCATAAACACATATCAAGTCTCTAATTTCAAAGATCATTAATTGATTTTCATAAAAATGGTTTATGTGACGTGTGTCGGAGCTTATATTTATTCGGTATTGCGCATGCGTCGATAACAAAAATGAAACATTTGGATTCGCTTATTTTAATCGCAGCACCATTTTATATTTTAAATCAATCATACAAAACAAATGATTGTTGCACATTGTTCCATTTGCCTTCAATACGTCGAAAGGAACGTATCATTGTTAGATTTTTTTGAATAACGAAATGATAGTTTAAGTCTGTGCTTTTTTAAATTTTACTACATAGCTTGATAACTTAATTTACTTGAATTATTAACTATAAAAGTTTTTACCGGGGTGACCATGTATCGACTAGATTTATCAGGTAAATTAAGAATTTCTTAACAATGTTTTTAAATGTCAAACGTAGTTCATATTTTAAATATAGTATTTAGTTTAAAAATACCGTATTTCCTGAGCAGCCTTAATATTTTGATTAATATTCTACAGAAAAGATTTTTTTACGCAAAAGTAAATGACCACAGAACAGGAGTGTATAAGCGCGGAAAATATTAGAAGACGGAATTGTTTTAAAAGAATGATATATGAGGAAAAAACGAAAACGTACATGATAAATCGTGATGAATTCCCTGTCGATGGTAGTGGAGACTGTCGCGTTGCTCAAATGATACCCTTTAGTTGCACAAAACGCGTTGCCGTTGAAAATAGTTTACCGCAAATTGCTATTAAGAAAAAAGATAATGATTCCCCTACAAGTACTAACACTGAGGTATACATCAAAATACTCTTCTGTCAATTTAACAACTCTCCTTCATTGTATGTGCAAACATGTCACACTTGATTAAAATAATACAGCTTTATTATACTTATGCAGCCAATATGTTATCTAGAAAATATCTTAGCAAATACTAGTTGAAGTGAAGCATTATAATTTATTTATTTGACTTTCATCTGGGAATGAATTACATTCGTGATGAATTGTTACCAGACTACTGTAATGCGATCAAATTACAAAGATTTGCAATTTGAATTTTTGCTTGCCGTCATAAAAATATGTTTAGTATAGTTTAATTTTATTTAAAAACTCACCCCTACTTTGACATTTTACTAGAATTTTGTTTTATTGTCAATCTCAGCCACCTTTGCAGTTCACGCACTACTCTAATGGGGTGGCAGAATACACTTTATATTGCAACACATTCAATGATTTGAACAAATTTCGCATTTCAGAATATAAGACAAGCTGTTCTACAACTACAATAATAATTTTTTCATTAAATAGCTTTATTTTAAATCATTGAAATCAGAAACGTAGCCAAAGAGTGCAATTGATTACTCTTAATGAACATGTTTATGAAATTATATTTTTCTCATGTAATAAATTTAGATGTGTCATTCGCGTCAATGGGAATAGGCGTGAGATTATGTATGTATGCATGTATGTCAAATTCTAAATTTTTTGAGTATATTTTGTTATCCTGTTAACAGTGGACAACCTTACTTGATACGATTTATTAAATATAATCTCCAATACTTAAATAATGACAATTTAATTAAGAATTATAATAATTTCAATTACAATTTTCTTGTAATTGGCACAATTTTGAAGCATAAAAGTTATATCTTTCACTGTAACTGTAGCCGTTTCGGAGAACCGTAAAACAAACTTCCAAAAATAAGTCGGACTCAGTTTAGAGAAGGTTAAAAACTGTATTTCCGTTAAAATCTCCAGATCAGTGTTTTTCATGACTACTAATAAACCTACCTTATACGTATTTTTTTAGAGCGTATCATATTTTTGTTATTTAACTAATTTATAATATTTTATTAACCTTAAATAAATTCCTTAAAATCATTAATATTCCTAATTATTTGACCTTATATTGTATTTTTACTTTCTTATACGCAGTATAAGTAAGTATTGTAATCATGAAAAATTTCGATCTCGAGATTTTAACGGAAATATACGTTTTGACCTTCCCTGAATCTATTCCGACTATTTTTGGAATGACGTCCGTCTGTGTGTGTGTGTGTGTGTATGTTCTCTACAGCCTAAACGGTTGAAGCTAAAATTATGAAACTTTAAACTTAAGATTTGCATATGCCGGAGGTGTGCACCTCTTATTTTTGAAAAAAATATTCAAAGCGGAAGTGCCTGTTTACTCTAGTAATTTTTTGCAATTTCTGCAATTACTCAAAAATGGTTACAGTTACAGACAAATTGCGTGAGCAAAAATTAAAGGTATTTATATTTAGCACAACTTTTGGTTGAATATATTTTCCAAAAGAGTACTGTTTTCAAAATAAATTTTTGCTTATTATATATATTTTTACATAAATCGTATCATCTGCGACTGTCAATTGTTTAACAAAATAGACTTAAATAATTTTAAGTTTGACATTTTATATTTATTCTAAGAAATATAGTTACTGTAAAAGCGATCTAAAGGTTAGAACAAATATTATAAATTAGAATATAATGTAACTACGATAAGGTTTAACCCATATGCGTATAAGAAAGTTCGGTGCATGACACTGCAGTGTTTGTTTAATAATTGACAGATGCAGATGATACGATCTACGTGAAATTAATTATAAATATCTGCAATATCTTACTAGAATATTAAATGTCAAACACCAAATTGTTTATGTTTTTTTTTGTTTTTCTGTTAAAAAATTGACAGATGATACGATTTATGTAAAAATAGAAATAATTAGAAGAAATTGCAATGGCTATTATTTTGAAACCAGAACTCTTTTTGAAAAAAAATTCCGAACAAAAGTTATGCAAAATATTACTACCTTTTATTTTTATCGAAACCAAATTTCTGTAACTGCAACCATTTTTGCGAAGTTGCAGAAGCCGCTTAAAAATGACAAGAGTAAACAAACACTTCTAGAGAGTACACTTTATTTTTGATCGCCTACTGAAAAATACTTTCAATCGCATTTTTCTCAATATTTTTACTATACAAGGGTATAAAATGAATACATCGTGGAATAAAAAAAAACTCTATCGAATGGGCCTAAAAATATATATAGCATCTCGTTTGAAAATATATAACTTTGTGTTGTAGCTTGAGAACCACTGGTTTAAAAAAATATTTTCTTTCATAGTTGGATGTCCCTCTTGGTCCTGTATAAAATTGTTTTATACTATTTTATTGCATCTTTAATAACATAGAAGTTATTTAAGGTAGCTCGTTACGATGTTATACCCTGTATGTTATAAAAAATATATATTTAGTGTAAAAGTGTTAGAACAAATATTATAAATTAGAAAAATAATAAAAATAGGATGTGGTCTAACCAAAATGCGTATAAGAAAGTACAGTGCAAGCCACTGCAGATGTTTTAAGTAATAAGTATGTATTTTAATCAAAGATTTTAATCATGAAATAAATTGATACACATTTTTCGACCTGCTCTGTATGAAGTAATTACTTTCTTATACGCAGTCTGTCTTCTCTCTGTGTGTTTGTCTGTAATTTTTTTGTGGCTTTCTGCAATTACTTCAAAATAGTAGCAGTTACAGAAAAATTGTTTGGACAAAAATTAAAGGTTATATTAAAGGATTGTGTGGTTGGCACTTGGTGAAACATTTTTTTAATTGAAATAAAAATCACTTGGTTTTGTTCACAAAATTGTTTAATAATAATACGACGCGTTTCTTCCTTGCGGTTATCTTCAGGTATGAAACAATTGTTTACATGATTTTTTTTTTGTATACAAGAAGTAACAGCGAAACGAGCTACCTCGAATAACTTCTATGACATTAAAGATACAATAAAATAGTATAAGACAATCTTATGTAGGACCAAGGGGGACATCCAACCATGAAAGAAAATATTTTTTTAAACCAGTGGTTCTCAAGCAACAACACAAAGTTATATTTTTACTTTCTTATACGCAGTATAAGTAAGTATTGCAATCATGGAAAATTTCGAACTCGAGATTTTAACGAAAATATACGTTTTGACCTTCCCTGAATCGATTCCGACTATTTTTGGAATGACGTCCGTCTGTGTGTGTGAGTATGTGTGTGTATGTGTGTGTGTGTGTGTGCGTGCGTGCGTGCGTGTGTGTGTGTGTGTGTGTGTGTGTGTGTGTGTGTGTGTATGTGAGTGCTCTACAGCCCAAACAGCTAAAGGGAAAATTATGAAATTTTAAACTTAAGACTTGTATGTGCCTGGCACGAAAACCTTTTATTTTTGAAAACCATATTCCGACCGGAAGTGCATGTTTACTCCTGTCATTTTTTGCAGTTTCTGCAATTACTCAAAAATGGTTGCAGTTAGAGAAAAATTGTTATAGTAAAAATTATAGATATCAGCATTTTGTACAACTTTTATTTGAACCTTTTTTTCTCAAACGGTTCCGGAAACAAGAAAATGGCTCTTAAAATTTCTTAATATTACATTTAATTTTACATAAATCGTATCATCTGCGCCTGTCAATTGTTTATCAAAAAAAACAAAACAGACTTAAATAGTTTGAAGTTTGAAATTTTATATTTATTCAAAGAAATATATTTAGCACAAAAGTGTTCGAAAGGTCAGAACTAATATTATAAATTAGAAAATAATGAAACTACGATGTGGTTATTTTTCAGTAGGCTATGAAACAAAATTGAGCTTAAATACAACGAAACATAAATTAAATACATTAAATTATTTGTTATTTACTTTATAAATAGTGTTATAAAGTAAATAACAAATAATTTAATGTATTTAAGCTCAATTTTGTTTCATAGCCTACTGAAAAATAACTATAAAAATAAAATTTATTTAACTTTCAATCGCATTTTTCTCAAAACTTTACTAATATAAGGGTATAAAACGAATACATAATGGAATTCATAAAAAAATACTCTATCGAATGGGCTTAAAATTATATAGCATCCTATTTAAAAAAATATAACTTTATGTTGTTGCTTGAGAACCACTGGTTTAAAAAAATATTTTCTTTCATAGTTGGATGTCCCCCTTGGCCCTACATAATATTGTCTTACACTATTTTATTGTATCTTTAATGTCATAGAAGTTATTCGAGGTAGCTCGTTTCGCTGTTACACCCTGTATACAGTGCCTTACAGATTAAAATTTAAGTTCAACAGTGGAGAGTGGCTTACTTCCTAGTTGGTCATTCTCAATATATTTCTTAGATGTAACTGCTTTCCTTATTTCTAAGCTTTCAAGTAAATTTTAGTCTAATTCCTTTCGATTTAATGTGGAGTATATTGTTATTTTCTAACGAATTGTTGTGTTCTATACAGTGATGGGAGAATCCTGTTGTTTTATTTTATTGTCTATGGATTTAAGGTGTTCTTTTAATCTTATTTGGAAATTTCTACCGCTTTATAAATGGCATCACAATTTTTGAATTTGAGTTCATATATTCCAGATGATTCTTCCCTATTGGCTTTGTGTTTTGTATTTGTTAATATTTTTTACCTAATGTTGTTTTGATGGTTGAGATGGTATTGCTATTGAAGTTTTTGAAAATGTTTAAGACTGTTTGGATTGTTTTTGGTATATTATTTAAATATATCAAGTTTTTCTCTTTCTGTCTGTGTATACATTTTTTGCAATATCTGTTTTTTATGCTTATTTCTTATTAGATTATAAATTTATTTTAGTTTGCATCCATTATTTATAGCAATTTGTTTAATAGTGTCAAACTCTTTTTCGAATCTCTTTTCACCTAATGGTATTATTACAAGTCGATGGATCACACTATGGAAGGTGGATAGTTTTATAGTTAAAGTTAAAAGTTGTTATTGTTTATGATTGTTAAGTCTAAAAATTATAATTGTTTATTTTCTTCCTTTTCTACAGTGTATTGTATTTTATTGTTAATGTTGTTCATATACCTTTGTAAATGATCTAATTCTCTGTACGTGCCTGTCCAAATGCAGAATATATCGTCTACGTATTTTATTTCATTCGTCAAGGGGGTGGGTGAATTTAAGAGTTTTTGTTCAAATTTGTTCATACAAATTTCGGCAAATAGTGGTGACATTGGTGTACCCATTGGTAACCCGTTAGTCTGTTTATAACAATTACCATTGAATTGAAAATAGTTTTGATTCAGACAAAATTCTATAACAGCTAATATGTCCTATAAGGTTTGCCAATGGGCTTCTAAACAAATGTTCTAAAATGATATGTTTGAGTTCTGGAAAAGGTATCGACGTATACAAACTTTTTACATCGAACAAAACTAATTTCCTGCTGGAGTTAATTTTTTTGTTTTTTAATTTTTTAATTAATTCAAATGTGCTTTTAATGGAATAAGTTGAATTAAAATTGATAAAGTTTGGGAGAATTGTGTTGATTTTCTTACATATTTTGTAAGCTAGTAACGTTTGCATGTGAGAGAATTGGTTTCATAGGGTAATATATTTTGTGTAGTTTGGGTAGTGTATACATTATTGGTGTTTTGGGTACATAATTTTTAGCGAATACCTGTCTTTGTCACAGAATAAAATATTACTCTCTTTTAACATTTTCTAGACGTCACTTTGGAATTTGTTGGTTGGGTCTTTTCTGAGAGTTACACAATTACTTTCGCTTAACAGTTTTAGGGTTTTATCAATGTAAATTGATTTATCAAAAATGGCGATGGTGTTGCCTTTATCTGCTTTGCTAAGGATCAAAATAAAATATCTGCAGTGTCATGCACCGAACTTTCTTATACGCATATGGGTTAAACCACATCGTAGTTACATTATTTTTCTAATTTACAATATTTGTTCTAACCTTTAGATCGATTTAACACTAAATATATATCTTAGAATAAATATTAAATGTCAAACTTCAAGTTATTTAAGTCTATTTTGTTAAACAATTGACAGGCGCAGATGATACGATTTATGTAATAATATATATAATAAGCAGAAAATTTTTTTGAAACCAGTACTTTTTTTGGAAAAAAGATTCAAACAAAAGTTTTCTGTAACTGTAACCATTTTTGAGTAATTGCAGAAAATGCAAAAAATGACTAGAGTAAACATGCACTTCCGGTCGGAATATTGTTTTTAAAAATAGAAGATTTTCGTGCCAGGCAAATTTCATAATTTTCCCTTAAGCCGTTTGGGCTGTAGAGCGCTCACATACACACACACACACACACAGACACACACACACATACACACATACACACACACACACACACACACACACACACACACAGACGGACGTCATTCCAAAAATAGTTGGAGTCGATTCAGGGAAGGTCAAAACGTATATTTCCGTTAAAATCTCGAGTTCGAAATTTTTCATGATTACAATACTTACTTATACTGCGTATAAGAAAGTAAAAATTAAAGATATTAATATTTCGCATAATTTTTGTTTGAAAATATTTTTCAAAATAATTGCTATTGAAATTTCTTATTATATTTATTTTTACATAAATCGAATCTTCTGCGCCTGTCAATTGTTTAACAAAAAACATCTGCAGTGTCATGCACCGATCTTTCTTATACGCAATTTATAATATTTGCTCTAACCTTTAGATCGCTTTTACACTAAATACATTTCTTAGAATATATATTAAATATCAAACTTCAAATTATTTACGTCTAATTTGTTAAATAATTGACAGGCGCAGATGGTACGATTTATGTAAAAATATATATAAAAGGCAGAAATTTATTTTGAAACTTGTACACTTTATGGAAAAAATATTCAAACAAAAGTTGTGCTAAATATGAATACCTTTAATTTTTGTTCATAAAATTTTTCTGTAACTGTTACTATTTTTGAGTAATTGCTGAAATTGCCAAAAATGACTAGAGTAAACAGGCACTTCCGGTTCGAATTTTTTTTTCAAAAATTAGAGGTGCACACCCCAGGCATATTCAAATCTTAAGTTTAAAGTTTAATAATTTTAGCTTCAGCCGTTTAGGCTGTAGAGAACATACACATACACATACAGACGCACACACACACTCACACACACACACACACATACACACACACAGACGTCATTCCAAAAATAGTTGCAATCAATTCAGGGAAGGTCAAAACGTATATTTCCGTTGAAATCTCGAGATCGAAATTTTTATGATTACAATACTTACTTATACTGCGTATAAGAAAGTAAAAACCAAAATAGATTTAAATGATATTTTTAGTTTGACATTTTAAAATTATTCTAAGAAATATATTTAATGTAAAAGTTTTCCAAAGGTTAGAAAAAATATTATAAATTAGAGAAATAATGAATATATGATGTGGTCTAACCAAAATGCGTGTAAGAAAGTTCAGTGTAAGACATTGCAGATATTTTATTAAAGTTTGTTAATTGCAATAAAATTCTCTGAACATAACGAAGTGCATTTTATTTCAATAAACAATTCATATGTTATCGGTCTACAGCAAAATCTGATGAAAAGTTATAATAATGAAACTTAATACTAAAAATTTGTCAGTGACCCGCAGAAATCTTTTTATTTTTTTAAACGAATATTCAAAGTGCAGGAAATTGAATCATTTTTTGTCACATCTGCAATATCTCTATTGCAGCACTTACAGCAACTCTATTTATATTAAAAATTTACGTAAGTAATTTACACGTTATTTAATTCAAAAGTTTTTTTCAAAAAGGTTGCCAATTATGAGTAATTTTATTTTTAAGTTCTTTTAATTCTATTGTATATTGCCGTAGTTACGTAGGTGTGGGAACTAATATTTAATCTACTATGCCAGTTAGTATTTTAACAGGAAAACAAAACTAAGTTAATCAGAGATTTGTTATTTTGCCTGTCAAAAATATATTTAGTGAAATGGTGTTTGAGAAGTTAGTAAAATATTCTTAATTTTTAACATTGAAGAATATATATGTATATATTTTGTTTATTATGGGAGTGCGGGGCTAGTTGTTACAGAGGCAAGTTGTTACAAAGCAGTTTTTATATTTCCTGCCGAAGATAGATTCATTTATGGCCACTAGACAGATCAGTCATACAATGCTGCAGCTACCGACACAATTTTGTTGCAGAAGCCTCAATAAACGTCAAGTTATTATTTGTGTTTTTAGCTACCAAAAGTAAATCTGATTGTCGCCGTTTAAAGTTACCTGTGACTAGCATTCCTAGAGCACAGTGATTGATCTTTTAGTAACAATAGTATACTAGTTTGTTCTATCTATGCTCAAAATAGGAACTACTTGTAATTTGTTTCAAGTATGGTATTCGGACAAAAAACAGTTGGGGTACGTTGTAACAAATCCCAAGGGGCCCATTGTTACTAATCTCAAGGGGCACTTTGTTACATTGCTCTATATGTGAATAACTTGAATTATCTCAACTTTTTTAATTTTACTTACAGAAATTATGTATCTAGTGTCAAAGGTGTACCCAATATGCTTGTTCGTCAAATGATCTTTTTTCTTTTTGTGTTACATGCAGTTCCGGTTTAACTTATGAAGACAACGTTTAAAGTGCTTTGTTACTAAGAGTTTTTATTTAGTATTTTCATACATTCATTAAATACTGTTAAGCTTATAATCGAAGCATAGTAATAAAATATAAATTATAAATGTTGTAACAACGTGCCCTAATCTGTAACAAATTGCCCCGTCAAGGGGCAAGTTATTACACTTTACACGAGGGTATAGATATATATTTGTTTAGGAGATGCAACGCGAAGGATTGACAAAGGTTATAGCTAAATGACAGATTGGTCTGACTTACCATTTTTACTTTCTTATACGCAGTATAAGTATTGTTATCATGAAAAATCTCGATCTCGAGATTATAACAGAAATATATCTTTTGACCTTCCCTGAATCGAGTCTGACTATTTTTGAAATGACGTCTGTCTGTGTGTATCTTTCTGTGTGTATGTGTGCGCTCTACAGCCTAAGCGGTGGAAGATAATATTATGAAGATTTGTATATGCCTGGCAAGAAAACCTCCTATTTTTTAAAGGAATATTCCCACCGGAAGTGCATGTTTACTCTAGTCATTTTTTTGCATTTTCTGCTATAACTCAAAAACGATAGTACTTAGAGCCAAATCAGTAAGACTAAAAATAATATGCGGCATGTCTGTCGCTGAATTTTTTTATAACCATTTTGGTTAGATCGTTAGAATTAAAAAAACATTGACATTTTTTAAATTTACAAAAATTTTAAAATGAATTCTACTTTATGCGACAGTTAGCCCCGCCCTCCCCTACTTAATTTATTTCGTTTATTTGAAAGCTACCAATTTTCCGGTTACAATAATGGCGCGTTTTGTGTGTGTGTGTGTGTGTTTATGTGTGTGTGTACTCACGTTTCTGCGTGTGTGTCTGTGTGCCAGTGTCAATAACGGTTGCACTTACAGCACAAATATTTAAAATAAATATTAGAGATATTAATATTTCGTACAAATTCTGTTTGAACCATTTTTTCAAAATATGTGGCATGTCAGACACTGAACTTTCTTATACGCATTTTGATTTGATCGTTAGAATTTAAGAATCTTTGAAAATCTTTAAAGTTTTATAAATTCTAACGATCCAACCAAAATTTACATCAGAAAGTTCAGCCACAGATATAATATATGATTAGATATTAAATTTTTTTAAACATGTAATTATTTAGAAATTATCTGACGAAATGATGTCGCATAAATATGAGTATAGAAAACTTACTACCACTTCTTGCGACCCATACTTTGCACTTTATTTTATATTGGAAGGGAAAATTTAAAAAAAGGATAATTTGGGATTTTTGCATTTAAAATAAACACACTTATGCCCAGACATCTTATAATAATTTTTAAAAAATTTGGTACTTGGATAAATATAACAAGATCGTCCGCTAAATATATCCGCAATTGTATACAAATGAAATAATCAGCAATAATACACGAACCATTCAATATAAGATCTGATTTCTTATCGAGATAAAACGGAAACTGTCGAACATGCATGGATTTAGTTTGTCGTGGCAAAGCGTATGACATCTTCCGGAGATTTATAGTAGCCACTTTTAGTGCGAGGGTAGCACTACAATATTAAACGCTGTATTCGTGAACGAAATTAACAACTCGCTCTCTGGCGGTGAAACAAATATACTACAAAAATTGGTCATTACGCCGGGCATTAATTTACCAATCAGCTGTTTGTACCATTAATGGCCAGCTGTCATTTTTTCATAAATATCGAAGGAACAAAATATCTATCAAATCTTACGAAGTAATTTCTTCGGATATCTCACAAATAAATTTTAAATAACAGTTACAATCAAAATACACTTTTAAAGAACACAAAATAAAAGATTCTGACTCCAAGTGTGATTCGTTTTGGCAAAGAACATTTATAATCAGTTCACTTTAAAAGATATTTCACTTTGCTGGCTTTCGCGTATCCAATCATAGCCTCTATCTCAACTGTCAAATACGTTGGTCATTACGCCAGGCATTTTTATTAACGCTACTAGCGCCGCCGACGATAATTTCGATCACGAATAGCTATTGTAATACTTTGTACATCATGCGTTCAGCGACAAACATGCCGCATGCCAGCATATGTACAGCGTCAAGTCAATGCAGTAGACGTGAGAAGTATATAATATTGAAAATAAATTACTTTTTTGTAACTAGTACCTTTTCTGAAAAATCTTTTCAAATAAAAGTTATGCAAAATATAAATATCTTTTATTTTCTTTTTAACAAATTTTGCTGTAGGAAATACCGTTTTTAAGTTATAGCAGAAAATGCAAAATATGAATAGAGTGAACATGCACTTCCGGTTGGAATATTTCCTTCAAAAGTAAAAGGTTTTTCTGCCTAGCTTATATAAATCTTAAGTTCGAAGTTCCATAATTTTATCTTCTACCGTTTAGGCTGTAAAGCGCACACATACACACAGACAGACACACGCACACACAGACACACATCATCTTAAAAATAGTCAGACTCAATTCAGGGAAGGTCAACGATATATTTCCGTTAAAATCTCGAGATCGAAAGTTTTCATGATTACAATACTTATACTGCGTATAAGAAAGTAAAATGGTACCGGAAACAAGAAAATGGCACATGAAATTGGTTCTTATTTTAATCATTTTCACTTAAATCGTATCAAAAGTGCCTCTCAATTATTTAACAAAAAAACTTAATTCATTTGGAGTTTTACAAAATATATTTATTGAAGAAGGGTTGCCAAGGTTAGTAAAATATTATTAATTAGAAAAATAATATAAATATGATATGATTTAACTAAATTGCGTATAATAAAGCTCAGTGTAAGACAAGAAATGCTAATGATATAAATCCGTTTACTTTGATCATATTACTAATTTTTAATATTTCACTAATCTTTGAAACACTTTTTCAGTAACTATATGTTTCTAACAATAGATATTAAATGTAGAATTCCAATTTATTGGATTCTATTTTATATTTCTGTTAAACAATTGACAGTCACACATATTACGAGTTATGCAAAGTAAAATAAGGTCAAATTCCAAAAGCAATTTTCACTTAAGGCGCGATACTTGCAATCCCTGGGTATCTAGGTTGTTACAAGTGTAAAGGGCGAGGAAGCAAAGAGGCAGTCCCAAACGCTACTCTCCGCTGCCCCACTTCAACCTCAAACAGTATTGAGTTGTGACAGCGAGAGAGATACAATGCTTCCCCTTCTCCAAATTCAAAACCGGGGTATAGCAATATGAGATATTAGCATTGTGTAAATGGCCGAAAAATGAAGTAATTATGGTACGAGCTGAATTTCAAGGGTATAGCGGAAGAATTTTGCAAAACGTTGCATTGCCACCACACATGCCAAGGATGTATTTATGATATAGAATTACTTTTGGTTTAGTTAAGGGTCGTAATAAAAAGTTATTTACAAATGAAAATTCAAATAATTTACCCTGCAGTTCAGACTAGCTGCTGTGAGCGCTGGTGGTGGTAATATCTCTAAGCTCAACCTGTCAAATCTGTTTGATATTATAACTTTTACTCAACGTAATGGACCGATAGCAACAAGGGATATTGTTTAATATTAAATCAAACAATACGGGGGAAGAACAAATCAAAATTAATGATTAAGAGATAAATTTTGAAACATATTTAAATTACAGAAAGTGACACATTGAGTTTCTAGATATAACCACTACATGCGCTCGCGGTAGAACACAAGTAAAAAAGATTTGAATTTTCATTTGTAAATAACTTTTTATTTCGACGCTTAACAAAACCAAAAGTAACTCTATATCATAAACACATCCTTGGCATGTGTGGTGGCAATGCAACGTTTTGCAAAATTCTTCCGCTTTACCCTCTAAATTCTGCTCGTACCACAATTACTTCACTTTTCGGCCATTTACGCAATGCTAATATCTCATATTGCTATACCCCGGTTTTGAATTTGGAGAAGGGGAAGCTAAAATGTACTCTTTTCAATTTCGGATCTCTATTGTAGTTACGCCACATATCCCCTTCCAAATTATAACTAGTACATCACTAACAATGTAGGGTTGTGCTTCAATATTCTCCAATTTTATTAGTAAATTAGACGATAACATTAATATTTTTTGAGTTTCTGTATTCGGGATCCAGGCCACGAGTATGTCGCGGGTCTTGAAGTTTAAAAGGTGTTATCAATTTGAGTTGATTCAAATACTATAGTATTTGTACTTTATAAATATTACTTTTCACAAAAATAAAATTAAATATTGTAAATTACCATTTTTACTTTCTTATACGAAGTATAAGTAAGTATTGTAATCATGAAAAATTTTGTCGAAATTATTTCGATCTCGAGATTTTTAACGGAAATATATCTTTTGACCTTCCCTGAATCATTTTTTGCATTTTCTTCTATAACTCAAAAACGGTAGTACTTACAGTAAAATTAGTCAGAAAGAAAATAAAAGCTGTTAATGTTTCGCAGAACTTTTATTTAAAAATATTTATCAGAAAATATAATGTTTAGCTCAATTGGTAGAGCAGTGGAGCGTAAACCAGTCGCAGTGTTGCCAACCAAAGCATAATCAAAATTGTCAAAATAATAACAAAAGTTTTAAAACCTGTATATATATTGTAAATATTAGTTTAAGTTAGTTTATAAGATATTTAAAATGGGTTTTACCGGCACCTCCTTTCCCATAAAAGCAATCCTAACACAAAAATTGTAACTAAATCAAAACATTCTGACATTTACACAATTATTTGTAATTACACAACACAATCACACCAAGATTTACATTCTCTGTGAGTAGGAACTCTTATAAATACCCGCATATGTTCCAAATATATGTTATTATTAATATAATGTATGTAAAATATATTTCTATATAAATAAAGACTATTGGGAAAAAAAAGGAGCGTAAATCCAAAGGCTCTGGGTTCGATCCCCGGCGAGGCCCGATGAATTTTTCTCAAATTCGTTTCCATTATCTGTTTATTACAAAAGAATAAGCTTTTTCAATATTCTGCTATAACTCAAAAATGGTAGTACTTACAACAAAATTTATCAGAATGAAAATAAAAGATATTAATATTTCGCATAACTTTTACTTGAAAATATTTTTCAGAAAAGGTACTGGTTTCAAAATACGAGTTATTTTCAATATTCAGCTCTAACTCAAATCCGGTAGTACTTACAGCAAAATTAGTAAAAATGAAAATAACAGATATTAATATTTCGCAAAACTTTTATTTAAAAATATTTTTCAGAGAAGATACTGTTTTACAAAAATAATAAATTATTTTCAATATTACATTTAATACTTCTCACGCCTACTGCATTGACTTTACGTTGTATATATACGAGCATGCGGATAGTTTGCCGCTGAACCTCAGACGTATAAGAAAAAAAAATAAGAAAGTTCAGTGACGGACACGCCAGCTTTTTCTCTTAGAATATGCCTGTCTACGGGTAGATAAACGGAGATTTCGTTTGGTATCTTTTTCACCTTTTGCCATAATTTATATATGTATGCGTTGGTATGACAAACAAAACAACACCAATTACACGATATATGAAAAACATTCTTTATACAATATTCTAACAAAAATCAATTGTCGTTTGCACATGAATACTCAATAGAAATTAAAACATTCGCATATTTGGATCAGATTTGTTTTAATATTCATACAATGTAACAAATATAGTTTTATGTAATTACATTTATATTAAATATATTTTTCCCGCCAAAACGGTAACAATGATTATCAATTTTTCCATTTTGACAAAGGATATATCATCGTATTATTGGAAGTTGGAATAAAATAATTTAGACCGAATAGATAATTTTAAAGGGTTAAATAAAACATTATTAGAATTTGAAATAATATAGTGAAGATCACATCGATAATTTTAGAAATATAAAAAAGTATTCCAATTTATAAAATAGTATTGTAAAAACGAAAAATAATTTCTGCCGTTAATCACCAAAGAACCAAAGATTTTCTAATAATATATATGTATGTATAATTCAATTGCAAGGAGACGAAAGGGGGGGAATGGCTCCGCCTTCTGCTATCGCAAAGCGATAATATTATTGTTTCGAACAAATTGCTATAGTAGAGACATCTATCCATCATAATTCTTATTAAAAACACCTGCTCGTATATTCGAAATAAAACAATAATTAGGAACGGTAATGCATTTTTTTTTAAACGTATGCAAGGTTTAGTTGTTAAACTACACTGCTCCGTGAAGTTTTTCGTAAAAATCTTACTTATGTAGGCGTAACAATGCCGTAAAAAAAATATCAATTTGATAATATTTAGTATTTATTTAAATTAGTATAATTAAACGTACATTAGATTTAAGCACGGACCCGTGTAGAGACATCCTTTGTGAACATAATCATATTTTTTCAAGTATGATAAAGTAATGTGTATTAGCTTCAGAACGAATATGCCAACCACCGTTTTTCCTACTTTTATTACTACAAGTATCGCGCCTTAAGCGGCCCTTAAATGAAAAAAAAAATCAAATGTTGCACGACGTTTTAATATCAGTTGTTATATATATATATATATATATATATATATATATATATATATATATATATATATATATATATATATATATATATATATATATATATACATATATATATACATATTTAATTAGGTAGTACTTCTTAATGGAAATTGGGACACGTCTAATTCAATACCAAATATTGTCGCGGAAATGCATAACGTTAAACTGGAAGAATTACAAAGTACCTGGGTCGGTGAAGCAAGTGATGCTTTTTACACGGATACTTACGACCCTCTAAAATTGAAAACTGAAGAATTCACTGTACCAAGTCCGCGTGGCTCCGATAGTGGACTAGGAAACGACAGTCCGGAAGGAAACCTCTCGTGGTTGTTGAATTTTAAACTTGACGATATTCCTGGCTTACCAGGTACTTTAGTTCAGCCAGTGCACTAAGTAACCACTGTTGATTAAATATGTTGTTGTTGTAGATTATTCTGGACAGAAAGCAAGTAAAAGATACACCCCGCGAAAAGTATATGATACCAATAAAGTTAGTCCAGTTTATATAGCAGAAACCATTCCGAAACAGTATTTTGATCAGCATCGAGTTCAAAACGTAAGTTCATCAAAATGGTTCTCTAAGTCAAATTAAATATTTGTTTAATGTAACATTTTCTCATAACATTTTTCATTTATAAATTTTTCATAGTTATAGTACACTAGCTTCCATCATGCTATTTTCATATAAGTCGTTGGACAACCTACATTTCTATGCATAGGATATTGATTTTGTTGTATGATTGTTGTGATAATCATGAAATAATATATATATTTTGTTTCATTTAAATTTCTAAAATCCATGTTTCTATAAATTCAACAAAAAGTGTAGCATTTTTTAGCAATAGTAATAACATTTTTTTTTAAATAAGTCTTTCATTGTAAATTGTCCCAACTAATAATTTTTTAATTATTTAATGTAATAAGAATAAATTTTAAGCAGTTGAAAAAGTAACGGATACGGCAGGGATCGAACCCGCGACCATCGGTTTCGCGCCGATCTCTCTAACCATCGGCGAGAAACCGATGGTCGCGGGATCGTTCCCTGCCGTATCCGTTACTTTTTTAACTGTTTAAAATGTATTCTTAGCATGTTTCTTAATGAGAATTCGTTAAATATAGTAATAATGTTTATCCTTATTTAATGTAATTGTTAGTTCTATATGCGATTAGAGCTGTGCAGATAAACGAAACGAAGTACTCATGAGAACTTACTACCGAGTACCGTGTATTGTTATTTATGAATATTGTTGTGCTAGTATTTGGCTGTGTCAGTTTTCGAAAAACTTATTTCGAGTACAATTTAATTTATAGTTTTTCTCTTCTTAATAATTTTTAATTAAATTAAATAATTTATGTATTCATAGTCTTTTGAAAAGAATCCTATTCTGTATTTATATAAATTTTGAAGGCTCTATCTATAAATCGTAATATACTGTCTAAACAATATAGAATTTAATAATTCTCATATACAATATAGAACAGTTCCATAAATTACAAATTAGTATATTCACAAAAGTATACTGCTGCTTATCTATTTTGATAAAAGGATGTATCATTTTCTTCAAACTATAGTTAAAAATAAGATTTAAAGTTGCAAAATAAATCTTGATATTTTAATATTAATCATAAATCATACTAATCTGACGAACTTATTATTATTTAGGGGATATATTCGAACAATTTCAGTATTGAGTTTAAAAGTACTCTCGAGTACTTATTCCTAAAACTACTCAGCTAATACTTGTACTTGTATTCAAGTACTGCTTTGATTGAGTTGATTGAGTTGCATTATAAACTAATTGTGCATTTGTTTGAATATCACTTACAGATGCAATTACAAGACTTTTGCAATATTATTACCATACCATTGTTCGATAGCGATAATTGCAATAAGAAATATTAACATATCGTGCAATAATCAATAATTGTTAGATTAAATGTTTTATTAGGTCAACGTGGCTCGAATAATCCAGGATCAATATTCGAAGGAGGATTCTGGAGTTCCTGGTAAATCAAATAGCAACACAAATCGAATATCAGGAGCAAGAAAGCCACCATTCACATATACAGAATTAATCGAACACGCTTTACGCGAAAAAGGAGAATTAACAGTATCAGGAATTTACCAGTGGATATCGTAAGTACATTTAATTTTAAATAGTTTTTTTACATCCTACTACGCTGTAATAGTAAGCATTGCAATCATTTTAGAAAGCTATCACGATATTTTAATGGAATACACTTTTTGACCTTCTTTGCATCGAATATGACTATTTTTGGAAAGTGTGTGTGTGTGTGTGTGTGTGTGTGCGCGCGTGCGTGCGTGTGTGTGTGTGTGTGTGTGTGTGTGTGTGCGCGCGCGCGCGTGCGTGCGTGCGTGCGTGCGTGCGTGTGTGTGTGTGTGTGTGTGTGTGTGTGTTTGTTTGAACACGTTACATTCAAAACTGTTGAAACCTTTATCTTGAAATATATTTATTTACCCCTCGTGTTGAAAACAGTCTTCAAACATAAAGTGCATGCTTACTCGCGATAATATTTATCATTACGCCATTTTAATCATGAAAATTTTCGAACTCAAGATTTTAACGGAAATATACGTTTTGACCTTCCCTGAATCGATTCCGACAATTTTTGAAATGACGTCCGTCTGTGGGTGTGTGTCTGTGTGTGTGTGTGTGTGTGTGTGTGTGTGTGTGACTGTGAGTGAGTGTGAGTGTGTTCGCGCGCGTGTTTGGATGTGTGTGTGTGCGCGTGTGAGTGCTTGTGTGTGTGTGTGGGTGTGTGTGTATGTGTGTATGTGCCTGTGTGTGTGTGATTTTGTGTGAGCGCTCTACAGCTTAACGGTTAAAGATAAAAATATTAAACTTAAAGCTTATGATTTGTATATGTCAAGAAAACCGCCTATTTTTTAAAGCAATTTTGAAACCGGAAGTGCATGTTTGCTCTAGTAAATTTTTGCGGTTACTGCATAAACTGGAAATCGTTTGCAATTATAGAAAAAAAAATTGTAAGAATAAAAATTATAGATATTAATATTTTGTACAACCTTTATTTGAAACTTTTTTTAAAAATGGTACCGGAAACAAGAAAATGGCAATTTAAATTGGAACATATAATTATTTTCACAAAAATCGCTTAAAACTGTACCTGTGAATTGTTAAACAGAAAAACAAAAATAAACCTTAAATAATTTGGCGTATGACATTTAATCATTTTAATTTCATTGCAAAAAGGTTCCAAAGGGCAGTAAAATATTATTTATTGGAAAAATAATGAAAATGTGATAACCATAATGCATATAAGAAAGTTCAGTGCATGCCACTGCAAATTTTTTTTGGTAATATCTTCGAAACGGTTGCTAATACATGAAATGTAACAATTTACTGGAAAGTTTAATTTAATAACTCAGATCAATAGTTTAGCAGAAAATTTCTGAAAAGAATATTCAAACCTGAATTGCATGTTCACTCTAATCTTTTTTTGCAGTTTCTGCAATAACTCAAAAACGGTTACACTTACAGCAAAAATAGTTACAATAAAAATCAGAGATATTAATATTTCACATAACTAATCATGAAAAATTTCGAACTCAAGATTTTAACGGAAATTTACGTTTTGACCTTCCCTGGATCGATTCCAACTATTTTTGAAATGACGTCTGTCTGTGTGTGTGTTTGAATTTTGACATTTAATATTCTAATAAATATAATTAGTAAAAAAGGATGCCAAAGGTTTTTAAAATATTATTAATTAGAAAGTAATAAATATGTGAAATTATTCAACCCATATGCGTAGAAGAAAGTTCAGTGCATGACACTGCAGATGTTTATGCTTGATTTGCCATTTACTACATTCACTACCATACATCAAGGATGGCACAAATACACCTTTGTTCACGCATAATCTTACATCCTTTTAAATATTAAAATTTCTCGCAACCATTCCTAACGCTCCTAAGATCTTACATCCAGCAGATACTCTTCTCTCAATCTCGTAATCATACTTTCCATCACTAGAGAATAAGCACCCTAAATAAACAATTAACTTGCTTTAGTTGGCCATTTACCACAATATTACACAGTGTCCCACATTCATTCTTTTCGAACAGTTGCAGATTCATATCTTTTCCAACTGCACTTATAGTTTATATCATTCTACCCAATTGCTCTTTTGATTCACAAAATTCACAACATCATCTGCATAAGCTAAAGCAGGAACAGTTACACCACCCACAGTTACACCATCATTTTCACCACATAACGCCCGGTTTTTTATGTTGCGGGTTTTCTCGTTGATTAACAGTTTGGATTGTGTGAAATATACACATTTTCACAACATAAAATTTATGATTGATAACAAAATTAACGTACAATCTCACGCACTGAATATAAAGGAATGAACTGAAAGCTAAGAAATCAAAAATGTAGCTAATTGCTATGACTATAAAGAGCCACAAAAATGAACAAGGCTTGGAGAAGCGGCACCCCAATGGTTGGAAGACAACACACTCGAGGAACTTGTTGATGACAATGTTCCCGGAATTGCAACGATAACGCAATTTGGTAAACCAAGACCTGACGGTGACACATGAATGGATACTAGTCAAGTATACGCGAACAACAACCCTAAACATGTTATTTCAATAGCGCATCGCGAACATCTTGCGCGCATTGAAAGGCCGAGCTTTCAAACACACAGGCACATAGGGGACACTAATTATAGTCTATGGGCAAAGAGCACAACTTGACAACAACTCTCTTGTATGAACCTCGAGATGTAGGTACTGTTGCAGCTCTAGTAACGCCATCTCTTCCAGGGTGAACTTGGATGAGGATGAACCACTAGAGTGGCGAAATGTTATCCTCACATATAAGAACTAGCTGCAATATTTCTATAGAATGAGATGCCATCTTTTTCCATCTACTTCGTTTTTGATTCTGGATGAGATACTCCTTGGACCAACGGGCCCAGAAATGCTGTTGCAAACGCTTCACTTGCTGCCACCTCGACAGCCGATTGAGTGCCACTGGCACGAGATTCAGATCCTGCGTGCTAGTGAGTACGTCTTCAATCAGGAAATGACCCAAAGTTAGGCAGGAAAATTATTTGGCTCATTAGGTAGTGGGGTAAATGGCCGAGAGTTCAAAATAGTTTCAATTTGAACTAGTAGCGTATGAAACTCTTCGTAATTTAATGATGCATTATCAGCTATTCTCCTGATGTTGTGTTTAGTTGATTTAACAGACGCTTCCCAAATACCACCAAAGTGTGGTGATTTTGGCGAAATGAAATGCCAAGTAATGCTGTCCGTAGCCATAGCTATGATTATAGCATTCCTGCTCGTTTGTGTAATTAATAATTCAAATAATTCTCGCAATTCTCTGCTAATACCAACGAAGTTGCGTTATTAGTAGCTTAGTGAAAAATTTGATGCTTCTGAGAGAAAGACAATGATGAATTTCACAATCTGCCTACCAAAGACAAAGAAGTTTACTCTTTGGATGAACTCTTCTATGGTTGGACAATTCGCGCAGTTCTTGCCTAAATGATAATTCTTGAATGTGTCGGACAATACAATATAATGTGATAGTTCGTGACAGATAATGGACTCGATCTGTTGTCGCAGACAGAATTGGACATTACTTGAATGATATTATGTTTAAAGCGAAGACAATAGGCTATTATGCAGATAAGCTTGTTGAAGCTCGAGTATTTAGAAATGAAGTTGTTATCCATTGAAATTGAGGTCGTAACGATGACAGTTGTGCAACGTTCGGCAATTTCATCACTCAATTTTGAAGTGAATGCGGCTGTTGGCCACTTGTCGGTGTCATACTTTAACCAGCTAGGACCATTCCACCACAAAGTACAGTAAATGAGTTGAGTGGGCGTTCGTCTTCGCGAAATTATATCTTCAGAATCTTCCAACATTTTTACATGGTGTCAATATGAAGGAATAGTGAGCTCTAGAATTTTGCTATTTAGATTAGAAACAAAAGTCTTCCAAGCGCGTGCAATTGAATTTATCCAAGTATGTACAATTGTGGAATCTGTCTGATCAATCGGTACATGTATTTCTTCTCTGGTTTTCTTCATTAGTCGTGCTAACAGTAAAGCCCCAAATTATTCTAGCTTAGGTAAGCATATATTTTTCAAAACTGCATCTCCAGATTTTGCACACACAAGTCTGTTTGAGTATCTTTCTGAGTCAAAAACGAGCATGTAAATGCATGCACCGTAGGCAAGTTCACTTGCATCGCAAAAACCATGTAGTTCACAGCGCTATTGAGACATTTTACTGCGAAGCCACCTGGGTATAGTACAAGAATTCAGATGTTGGAGTTAATTCTGAAGTAAAAATCATCGGTGGGCACGGATGCGTCCCATGTAAGCTTTAATTACCATCATCTCTGCACTAATAATTTAGCTTCAATAATATCTGGACCTAGCAATCCCAAAGGATCGAAAATATGTGAAATGCTAGACAGAATAGTTCTTTTCGTAAAACATGATCCGTTGACATATGTTGGAACGGAATATTGTAGAGTGTCAGTGTATGGATTCCACTGAAGTGCGAATGTTTTTATGATCTCGTTTTTGCTCAAGTTAATCGTGAAATGTTTAGTTAGCTCAGGACAGTTTTATACAAACACGCAACCTTGTTTCACACCTAGTTCAATATTGAACCATTCACTCAGTGTAACATCAACTCTTACAGTCGCCTGACTGCCAACATACAACACTTTTATTGCATTTAACAACGATCCATTTACACCATATTCTTTCAAAATACACCATAAGCTTTCAAGAACTAAACTATCATATGTCTTTTTCAATTCGAGAAAACCACAATACAACTTTTTATTCTAAGCAAGCGATTTATCGACAATCATAGGAAGTGAAAACAGTTGCTCAACACACCCTTTTCCAGGCAGAAAACCACCTTGCATATCATGCAGTTTCATACGTGATATACACCTCACTTTCCAATTAAAATACTTCCGTACAACTTACTTACAACACTCAACAAACTAATGGCTCTATAGTTATTACAGTCACTCGAACAACCTTTTCCTTTGAAAAGAAGAACAATCGCTGTACACTTCCTACCATTTTTCAAATAAAATTCAAACAATTTTGCTAACCAATCGCACAAACTGACACTCCCAAATTATAGCATTTCCACAGTTATGCCATTTATACCAGCAGCTTTTCCGCATTTCTTTGGCGTCGGACACTCATATACATTTTCTTCACTAATAACAAATTTATCAACCACCATTTCAATACTAATATAATATGCATTACTACATCCACTTGAACCACCGTTTAAACTTTTGAGATATTCACACCATCTCACTCTTACTTCTGATTCATTCCATATTAATTCACCACATTCATTTTTTATAGCTTTCACGCATCAGGCATTGTTGCCACCTTTTAATATTTTTACACTCGCCCAAAAATTTTCCTATTCTACTAAAGTCGGACATGAACTGTTCATTCATGTCTTCTCCATATCCATTTTGCTTTCATTCAAATCCTTTTCGTATCTCTTTTCATCAATTAATTGTCAACCAAGCAAGCATCATGAACATCACCAGGCAAATCTTGATCAGGTATGCTTCATTCTTTCTACGGACAGCTTCTTTAACATTCTCATTCCACCAACCATTCGGGATACGTACACCTATTCTTGAAACACCGCATACTTCAGTCGCACTCCTAACACTTGCTGTTTTATAGTCATTCCAGATCATATTTGCATCACACTTATAATTCAGTTCGAACGAAGACAAAGCAACATTCAACTTACCAACATAATCTTCACTTACTGATTTGCACTGCAAACGAGAAGATTTTACACGAACCACACACTCAACCTCTTTTACTCTTTTGCACCAACCTTGCGCTGAATTCATACATGAAATAACTAAATAATGATTAATCGTTCTAAGCTCAGCACTCTCTCACTCTTGTATTTACAATCATAATCCGCAAACGTCCGTCACAAATAATCATATCAATCACACTTTTATGATTTAAAGTTATATTCTTCCACGTTTAAATATGTGACTTAATATGCTTAAAGCATGAATTAGTCACGAAGAGTTCAAATTCCAAGCAAAAAGCTAATATTTTAGATCCGCTATCATTTACTCTATCACCTCCAAATATTCCTAGTGCAGTATCACTAGCGCTCCGCTTAACATCAACCCATCCATTCAGATCACCGCAGACAATCAATCTTTCTCCGCGATTACAGCTATTCACTACACTAGACATCTCATTGCGAAATCTTTCTTTCTCTGAGTCACACATTCGGACCATAAGCAGAAATTATGAATAGCCTAATCAAACCCACTTTCATTCTGAGACATAGTATTTTCGAATACTTATAATCTCGGATACAAGATTTCATTCGCTCATTGACAAGTACTCCGACACCTTGTCAAGCATGCTCATTCTCATTTCCACCAGACCATTGACTGAATACACCATATTCATCCTTGGAACTACAACCTTTCTTCTTAGTTTCACACACAGTCAAAACATCAAACCCACATCTACGCATTACATGCAAAAGTTCATTCTTGTAACCATTTATGCCTCTAGCATTCCAAGTTGCGAGCATTCTTTCGTTCAATTTGACATTTTCTCGCGCTTTTACTCTATCTCGCCTACCACAGTATATAAATAATAAACGAAAGGGTTTAGTATGGTAAGATTAGTTAGGGCAGCTTACCAGGCAATTCCCCAACGAAAAGGATAGATATAAATCTTAAAGAACATCATTTTCACATAATTCAAATTAAAAAAAATTCCGGCACATCGCCAGTCCGTCCCTTCAGTAATCCGGCGCTTTTAAACGGGCAACATAGTTACAAAGTTCGTAAGTAAAGTTTGTAAACAAAGATCTTCGATCGATTACTGTAAACAAATAACAACTCAAGAACGACAATTAGTTGCTTCTTAATATCATATGCCCATAGCACCGACAAGCTAGTAAGCCTGTATTAGCGTTCTATGCTTTTTTAGTAGACCAGATATTCTTAGCTAATAAAGGCTTAGTAGCGTGTCGGTGCTACGGACAAACGTGTTTAATTCATAAGATAAAACGATAACTCTTCTTCAAAAAAAAAACGAGATTTTAGAGAGACCTGCTAACCTCGTTAATGAATACGGAGTTGGCCGTTCCACGATACCCAACATACGAAAGAACAGAGAAAAGATTCAGTATTTTTGCAAAAACCATGACAATGTGAACAGTGTCAGAAGAAGATTGAAAACTGCTGAGTTTCTTCAGATTGAAGATTGTCTATATGCTTGGTTTCTCCAAGAACGAAATAGGCGTACACTAATTTCAGGAGATTTTCTTAAAGGAAAGGCAGGAAAATAATGGTGTTAAATCGAAGTTTTTTTTTTTTTTGAAATATAGTTATAAAATCTGAATTGTGGTAAAGTGAAGTATAGTAATTGAGTTTAACATTGACAATTGCCAATTTCAAAAAATATATTCATTTGCAATTCAAGATTCGCATAAAGCATTTGGGCAAAGGGCATCTCGAAACCGCGGCATACGTCTCCGGGTCTACACGTTGTCCCGTTCACCTGAATACAAAAATTCACCATGTTACTCTGTGTTGCTACAAAACAACTCACTTTGGATTTCACATAGAATCCACATACGTTCATTCGCAACATAGGGAATTTGGAATACAATATAATTCACTTCAATCGAATAAATGGTCAACATACCAAAATCACATATGCCTGCTCAGGCCCAAAAACAAAATTCTACATTAATCGAGCTGACCTACCCCGACCTAAACCAGAGAACAATCCGGATATCTACAACTACATTGAGCGGCACGCAATTACAATACTTACTTATACTGCGTATAAGAAAGTAAAAATTGCACATGAATAAAACATTGAACATAAGTTACATAAATATATAACCTCATGCCTATTGCCATAAAATACATTTTTCAAATGTGTAAACATGTTTTTACTTTCTTATACGCAGTATAGTAAGTATTGTAATCATGAAAAATTTCGATCTCGAGATTTTAACGGAAATATACATTTTCACCTTCCCTGAATCGATTACGACTATTTTGTAAAGACGTCCGCTGTGTGTGTGTGTGTGTGTGTGTGTGTGTGTGTGTGTGTGTGTGTGTGTTCTCTACAGTCTAAACGGTTGAAGCTAAAATTATGAAACTCTAAACTTAATATTTGCATATACCTGAGGTGTGTACCTCTTATTTTCGAAAAAAATATTCAAAGCGGAAGTGCCGGTTTACTCTAGTCATTTTTTGCAGTTCCTGCAATTATTTAAAAATGGTTACAGTTACAAGAAAATTGCATGAACAAAAATTAAAGGTATTTATATTTAGCACATCTTTTGTATGAATAATATTTCCAAAAAGAGTACTGGTTTCAAAATAAATTTCTGCTTAGTATATATATTTTTATATAAATCGTATCATCTGCGCCTGTCAATTGCTTAACAAAATAAACATAAATAATTTGAAGTTTTACATTTAATATTTATTCTAAGAAATATATTTAGTGTTAAAACGATCTAAAGGTTAGAACAAATATTATAAATTAGAAAATTAATGAATTACATTTAATATTTATTCTAAGAAATATATTTAGTGTTAAAACGATCTAAAGGTTAGAACAAATATTATAAATTAGAAAATTAATGAAACTACGATGTGGTTTAACCCCAATGCGTATAAGAAACTTCGGTGCATGACACTGCAGATGTTTGAAGATTTATTAAAACAAATATTACTTCAAAAATATCTGGCATGTCTGACACTGATCATTCTTATACGCATTTTTGAAATTCTAACGATTTAACCAAAATGCATATAAGAAAGGTCACCTACAGACATATCGTATATCGATATATGTACCGTCGAAACGAGTACGTCAATTGCCGGCGGAGAACAAGTATATGAAAATGCAGTAGATGTAAGACGTATTGAATTTAATATTGAAATAATGTAATTTTTGTAACCAGTACCTATTCTGAAAATATTTTCAAACAAAACTTATGCGAAATATTAATATCTCTTATTTTCATTCTAACTGATTTTGCTGAAAGTACTATCGTTCTTGAATTATGGATATAAATTCGAAAAATGATATGCACTTCCGGTTGGAATATTCCCTTTAAAAATAAGAAGTTTTTTTGTCTGGCATATACAAATCTTACGTTTGAAGTTCCTTAATTTTATCTTCTACCGTTTAGGCTGTAGAGCGAATACATACACACAGACAGAGACAGACTCGATCCAGGGAAGGTTAAAAGATAAATTTCAAATATATATATATATATATATATATATATATATATATATATATATATATACATATATATATATATATATATATATATATATATATATATATATATATATATGTATATATATATATATATATATATATATATATATATATATATATATATATATATATATATATATATATATATATATATATATGTATATATATATAAATTTGTCATCATTTACACAAAAATGTGTTTATTAGTTATATATTTTACCCAACATAACATTTTTTTTTAAATATTTTTTAAACTTAACGTTAGATTGCAAATCTGTAAGTGAATGACATATAATATTCAGGACCTAATTCGAGCACTAAACAAATACACTAAAAAGTAACACTTTAAAAAATGAATGTATGAATTAGCATATTCATTTATTTTTGACACTGAAAATATAATATTGTTTATAAGAGCTTTCTTTTGCATAATAAATAATATTGCTATATGATGAAAAATGTAAGTGAAAATACTGAATTTACGTAATGTCTAATATTGATATTATAAACATAATAACACAAATTTTGTGTTTTGCATGTATTTATGATAGTAGTATTTATGACTGCGAATTGTCTGAATATACATATCTGCAGTGGTGCACGTATTTTGTTTAGATAGGACGGATACTAAAACACAAATTTTTAATAATTCTAGAAAGTATCATTATTTATTTTGTTATAATTTTTATGTTTTGATATAAATATTTTACTTACGTTTAAAATACTTTTCCACTAAAAATGTCAAATTATTTGTGTTAATGTTGTTATTCTATGAAGTATTTGACAGGCATGTAATAATATTTCGGATACCTATAATACATATCTGTGGAACAAATTTCAATAACGATCTGCTTATGACCAGTACTCGAACTAAAATTCTGTGAAGAGTTAGTATCTTTTATCATTATTGTAATTATTAAGTGCAGTCCTTTCGGTGCTTTTGCATAAACTGCAAAAAACGACTGAAGTAAACAAGCACTTCCAGTTAGAATATTATTTTCATAAATAGAAGAGTTTCTGACCAGGCAAATATTCATAATTTTACCTTCAACCGTTTAGACTGTTGAGCGTTCACACACACACACACACACACACACACACACACACACACACACACACACACACACACACACACACACACACACACACACACACACACATACAGACACACAGAAAGACGTTATTCCAAATTTATTCAGACTCGATTCAGAGAAGGTCAAAAGGTATATACTCCGTTAAAATCTCTAGATTCAATGCAATACTTCATTATTTCTTCGTATAAGAAAGTGAAATAACTACTGATATGGCCAATAAGAACAATTAAATCGAGCATATGGTAACGTAATTAATTCGTTAGAGCACTAACCCGAATAGCGAGAGGTATCAGGTTCAAATCGGTCGATACATTTTTTACTTGCGCTAAACATGATCATAAACATTATTTTTTAAGTTAATAATAATAAATCTAATAACGACTTAAATTTCCAATTGGTTTGGTCATTTGTAAATTAACTAATTTAAGAAATTCTAAAATGAACGGAAAGCTTTCTAATAAAACTATCAATATGCTGGGCGAGCGCTATAGTCAACTTTCTGACAATGCTACACATTCAAAACTGTTCTATGACGGGCAAAAAATAGATGACATTGTGGTGTTCTAATTTTATTACTTTTGAAAATACATTCGTTTTTGATATACGCCGCTATTGTTTCTATTTTTATGAAGCATCATTCAAAATTAATTTTTACCGCTTCAAATATTTTTGTCCAGTTGACACTTTTAAACATTCTGCCATGTAAATATATATATATATATATATATATATATATATATATATATATATATATATATATATATATATATATATATATATATATATATATATATATATATATATATATATATATATATATATATATATATATATATATATATCTCCCGATGCCAGGTAAATGATTATTGCGTAATGTATGTCGCATCTATAGCTATGCTACTTTAACAATTTATAGTTGTTGTGAATTCGTGATGTTAATGCGGTCGTACTGTAAATTTGCTTTGTGGAGGTGAATCATTGAATGGAAATTCAAGAGGGGTAGTGCTAGAAATCATTCCGAAGAAATTGTCAATATCTCGTACCTGGTACCGATTGTACTACCGAAACCAGCCGCATATTTTCACTTCAAAGATCATACACCACCGTTTCCCTTCTACTACGCCACACGTTGCACAATTAACGTGTTTAAACGATTTTGTTAGGGTTCGAATGCTATATTATCTATTCACAAATTGTTTTGGAGGGAAACCGTTGAACACAGGTGAATCAGCCCCTCAGTTACGTCGCACACACCAGATATATATGTATATTTATTTGTAATTGTATAGACTACCAATATAAACATGAGGTTAGACATTGATATTGGTATTAATTGTATAATGTCGTTTCATAGACTTATTTTATTATGATAGAACTTTTATCATAGTGACTGTTAATAAATTCAATGCCTTAGTTCTATGAGGAACTACAATATTATATAAATAAATATCTGCAGTGTCAAGCACCGAACTTTCTTATACGCATATGGGTTAAACTATATCGTAGTTACATTATTTTTCTAATTTATAATATTTGTTTTAACCTTTAGATCGCTTTTACAGTAAATATATTTCTTAGAATAAATATAAAATGTCAAACTTCAAATTATTTAAGTCTATTTTGTTTCTTTGATAAACAATTGACAGGCGCAGATGATACGATTTATGCTAAAAATATATATAATAAGCAGAAATTTATTTTGAAAACAGTACTTTTTGGAAAATATGTTCAAACAAAACTTGTGCTAAATAGAAATACCTATAATTTTTGCTTATGAAATTTTTCTGTAAGTGTAACCATTTTTGAGTAATTGCAAAAACTGCAAAAAATGACTAGAGTAAACAGGCACTTCCGCTTTGAATATTTTTTTCAAAAATAGGAGGTGCACACCTCAGGCATATGCAAATTTTAAGTTTAAAGTTTCATAATTTTAGCTTCAACCGTTTAGGCTGTAGAGAACATACACACACACACACACAGACGGACGTCATTCCAAAAATAGTCGGAATCGATTCAGGGAAGGTCAAAACGTATATTTCCGTTAAAATCTCGAGTTCGAAATTTTTCATGATTACAATACTTACTTATACTTCGTATAAGAAAGTAAAAAGTAGATACAAAAAATAAAAGAAAAAGATTTTAAGACATATTTATTTTAATTTACGATTAAAACAGTCATCCGTGATCATAATTAGATATTATAATAGCGATAATTGTGTTCAATGATTGCGATATCAAAAATAGGGGATCGAACACGTGTTTTTGGTTACGGATCGTTGGGCGCCAGTACAGGTGATGAATATAAGCTGTCAGCTTGCGCGCAAAAGATAAAAATTACGATATCCGGTCGCACGACCACAGCTACGCTGCCCTAGACACGATCAAACTGAACGCCAGTTACCAAGTGGTACCAGGTTCGCAATTCAGAAAAGAGTAAATTCGTTCCACTAAAACACATTTATAACCCCAACTCGGAACTATTTCCAATAGAAATATAAATCCACATTGACCCCATCACTGCATTTCGACATACACAAAATTTATCGGAGACAATTGGTTTTCAATATTTGGCATGCGACAAGGATATTCGAATAATGTATAATATAGCAAAACATATTGATTTTCCAGTTTGTATATCAATATCGCATTTTTTTATTTTTCTCATATCTTTTCTTTATCTTGTTTCTCCGTTAAAAAAATTGATAAAATAAACTTGTGCATATTCTACATAATTTATTACCAGCTTATTTTTCATTTACTCTTTTAGTCTAAAATTAATGATCGCTAATATCAAAATATCTGCAATGCCGTACACTGAACTTGTACGTATTTTGGTTACATAATATTTAGACTATTTTTCTAATTTATAATATTTTACTAATCTTCGGAACCCCTTCTCACCAAATTATTTCTTAGAACAAATATTAAATGTCAAACTCCAAATTATTTAATTTTTTGTTTTTCTGTTAAACAATTGACAGGCACAGTTGATACGATTTATGTGAAAATAATTAAAATAAGAATCAATTTTAAAAGCCATTTCCTGTTTCGTCATATATCGATATACGATATGTCTATAGGTGACCTTTCTTATATGCATTTTGGTTAAATCGCTAGAATTTAAAAAATGCGTATAAGAAAGATCAGTGTCAGACATGCCAGATATTTTTGAAGTAATATTTGTTTTAATAAATTTTCAAACATCTGCAGTGTCATGCACCGAACTTTCTTATACGCTTTTGGGTTAAATCACATCCTATTTACATTATTTTTCTAATTTATAATATTTGTTCTAACCTTTGGAACACTTTTACACTAAATATATTTCTGAAAATAAATATAAAATGTCAAACTTCAGTCTATTTTCTTTTTTTTTTTTATTAACAAATGCCAGGCGCAGCTTATACGATTTATGTAAAAATAAATATAATAAGAAGAAATTTAAAAAGCCATTTTCTTGGTTCCGGTACCGTTTGAGAAAAAAAGATTCAAATAATAGTTGTACAAAATGCTAATATCTATATCTGATATGTTTTAATCTTTCTGTAACTGCAACTATTTTTGAGTAATTGCAGAAGCCGCAAAAAAATGACTAAAGTAAACATGAACTTTCGGTCGGAATATTTTTTTCAAAAATAGGAGGTTTTTTTGCCAGGCACATACAAATCTTATGTTTAAAATTTCATAATTTTCCCGTTAGCCGTTTGGGCTGTAGCGCGCTCAAATAAACACACACACACACATCCATACGAACGTCATTCCAAAATTAGTCGGAATCGATTCAGGGAAGGTCAAAATGTATATTTCCGTAAAAATCTCGAGATCGAAATTCTATTAAGCAATTGACAGGCCCAGTTGATACGATTTATGTGACAATAATTATAATAAGAACAAATTTCAATAGCTATTTTATTGATTCCGGTACCTTTTTTTGAAAAATAAATTTCAAACTTAAGTATTAATACCTTAATTTTAACTCAAGCAATTGTTCTGTAATTTCAATCATTTTTGAGTAATCGCAGTAACCCCAAAAAATGACTAGAGTAAACATGCATTTCCGGTTTGAATATTTTGCTCAAAAATAGGAGGAACACACCCCGGGAATATGCAAATCTTATGTTTAAAGTTTCATAATTTTACCATCTGCTGTTTAGGTTGTAGAGCACACACACACACACACACATAGATGGACGTTATTCCAAAAAATAGTCGGATACGATTAAGGGAAGGTCGAAACGTATATTTCCGTTAAAATCCCGAGATCGAGTCTTAAATAATTTAAAGTTTGACATTTATATTTATTCTACGAAATATATTTAGTGTGGAAGTGTTCCAACGGTTAGAACAGATAATATAAATCAGAAAAATAATAAAAATAGGTTGTGAGCTAACCAACATGCGTATAAGAAAACTCAGTGTAAGACATTGTAGATATATAGTTTTACTTTCTTATACGAAGTATAAGTAAGTATTGTAATCATGAAAAATTTCGATAACGAGATTTTAACGGAAATATACGTTTTGCCCTTCCCTTAATCGTATCCGACTATATTTGAAATAACGCCCGGCTGTGTGTGTATGTCTCTGTGTGTGTGTGCGTATGCTCTCACAGCCTAAACGGTTGAAGCTAAAATTATGAAACTTCAAACGTAAGATTTGCATATGCCGGGGGAGTGCACCTCCTATTTTTGAAAAAAATATTCAAACAGGAAGGGCCAGTTTTCTCTAGTCATTTTTTGCGGTCTCTAAAATTACTCAAAAGTGGTTACAGTTTCAGAAAAATTATTTGGACAAAAATTAAATGTATTTATATTTCGCATAACTTTTTTTCAAGGAGAGCACTGCTTTCAAAATAATAGCCATTGAAATTTCTTCTTATTATATTTATTTTTACATAAATCGTCTGCACCTGTCAATTGTTTAACAAAATAGCCTTGAATAATTTGAAGTTTGATATTTTATATTTATTCTAAGAAACACATTTAGTGTAAAAGTATTGGAAGAAATATTATAAATTGGAAAAATATTAATAATAGGATGTTATCTAATAAAAATTCGTAGTAGAAATGTCAGTGCAATCCTCTGCAGTTGTTTCTTTATTATTATTGATATCTAAATTTATTATTTAATCAAAGTTAATTGTAATATTTTTGTTTGTTAATAAAGTAATTTAGTATTGAGTAAATACCTGAAATGACCACCCACTAATCACATTGAAACCCGGACTCTTTCTAAATTAAAATGAGTAGTTAAAATGAAAGTTTTGAGGATCCAGAACACAGATCTGGAACTAGAATTAAAAAAAACACTATTCATAACTGCATACTGTGTGATTGAACTATTTGTAAAGATAGTGAAAAACTGGTAATTCCGAGATTATTTTCTTTCATTTTGATTTGATGATAAAATACAATTAAAATATTTGTCAAGCACCAAATATAAAAAAATTACTTGCAAATCGTGAAACCGTAATAGCAGTATACATAAAGTATGGACATTGGACACCTTTAGATGTGACTGGTGAAAAATCTTTCCATTTTTATTCTTCTTCTTCTTATATGCAGTATAAGTATTGTAATCATGACAAATTTCCCTGAATCGATTCCTACTATTTTTGGATTGACGTACTTCTGTGTATGTGTGAGCGTGTGTTTTGAGGGCCTTGCTTTCAGACCATATAATCCTTTCTTGAGTTTGTTGATTCGTATTTAACCGTCATGGAATCCTTCTAGCTGATACATATAAATGTTTTCTTTAAGGTCTCCATTTAAGAAGCTGCCTTGACATCGAATGTGGCCATCTTCATCTGCCAAGACCCTGCAATACTTATAATCAGTCTTATAGAGGCATGACGTGCGACTGGACTAAATGTTTCGGTGTAATCTATGCCCTATTCTTACTCGGATTCCCTTGTAACTAGATGTGCTTTCTGCCTTCCACCCTGCTTTTCGCGTAACACCCAAAGAGGTTTGCTTATGTCAGAGGTTTCACAAGATCCTACGTTCTCATCTCAATCAAAAAGTTAAATTCATATGCCATAGCTGCTTGCCATCCTTCATGCTTTAGTGCCTCTGCAACGGGAATGTCTTCTACCCCTCCTATCATGGCTTCTACTTCCATTATTACTTAACTGAAAAATTGAGAAGGTTGATTCAGCGTTTGAATTAAATCTAAAATATTGTCAGTAATTTTAAAATTTCTGGGTTGAGAATTTCTAGACTGTTTACTATATTTACATTCTGATGTGCCAATCTCTAATGCCAGGTCTTAATCGAGACAGGCAGCAGACAATTTTCTGACGTCTTCTGCCGAAATATCATTTCGTATAGTTTTCCATTTCGTTTGGCCATAGCGACTACTTGACTTCCATCAGCTGACTGAGCATAACTTCTGTCTAGCATTTGAGTAACTAAAACAGATTGAAGGTTAGTTTTGGAACAAATAGCACATTTTTTAAAGTCACTCGATCCAAGTCCTTTCCAGTGAAAGCTTCACGGTCTACGTCAATAACTTTCCTTCAACTTGGTTGCATTGCCAATCATGACAGTTGATTGCTCTTGAATTGGAACAACATTGGAAAGTCAATCCTTCCTGTACGTCATGTGCTGCGCAGTCCTGATACCGTGAGTTACCCCGACTTGGTCCTGAGTTGTAACGGTAAATATTCACTGTTGACAATCTAATGGTGATCAGTGCTCGACAACTGGTGTTTCTGAGGTTGAATTTGTCGGTTTCTTCATTGTTGGTTCGGAGTGAATTACCTTCCGGGTATTCGTAGGCAACGTGTCGTTATTGCTTACAGATGTTACTGATGTAGTTTTTAATTTCTTACACGCAGTATAAGTAAGTATTGTAATCATGAAAGATTTTGATTTCGAGATTTTAACGGAAATATATATGTTTTGACCTTCCCTTTATCGATAATATTTGAATTTTGACATTTTATATTTATTCTAAGAAATATATTTAGTGTAAAAGTGTTCCAAAGGTTAGAACAAATATTATAAATTAGAAAAATAATGAAAATAGGATGTTATCTAACCCAAAAGAGTATAAGAAAGTTCGGTGCATGACACTGCAGATGTTTTTTTTTACAATACTTCAAATATTTGACCAATGGTTTATTTTTACAATACTTTTTGACATCTCCATTCATACAAACTTTAAAACATTAGACCGATGATTTGTCACACGAATTTGAATTTGCTAATTGCGGCTGCCAAGTTTTTCTCGAGATGAAGGCTTTCTGCGTTGGTTCAGCTTCGTTTTATCGATCCTCCTCTAGACGTAGTTTTTTGACGAGATGATCAAAAGTTTTCTTAGCAGCGATGACGTTGTCCCAAGATGTCGCGCAGCTTCGTAGGTAATAGTCCCAGAATTCTTAACAAAATACAACTCTCCTTGACTACGTCGCACAGTGGGACGAAACGCTCGAAAAGTGGCCAAAACTATGCCATTCGGTTAATAATAAAGATTTTGAAGATTTTTTTTTTTTTTTTGATTATTATTTTGCATAAAATTTGCAGTTAAACCAAAGTTTAACTTTGAAAAAAAGTCTTTGTTTTTGTTTGATAATGCTTAATCTATCAAATCCATAGCTCTTATAGCGTATAAAACTAGTAATTTTGTTTTTGTTTTGGCTGGTAATGTATTATTTATCAAAATGATCGCTCTCATAGCGTATCAAGTACTATTAGGAAATGGAAAAAAAATTATTAGTTGATATCGAAATATATAATATTCAATTTCATGGCTTATCTTTGATTGATATATAAAATATTACTAAATATTTAATAAATTAAGAGCATCTTCACATATTGTGTCTTTATTAATAACGTTTTTATGCTTTAGACTCGCTTTGTCAAGTTTTTGTTTAAATTTATTTATAAAACTTTTCTTAATGTCTTTTAACACTTCAACAGAATCCACTTTATTGAAATCAAAATTTGTTTTTAGGAACTTTAAAACCACTGCTGCTGTTTTACGCTTTGAATTAAATAAAACATTGCAATTATCTTTTCGTTTTACAACAAAATACATTTACAACAAACACCTTATAGTAATTTTTGTATTATTATTCTGTAAATTCCGCTAAAACAATCACTTTAAATGTTATTTTATGTAACACAATATAGCTTTATAACTTTACGAAACTCTTTCAGATTGCTTAATTGAACATGTATATTTATGGTTTAATATAAACACAAGAACTGAAAGTATTACACTATTACTGCCTATTTATATTGTTTTCTTACTATATTTGGAGGGTGTAAATATTGAATGCAATTGGTTACAATTAAGTAATTAAGAAATAATTAGGCATTCTTGCATAATAATTAGTCATATTATTAGCAAGTATACCTGCAATTCATCAGAAAAGATAATTTACAGATCCCAAAATATATAAGAATAAAGCCACCTGCAACAAAATTGCCGTATTAGGAATTAAGTTTATCTTATATTTAGAAAATACCGATAACATAAACGAAAATTTTAATTATGGATATATGCATTGGCTTAATTTAACTAATTTTAGGGCAGGTTTTTCTTTTAATTTTTATGTTTTGTGTTTAGAGGTCGTTTTTATGTATTTCCGTAATGTTATAATAAAAAAAATTATTGCTTTCTACAGTCTAAAGTATTCTTAATAAGATGGTATAAAAAAAAAATTCAAAAATCGAATATTCGAAAATTTCCCTTTCGGCCACTTTTCAAGCGTTTCGTCCCACTGTGCATCGCCTTCAGTTTGTAGATCTTCCGTTAGCTGGTGCATCTGCATACAATTTTCGACTGTTGATCTGCTGGTGTCGTACTTAAAGCCAAAGAAATGTCTGTGTACACCTTCGACAGTGTATTAAGATTACTTACCATATAATAAACAAAGTTTGTCTAACATTTGCTTCGATGATGTACAGTTTGCAATTTTGATGAATATGTGAGAATAATTTTCACTGGTCATTTTTGAATTAAATAGTATGGTGTTTATTTGTTCAATTACATTTGATGTCAAACGACAATACTTTTTACACTTAGGTGAACGTCTTGACGACCAAAAATAATAATAATACTAATGAGAAAATTGAATATATAGAATTATATACAACTCCAAAAAAATGAAGGTGCCAACTCAAAAAAAAAAAATCATTCAAAATAATTACTTCTCAACAATCTTTTTGTTTTTATCTGTTAGGATTTGGGCTTTATCATTTTCGTAAGTTTTAACTCCTTGTTGTGTAAAAGCAGGCTTTTCTATTTTCCCGGTATTTCTTTAAGCTTGCTGTTCAAAGACCTTTTTATGTAGTTTATATGTAGCAGGGTTGCTGCTGTTGATAAGGTGTATTGATAATTATAAATTTGTTTTTTGTTGAATTATAAACCTAAATACATCTGCAGTGTCATGCACTGAACTTTCTTATACGCATATGGGTTAAACCACTTCGTAGTTTCATTATTTTTTTAATTTATAATTTTTGTTCTAACCTTTAGATCGCTTTTACACTTAATATATTTCTTAGAATATATATTAAATGTCAAACTTCAAATTATTTACGCCTATTTTGTTAAACAATTGACAGGCGCAGATGATGTAAAAATATATACAATAGGCAGAAATTTATTTTGATACCAGTACACTTTTTGGGAAAAAAATTCAAACAAATCAGTTTGAATAAAAATATGAGCAAGCTGAATACAAGAGCATGTATGAATAATTTAATGAGTTTGAAAGAATGTAAAGATATGAAAGAAAGGGTTTTCTGCCACCCTATTTGGTGGGATATACTTCTGCCATAATAATAATAATAATAGAAAAGTTGGCATTTTTAAATACGTAATAAATAACTTCGCCACATCTTTTGACCTTGCCTGATTCGATTCCGACTATTTTTGGAATGACGTCCGTCTGTGTGTGCCTAAACGGTAAATGGTAAAATTATGAAACTTCAAATTTAAGATTTATACATGCCTGGGAAGAAATCTTCCTATTTTTGAAACGAATATTCAAACCGAAAGTGCACGTTTACTGTAGTAATTTTTTGCGAAAAACGGTTGCAGTTATAGCAAAAAATAAAAATTATAGTTATTAAGATTTTGTACAACCTTTATTTGAAACTCTTTTTGAATGACGGTATCGGAAATAAGAAAATGGTCAACTGTGCCTTAGCCCAGTCAAATTAGGGTTTCACCTCGGAATGAAACGGAATAAGCTGAAAACATTCTAAATGCTGTGTCTCATAAGTCTCATAAGGTCACGTGTGAGCGTACTTAGATAGTTAAGTTCAAAGGTCTCGAAAATCAGTTTTTTGGAAATATCTCGCTTCCTTTGCTTCAAATCGTACTTGCATTTACTATAAAAGTAGTAGAGTATAAGATTCTCTACAAATTTTGTCTTAAAGAAGTTTTTATACGCTTAACCCTTTTTAAGATAGTGCGCGATGATTGCGGAGTGCTCAGCCATACATGCCATAGAGCAAGGTCAATCGTGAATCGCAGTTCATAGCAAGGATTTTTAACTTAATTATTCGTTAAATATCAGTTAATTAACTATATAATACATTTTATTTATAAATATTACTTATAAATCAAAATGTCATTTAATATTACTTACCTTTATCATATAAATAATAAAGAATTTAAGTGAATTACTTTAAATATATTTTAATTATAATCTTATTAAAGATAATTGTATTTTAAGAAATTACGAAAACGCCTTTTAATAATATTTTTACTAAGCAATCATATATAATTAAATTTGTACAATCCAAGTTGAAGTTTGGCAAGAATTTATTTTACTTTAGTTATTAGTTAGCCAGTATGGGACTTAGTTTTCTTTTTCTTCATCGTCGGCTTCTTCTTCCGGTCGTTCAACAATTTCAGAGTCATTATCATCATCCTCCTCGTTTTCAATGACATCCATCTCCAAACCTTCAAAACTTTAGGTTCATATGCGATGTCTTCATCGAGATCATGTTGATACGATGAAGCGTTGAGACATGCATGTCCATTACATTGGCCACAAGCTGACGAACACATGATTTTCTGCATCCACGGCGCAAACCACAGCCATTCTTGCAGTTGCAGAATATTGTACTAAGCAGTTCATTATTCGGTAATATTGTTGTTATCAGTTCCAGGGCTTCATTTTGCAGCACCCAACCCCATACCTCGGGTTCTAAATCATTGCCTAACCAAGTTTGAATTTGGTAGTAGACACGATTGATATGTAGGTGAACTGCTGCACTCGTTGGTGGAAGAGTTGATAACTGCACAGGCTTATTTAATTTTGTTGACTAAATGAATTGTATGTAGCGAAGATGATCGATAATGTCCTCAGATTTTGGAGCATTATATGCTGCCAAAAAAAAAATGCGTGTTCCAGTTTCCAATAATATTTGCACAAGCCAGTTTTCTTGTTGAAATACTTGAGCCTTACAAAACTGTACTATTCGCCATTCGCGATTGACCTTGCGCTATGGCATGTATGGCTGAGCGCTCCGCAATCATCAGCTTATTCCGTATAATTCCGAGGTTGACCCCTTTTTTACTTTCTTATACGCAGTATAAATAAGTATTGTAATCATGATAAATTTCGATCTCGAGATTTTAACGGAAATATACGTTTTGACCTTCCCTGAATCGATTCCAACTATTTTTGGAATGACGTCCGTCTGTGTGTGTGTCTGTGTGTGTGTGTGTGTGTGTGTGTATGTGAGCACTCTACAGCCCAAACGGCTAAAGGGAAAATTATTAAATTTTAAACTTAAGCTTTGTATATGCCTGGCACGAAAACCTCTTATTTTTGAAAACAATATTCCGACCGGAAGTGCATGTTTACTCTAGTCATTTTTTGCAGTTTCTGCAATTACTCAAAAACAGTTGCAGTTACAGAAAAATTGTTACAGTAAAAATTATAGATATCAGCATTTTGTACAACTTTTATTTGAAACTTTTTTTCTCAAACGGTTCCGGAAATAAGAAAATGGCTCTTGAAATTTCTTCATATTACATTTAATTTTACATAAATCGTATCATCTGCGCCTGTCAATTGTGTATAAAAAAAAACAGACTTAAATAATTTGAAGTTTGACATTTTATATTTATTCAAAGATATATATTTAGCGTAAAAGTGTTCCAAAGGTCGGAACAAATATTATAAATTAGAAAAATAATGAAACTACGATATGGTTTAAACCATATGCCTATAAGAAAGTTCAGTGCATGACACTGCAGATGTTTTTATCTAATATGACTGGTCTACCTGTCAATTGTTTAACATAAAAACAAAAAAAAAACCTTAAATAATTTGGAGTTTGACATTTAATATTTATTCTATGAAATATATTTAGTGAAAAAGGGTGCCAAAAGTTAGTAAAGTATTATTAATTAGAAAAATTATAAAATTGTAATATTATCTAAACAAAATGTGTATTAGAAAATTCAGTGCAAGCCACTGCAGATGTTTTAAGTACTGATTTGATTAACAACAGTGCGCCGTTATAATAAATTTTATTTAATTGTTACCAGTTATTCCCCTGCACTTGATTTGATTGAAAATTAAATTAATTTACATCTTTAATAAGTTTTAATTCAAATATATATTGCAATACTTCGTTCAATAGAGAACTCTGTGAAAATCTAAATCAATATGAGGTAGATACTATTAATATCCTGGAATCCGTCATATTGTCTTTCGAAATAGCAATTTTCAGTTTTTTATTAATAACATTCACGATGTTTGGAATTTTAAATGTTTCTCGATGAGATATAAATAAACACAAAAACCAGCATAACATTGCAAATATTACGAAAGTCCCACTAAATTGTACTATCTTATTGAGATTAATTGCGCATTATATATTACTTATATCATTTATTTTATTCATCAGTGATCATTTCTCATTCTACAAAGCCAATGATGATAGATGGAAAAATTCTGTTCGACATAATTTATCCATAAATCCACATTTTCGAAAAGGTAGTAAAGCTGTAACGGGTGCAGGACATTTATGGACCATCGCACAGAAGGATGATCTTAATACAACATCTTCTTGGAATGTTGTATGTATTTTATCGCCAGTTTTTTTAATAAAATATTTATTATTATTTTTGTGAAGAAGAAACAACGAATGCAACAATTCATGCAAACAGCTGCTAACGAATGGCAACAGCAACAACAACAAGAATTGGAACTTGCAGCGGCTACTGCAAGCATTTTACCGAACACAGATGAATTTGAAAACCATGTATGTTAAATTAAATTATTTTAAAATTACAACAAACTCAATAGGAATACGTCTCCGAAACAATACAATTTTCTTTAATACAATATATCAGAGACCACTATACCTGAAAAAAAAATTTTTATTTTCGCATATAGTCCACTGATCACGGACAAATACGCCAAACAGCCAACGAAATTTTATCAGGAGTAAAACGAGAAGTTGAAGTTCAATATATCATTCCAGTTAGTAACACTATGGGTACGTATTCCTTAATTAATAAAAACAGTGTTGAATTTAGGCAAATAGCCAATATGGCGATACGTATCATCAAGAAAATAAAGCATGACAGGCCGGTCACACATGTGTATTTGTATTTAGCAGATTCAAGTCACCAGTACATTCAATTTTTTCATCTTAACTTCATCGATTGACAGTCATCGTAGTTTTCACAAAAATAATTCAATTAAACCAAAATTTATTTAACATAGCAAGCACACCTATTCAGATAAAGTAGTATGGCAAAAAACCTTTTACAATCTTTTACATCTTGACAATATTTCGCTATTCAACTTACTTATTTCTATTCCCTCTATTACGCGTACTCACAACTTACACGATTCATTCTCAATCATATTTATCCACTTCTTTCGAGGACGACCACGTCTCACACCATTCTGTTCGCACATGTAAATCTGTTTCGACAATATTTCAACAAAACCAATCATCTCATTTGACTCCGTACGATACTTTTTACAATTTCGCACTATTCATAGACCCACGTATTTCGAGTCTTGCCTCTCTTGAATGCACCATTAATACCTCTTAATTTTGAAAAGATACATTCAACAATCAAATTTTTTGTAAAATGCATTCTGCAATCTTTAAATCAATATTTGCGATTATTGAAATAAACAAAATGGCGACTTTCTTACGCTATCTTTCTAAAGGCAACTGTACTGAAAACTGAATAAAAAATGTATAGTATACATTTTAAAGCCAGCCAAGACATTTATTACTCAACACCAAATGATAGTATGAAAATTAAACCAGGACCTAAGATATGCCAAATATATTTCGATAATCAAAACCACCTTCCTTTATGTGTATCCTCCTACTTCTATCTATTTTATATGTTTTCTATGATGATATTAACTTTAAGCATTAAGTTTAAAATATTCTATTCTATGTCTGGTAGCGTTTACCGTGGGTATGACAAAATATTTGCATTTAAATTTAGATCTTTTTGCTTTTCATTCTAATTGTATTTGCATTTCAGATTTTATGTGTCCCGTTTCCAAGGAGCAAGTTGCTGAAGAATGTGGTTTGGGTGGCGAAGAAATACATATCACAGAAAACGATTACCTTATTACAGATCTGAATCCGAACACTCTTGGACTAAATCTATCGGAAGCAGAGATAATAACAACTGATCAGCTATTCTCTGATGATTTGAATTTTCAATGCTACGAACTATCAACTGAACAATAAATTTATAATAATAGTAAGATAATGTGTGTGTTTGCCATCCTTAATAAATTAACTTGCACACTATAGAAGTATTCTTAGTTACATCTTTTTAATATAAATTATAAACATATTTAATTGCAATAATTTGTTCATTATTTTTTTAGAAAATATACAATATTATTCTAGTCATGTCTATGTACAAATTATATTACTATAATTCGCTTATATATTAAAAACATACTTTTGCACTTTCAAATAAACGTATATTTATTTTATCAAATATTTTATTTATAAATCGTTTACAAATATTATTTTAATACATATTATAAAAATATACTAATTTATCGAGTATACTTTCAGTTTCAATACTATCCGTAATACTTTGAAACTCGAAAAACTATTTTTGTATGTTGAGAAGCTCTTAATATTAATCATGTTATCTTCAGTAATTGTTAAAATATCTTTCACATTATGAATGGAGGAATATTGCCTTTTAGGTATCAACTTATTTAAATAAATTAAAATTATACATTTTATTAATTATACTTTTATAACGAAGAACTTATATATTAGTATAAAAATATGAAATGTTGCTCTGATATCTAATCTTATAAATTTAACAAAACCAAATCGAAATTTAAATAGTATTATTTAATTTTCATAAAAAAATAACTATATATCCTATTATATATTGGTTTATTTTCTAGTACAGTTAATGTAACTTGTCTTTATAAGACCAGGGATAAATGTAATATATTTTTTAAAATCTATAGCGTTTTTATTTAGCTAACATGTATAATACGTAAACTGCCTTTGATATTAAATTATTCGATAATTAACTTCATAAAAATGCCTTATTATATTGCATTTCATGTCAATTTTGGTTTATGTAAGCAACATAGCAATATTACCCTACAAACTTACTTGAACCTTAAATATTTGCATTTCGAATACCATGTTCTATAATTTTATGAAATATTTAAAATAGAACGTATAATTTGTAGGTTACATAAACCAGTAAAATTTTGGACGGAATTATAATATTTGCATTCGACTGATTCGTTTAGATAACATATTGTAAAACAATGAATATCGTACTAACGAAAACTGTTATTGTCGGTATTGTTGTGAATCCATAGTTGCATCGATGATCCAAGAAGCAGAAGCACCAAGTTGTTTCACCGTAATAATCCCTGTTTAAACCAACATTATAACAAATGAATAAATTATTTTTATAATTGAAGTTACCTGTGCACATCTAGTTCTTTGATCGAGTTATTGACATAATGTCCCAAGCGCACATCTTTAGCCGCTGGTCTACATCCTTCATAATGATCAGCAGGTATGTCAGATCGAAATGTGAGAGAACTTAAGCATTCCCTTGTTATAACTTCATTAGCTGAAAGAACACAATAAATTTTAGAAAGATATTTCCTCTATATTTACATACATAATCGAAAAATACGTTTCAAACGATTTGTTTATTAAAAGTAAATGGAATGCAACCTTACTATAATTTATATAAAAAAAATTTAAATTGCTGTATACAAGTGAATGATCGTAACATTGTTCCTAATTTTATCATACAAAGACTCAGATATTTCATGTAAAACAAATAAAACTAATACACAGGGTGTTGATTGGGATTTTCGGTCTACTTGATTTAATTTAAAATGAAAATAATTAATCTTTAATAAATTTCAATTAAAACATATATTACAATACATCGTTCAAAAGAGAAAAAACAATGTGAAAATCCAAAATAGCACCAATTAAAAATGATTTCGGAGTTATGGGAGTTTTTTAAAATCGTGATTTTCAGTTTTTACTTTCTTATACGCAGAGTAAGTATTGTAATCATGAAAAATTTCGACCTCGAGATTTTAACGGAAATATACGTTTTGACCTTCCCTGAAACGATTCCGACTATTACTTTCTTATACGCAGTATAAGTAAGTATTGTAATCATGAAAAATTTCGATATCGAGATTTTAAAGGAAATATACGTTTTGACCTTCTCTGAATCGATTCCAACTATTTTTGGAATGACGTCCGTCTGTATGTGTGTGTGTGTCTGTGTGTGTATGTGAGCGCTCTACAGCCCAAACGGCTAAAGGGAAAATTATAAAATTTTAAACTTAAGGTTTGTATGTCCGTGGCAAGAAAATCTTCTATTTTTGAAAACAATTTTCCAACCGGAAGTGCATGTTTACTCTAGTCATTTTTTGCAGTTTTTGCAAATACTCAAAAGTAGTTGCAGTTATAGAAAAATTGTTACAATAAGAATTATAGATATCAGCATTTTGTACAACTTTTATTTGAAACTTTTTTCCCAAACGGTACCTATTGAAATTTCTTCATATTATATTTATTTTTACATAAATCGTATCATCTGCGCCTGTCAATATTTATCAAAACAAAAACAAAACCGACTTAAATAATTTGAAGTTTGACATTTTATATTTATTCTAAGATATATATTTAGTGTGAAAGTGTTCCAAAGGTTAGAACAACTTATAAATTAGAAAAACAATGAAAATAGGATGTGATTTAACCCAAAAGCGTATAAGAAAGTTCGGTGCATGACACTGCCGATGTTTTTTGTAATGACGTCCGTCTGTGTGTATATGTGTGTGAGCGCTCTACAGCCTAGACGGTTGATGGTGAAATTATAAAACTTCAGATTTCTATTGCCCTGGGCAGAAAACCTCCTATTTTTGAAAACAATATTCAAACCGGAAGTGTATGTTTACTCTAGTCATTTTTTGCGGTTTCTGCAGTTACACAAAAATGGTTGCACTTACAGAAATTTTTTTGGATACAAATTATAGATATTAGCATTTTGTACAACCTTTATTTGAAACTTTTTTTCAAAAAAGATACCCGAAATATGAAAATGGCAATTGAAATATGTTATTATAATTATTTTCACATAAATCATATCAACTGTGCCTATCAATTGTTTAATAGAAAAACAAAAAACTTAAGTAATTCGGAGTTTGGCATTTAATATTTATTCTAAGAAATAATTTAGTGAAAAGGGGTTCCAAAGGTTAGTAAAATATTATAAATTAGAAAAATAGTGTAAATATAATATAATTTAACCCAAACCCGTATAAGAAAGTTCGGTGCATGACACTTTTATTAACATTTAAACTGTTTCGAATTTTAAATGTTTCTCTACCAACTGCACAACCTTTAACCGACCTCGTATATCCTATAGTTTCCGAGAACCCAATGGTAACCCAATCAACTTGGGACACCTGTATATCAAAATAGGTTAAGAAATAATGAACTAGTTGCAAAAATAATCGAGTCCTAGCTAACGTAATTTTGGACGAAGAAATATAAGAATGTTACAGACCTCCTCTTCTTTCAGTGATTTTAACGCAAACATCATCATCTTCCGGGCAAACTTTTGTCCAATGCCATAACCAGTTAAAGGATTCACCGCAACCTGGTTGTGTGCTAACACAATTATAACACCAAATTGCATCTCCTAAAAGAGCAAAAAGAAATTAGAAACAAGACATAACCACACCCGTACTTATGAAATTTACGCTTCTATAATGGAATTGTGTATACCTTGGCTTGCAAATAATGTTATGAACGTGAAAATAATCAATTGTTTAAACATTGTTAGAAGACACTGAAAAATAGGCAAATTAAATAAATAAAAACACGCCCTCTCGTCAAGACCTTCAAACAAGCAGTTCTTTCCAAGTGATTCAGAAACACTGGATCACAAAAGTGATGACGTCAAAGTGCGGGAAAATTTAAATGTGGAAACCAAGTTATCGATTTCCAGCGTTTTAATTACATGAAATGAATATATTAACACATTGACGTATGGGGCAGAAAAAGTGATGGTCACGGAAAGTGCAATATATAATTGCGTTGATCTAAATTTTTTCTAAAAAAAATCTCAACTCTTATGAGAAAATGCAAAATAAACAAATTAAAAATATTTTTAGTAGCATATTCATAAGTCTCAGCATAATACTAGATTATTAAAGTGCTAGTTACCATTCGTGATCGAAATTAACAACTCGCTCTCTGGCGGTGAAACTAATGTACTACAAAAATTGGTCATTACGCCGGGCATTAATTTACCAATCAGCTGTTTGTACCATTAATGGCCAGCCGTCATTTTTTCATAAATATCGAAGGAACAAAATATCTATCAAATCTTAAGAAATAAATTTTAAATAACAGTTACAATCAAAATACACTTTTAAAGAACACAAAATAAAAGACTCCAAGTGTGATTCGTTTTGGCAAAGAACATTTATAATCAGTTCACTTTAAAAGATATTTCACTTTGCTGGCTTTCGCGTGTCCAATCATAGCCTCTATCTCAACTGTCAAATACATAGGCAAAATAAGTAAGCACGTGACAAAAGACGCGGGGATCGAATTCGTTCGCATTCAACGCTGAGAGACATGTTAACCTTATGGCCAGAATCGGCGGCTCATTTATTTTGAGGCATTACACTTGCATTTGTCGAAGAATCAGTGAAAAAAATGAATGTGTTTCTGGCAATAGAACAACCTTTATGTTATAGTGTTTATGCAATTGCGAACATCTTTAATAAAGCTATATTTTCAAATTGAAAATGCATTTTATGTTAAATGGAGAAAATAGGAGCCAAGAAAAATGTCACATTCATGCAAGACAATGATCCAAAACATAGCGCTTGGTACTCCAGATTGTGTATAATTTTTAATACACCAAGCTATCGAAAATGCCTTCCGAATTAATACAAATGAGCATTGATGGACATAAAATGAAAAAGAAATAAGAAAATGGCTAATTTCTAATAAAAACTATTTGAAAATAGAGTACCATGAAAAATTGGATAGCATTTCAATATTTTTTACGGTATATTTGGTAAGTTTACTCCTAACTGTTATTAGAGCCAATAGACATCCAAAAAATATTGATTATTTGTGTAAAATACTTTTTGCGCGTTAATTTGGATAGTGATATTGGTTTGCAATTTTTATTTCCACATTAATATTATTTTTGATGAATCGTTTTGGTAAATTAAATATACATATGACTCCATATAACTCCACATATTGTCATTTTTGATCTATCTTCAGTAGTTTTTCTTTAAATGTAGTTTTATTTTGAAAATTTGACCTGTACTCACTGTATTATTAATTCCTAAAAAATACAAAGAAACACTAAAGCAAGTTATCCATATTAAATTCGATTCAAATACAATAAATATGTAATAAACTTGACGAAGTTGTTGAGAACGAAGATAAAGTAGGTAGCTGGTGTTGGGTATTTCTTTCTTTATTTCACAAAATAAAGCAGCAAGATATATATTTCAAAGACGGCTTACATATCACTCGATTAAACAAAAACACATGCAAAGTCCACTCCGTTTACTTTCTCGCCATGTTCATCGCTCTGTTTATCTCGCATATCCTCTTCCTGTTTCACCCTTGATGTACTTTGATGCGCGCTTGATATGAAAGAATAGTTATCACTCGGCCATCCTTGTTCGGCTGACACTCGTAATCGTTGAATCTTACTGGTCTTTTAATTCTCCGTTTAAACTGTTCTGCATGGGGGTTGGGCTGACTTAGAAAAACCTTTGTCTTGCAAGCGTCATCAACGTCCCATCGCTTGCTTTCCTGGGAAAAACCCTCTCGTCGGCTTCCTCTCTTGTCCATCCTAGGCATGTTTCGGTAGATTTTTAATTGCGATACATGTGCTGTAGTTGCAAACACCTTCTTGCTTCCAATTCCTTTTATTTCACTAACTCGGAACGTATAGCTGGGTAGCACTTCATCATTTACCAGTGGACCACGATACTTCAGTTGTGTTTTGGTAAGTTCGTCAGTGAGTTCGGGTACTCGACGCATCACCACTAGGTCTCCTGCGTTAAAAGATAAACCACGTACCTTGTATCGGGCTTGTTCGTCTTTCATATTTCGCTTACTTCTTAAATAATTCATGGACTCCATAACGTGCTGTCACCTTCTGCTATCGTACGTAATTTTCCATCATGCAAGTTCGGTATGTAACCGAAAAGACTTTCGTCTCGCTTTCCACGATGTTGACACTTTTATCTATGTCCTTTATGTGCTTGTCTCAGTCATTTTCTTCATTCATTGACGATGCTATGATTGGTATGATGGTACTGTTGAAACGGTCTACCTGTCCATTTGCCTGCGGGAGGCGAGTGGAATTCAGCGTATAGTGCATTCCATGTTCGACACAATATTGTTCAAACAAGTTTGAAGTGAATGCATTTCCCCTGTCTGTTACGATGGTCCGCGGCAGTCTATGTTTCGAAACAAACGCTTCTATGGCTTTGATCACGGATTTGAATTTCGTATTTTTCATAGGAAACAGTCTAACGTATTTTGCAAGCTCATCAATAATTATAAACAAGTGCAAATTGCCTTTTTGACTCTTCACGAATGGTTCTAGATGATCGGCGTGAACTCCTTCAAAGGGTCGATTTGGAGGTGGGATGGGATGTAGTTCTCCTGGAACTTTTCTGACGAGACATTCAAAACAACCTTGGATATGTTGCCGTACGTATCTACGCATTTTTGGGAACTAATACTGCCTCATGATCGCCGGTAGAGTTTTGTCGAATGAGTAATGTCCGGAATAATCATGATATAAGACTATTAAATTCTCCCTAATCGAGTTTGGTATTACATATAAATCATGTGCTTCGTCGTGCACTTTTATTGAGCGGTAAAATCTACCATGCATTAGCTTGTACACTTTCACCAGTTCTCATTCTTCTTTTATTGTTTTTTTTTTTTCGTCTTGTCGTAAAATGTCTATAAATATGTTTTATTTCTGGTCTCCGCGTTGTATCATCAGAAGTCGATCTTCTTTAATTTTCTCTCGCTCTTTCGTGATAGTGCGATAAACAAGCTGCTCATACTGTACAAGCAGAGTTTTTTGGATTTAGCATGTCTTCAGGCGATGATATGGTTTCACATATATCAAAATTTGAAGGGTTAATTTTGCGAATGTAACATCTTAATGTAAAACCAGATGAGTCTTCATAAATGGTTAAACAATTCGACACACTACCCGATGATTATGAGAGCCTTAGTCAAACATGGTGGGCGAGACCTGATGAATTACAAACATTTGCGAATCTCATAGGACTTCTGACATCGAATGAAAAGTGTCGAATGCAACGTACTGCGAAAAAAGAAGAAATGGTAGCTTTGGTAGCAGCCAAAGCAAAATTTCAAGGTAGTTGTGGAAATAGTAATATAACCAGTGGATATCAGAAAGGATACAATAAAAAATTTACGAAGCCCATGGTATAAGAAAAAGGCGACTTTTAAATGTTATGGTTGCGGTAGTACAGGTCACATTAAACGTAATTGTCCATCTAAAGAAAGCAAAGTTCAAAATCATGAAAAATCATCTCACGATAAAAATGAACAGGCTTTTATTAGCGAAGTTTTGAATGTTGAAGTAGACAACAACTTGTGGATGTTTGACTCCGAAGCAACGGACCATTAAAAAAATCGTAGGGAATAGTATTCATCATTTGAACAGTTTTCAACGCAAGTAAAATTCATATTGGCAACAATTCAACAATGATTGCGCTAGGAAAAGGAACGATTAAGTTTGAAGCTACTGTTGATGAAAAATGGTTGCAATGTCGTTTGGAAAACGTTCTATATGTACCTCAAGTTCGTAGAAATTTACTCTCAGTTACATCTACTCTAGGCAAAGCAATGACGTTCACATAATCGAAAATTGGATGCAAATTTTTAAAAGATAATGTTAAAGCTCGTGTGGTCAGGTTCGGTCAACTATTTCGAATGTTGATTCGTGTTAAACAGTCGGAGAAACCATGTGAAAATGAGGTAAATATAATGTCTAATGATACTTTACAGATTTGGCATGAGCGCTTGGGTCACCAGAATTGTAATGAATACTGCTTATTCATATGTTTATTAATTATTAATCAATTTATTTCTCTCTCGACAATACACATCCGCTCGCCACCATCTTACATTAGAAACTGTCGCTATATAGTTGCCAACCTGCTTACTTACTAATGTACACAATGTCGCCAACTTACTTAACATACATTACATCCTTTCCTTTTTCTTTATTTTATTTTAATTTAATTATTCCTATGCTAAGTACAATACATGATAACTTACATCTAGTCTCTATATCTAGCAGGATCTTTTATCTTACTCCTATTTCTCAAGTTATGCTCATTTGTCTCAGGAATCTCAATCTTTGGCGTATTATCAATATTTGTATCTGTATTAAATTGTTTAACATGTTGTCTATTGCGTCTTAGTACAGTTTCCATTACTACTTTTTACTATGTATGAACGCGGTGTTTCATGTTTTCCTAACATCTCCCCTTTTTCCCAACCATTTTTGTTTTTTATTAACAAATCTTGACCAATCGGAATTTCAGGTAAATGTTTAGTATGTCTATCATAATAATACTTTTGATTGTTTGAATTTTCCCGAATTTTGTTTTGTATAATTTTATTATTATTAATGTTAAAATTTAATAATTTTGATTTTATGGGCAATTTGTCCTTTAATCTTCTATTAAATAATAACTGTGCAGGAGATAAACCTATTTCCGGTATGATTGTGTTTCTGTATGCTAATCAATAGTTACTAATGTCATCCCCTTCACTCTCTTGTTTGTAAAGCATTCTTTTAGCTACTCCTACCGCTCTTTCTACCATTCCATTACTTCTAGCGTAGTTTGAGCTTGATGTTATTAATGTTATATTGTGACCGTCCACAAACTTTTTGAATGTCCACGAATTAAATGGCATGTTGTCGCTTATTATGATCTCTGGGTAACCGTGTGTAGCAAATACATGTTTAAAATTATTTATTAAATGTTCTGCCGTTTTATTTTTTAATTTTAATAACTTAATCTATTTAGAGTAATAGTCTTTGATTACTAAATAATCTTTGTTTTTATAAGTTAAAATATCAACGCCAATTTTTTCCCACGGTCTATCTGGAATGTCATGTTGCATCATTGGTTGTTTAGGATTTTCGTTTGCAAATATTTGACATGTTTCACAGTGTTTTACCATGTACTCAATATCTTCTGACATCTTTGGCCAGAATAACGATTCTCTTGCTTTTAATTTATTCCTCACAATCCCCTGATGTCCTTCATGTATTATTTTTAATATATTTTTCCTTAATGCTGATGGCACTACTAACCTATCATCATAAAATATAGGATCGTCTATCACAGTTAAATGATTTCTTAAATTATAAAAACAAAGATTATTTAGTAATCAAAGACTATTACTCTAAATGGATTGAGTTATTAAAATTAAAAAATAAAACGGCAGAACATTTAATAAATAATTTTAACTGTGATAGACGATCTTATATTTTATGATGATAGGTTAGTAGTGCCATCAGCATTAAGGAAAAATATATTTCAAGTTTTTGGTACCATTTTGTCCAAGCTTCAGCTATGTTTGTTTCTTGAAACGACAAGCATTTCGGCAGTCTTGTCTCCATTTTCTTATATTGTCGTGTTTATTGTTTTAATGTTTCGTCAAACTTTTATTACACCTGACACCATGTAATGAATACTGCTTATTCATATGTTTATTAATTATTAATCAATTTATTTCTCTCTCGACAATACACATCTGCTCGCCACCATCTTACATTACGAACTGTCGGTACATAGTTGCCAACCTGCTTACTTACTAATGTACACAATGTCGCCAACTTACTTAACATACATTACAAGAATAAACAACATAATAAAAGCAGTGATAAAACAACAAGGAATCAACATAACGGAGCATGAAGAGTTTTGTAGAGCATGTGTCAAAGGAAAACAATGCCGTAATACTTTGCAATCTCGTCTTCAACGTGCGAAGGAGCCTGGTAAAGTGATCTATGCAGATCTCTGTGGATCTATGGAATACTTGTCATTGGGCGGAGCAAAATACTCTGTTTGCTTCACATGTGATTATAAAGAATTCCAGATAGTATATTTTCTCAAAGAAAAATCGGAAACTTTTGATAAGATTGCAGCATTTCAACGTGACGGCGGCCTTGAATTTAATAATGCAAATCTAAGAAAATTATTAAAGTTAACGGGAACGAAGTTGATTATTAGTAATACATATACTCCAGAGCAAAATGGTTGTGCTGAGCGAACAAACCGGACAATTGTTGATTGACAATGCTGTGAGCAAATGATTTTTCTAAATCCTTATGGGTAGAAGCAATAAATACCGCTGTATATGTACTTAATCGTACATGACCGAGTGGTATTGATGGAAAAACGCCACATGAACTTTTTTCAGGTAAGAAAACATATTTAAAACATCTGCAGTGTTATGCACTGATCTTTCTTCTACGCATATGGGGTTACATAATATCACATTTGTATTATTTTTCTAATTAATAATATTTTACTTTGGCCTTTGGCACCTTTTTTCACCAATTATATTTCTTAGAATAAATATTAAATGTCAAACTTCAAATTATTTGATTTTTTTTTGTTTTTCTGTTAAACAATTGACAGGCACAGTTGATACGATTTATGTGAAAATAATTAAAATAAGAATCAATTTTAAAAGCCATTTTCTTGTTTCCGGTACTTTAATTGAAAAACATCTGCAGTGTCATGCACCGAACTTTCTTATACGCTTTTGAGTTAAATCACATCCTATTTACATTATTTTTCTAATTTATAATATTTGTTCTAACCTTTGGAACACTTTTACACTAAATATATTTCTGAGAATAAATATAAAATGTCTATTTTCTTTTTTTTTTTTGATTAAAAAATGACAGGCGCAGCTCATACGATTTATGTAAAAATAAATATAATAAGAAGAAATTTCAAAAGCCATTTTCTTTCCGGTACCGTTTGAGAAAAAAAGATTCAAATAATAGTTGTACAAAATGCTAATATCTATATCTGATATTTTATAATCTTTCTGTAACTTCAACTATTTTTAGGTAATTGCAGAATCCGCAAAAAAAATGACTAAAGTAAACATGCACAAAATTTCATAATTTTCCCCTTAGCCGTTTGGGCTGTAGCGCGCTCAAATAAACACACACACACACACACATCCATACGGACGTCATTCCAAAATTAGTCGGAATCGATTCAGGGAAGGTCAAAATGTATATTTCCGTAAAAATTTCGAGATCGAAATTTTTCATTATTACAATACTTATACTGCGTATAAGAAAGTAAAAAGCTTCGAATAAGGGTTGTTCAAAATGCTAATATCTATATTTTCTATTTTAACAATTTTTCTGTACAACAATTATTGAGTAATTGCAGAAACCGCAAGAAATTACTAGAGTAAACATGCACTTCCGGTCTGAATATTGTTTTCAAAAATAAAAGGTGTTCTGCCCAGACATACAAATCTTAAGTTTGAAGTTTAACAATTTTACCTTTAACCGTATAGGCTGTAGAGCGTTCACACACGCACACACACACACGCACGCACACACACACACACACACACACACACACACACACACACACGCACAAAGACGTCAACGACGACTACGCGGACATCGTCATTGTGGGGGCACCGGAAGGAGGTCCATCATACGCGGACATACTGAGATAGCGGAAGAGCTAACCCTGAAGGATATCGGTGACAGTGTGGCAAAGGTGAGGAGGAATGTAGCCGGAAACCTGCTGCTGGAGCTGGGAAAGTCCGCCGTAGCAACCAAGGTATCTCGGAAACTGGACGGCTCAGCGAGCATCGAGACCCAGACGGATGAGATAACCTTGGAAATCTGTGTTCTCGAGACAACAGGTCCAAATGCTGTTTTCGATGCAGTGAGGTCGGCCACACCCGCAAGACCTGCAAGAGCGAGGAGGCAATGTGCGTCCTCTACACGGACAAGGGACACCATCCGACGGGGAGCTTCGGATGCCTAACGTACCAAGCAGCGGCGAAGGTAGCGACAGGTAGGAGATGAGAATCCTCCAGCTAAATCTCAACCACTGCGAGGCAGTGCAGGACCTGTTGGCGCAAGCCGTGCGCGACCTGGACATCAACATCGCCATTTTGTCGCAGCAGTACAGGGACATCACAAACTCGCGTTCCTGGATCTCGGACGCGTCGAGCCGGGCAGCGATCTGGGTCTGTGGAAGAATCTTCGTCCAGGAAACGCATGCACCGAGAGCCGGATTTACCTGGGCTAGAGTGGACGGTATCTACGTGTTCAGCGTTTATGCCCCACCAAGTGCAACATAGGGTGAATTCGAGGACCTGCTGAACAACCTAGCCGAGAATGCGAGACGTAGACGTCCCTGCATCATTGCACGCGATTTAAACGCATGGGCAGCAGAATGGGGCAGCAGAGAGACCAACAGGAGGGGCGAGGCACTGTTGGGCTGTTGGGCGTCTCTGGAAGCATCCCTCTTTAACATCGAGACAACTACGACGTTTACCCGAAACGGCAATTCCTCCATCATAGACGTGATTTTTGCCAGCGAGATCCTCTCTCCCCGAGTCCCGTCGTGGCAGGTCACTGACCACTATACTCATAGAGACCACCAGGCCATAGTCCTCGATATTGCAGCAGAGGGTGGACGAAGATCCAAGGAGATGCCAACCCCAGTTAAGTGGAACGCCAGGTCCTTCGACTCGTTCCGGGTCATGATGGGAGACGCTGGCCGGATCCGCAGAGCACATGTCTTCCTGGCTCATGTCACTAGTCACCGACGCCTACGATACGGCTATGACGACGAGCAGCGGGAAGAATCGTCATACGCCAGTCTACTGGTGGAGCGAGGAGATCGCCGAACTTCGGACGACAGGCAAGCGGCGTTTTTGGAAAGATCTGTGCAACGCGGTCGACAGCGATCCATGAGGATGGCCTTGCAGCCTCATGTCGAGGCTAAATAACTCAAAGATGACTTCTCCATCCTGCCCAGTCTTTCTGGATAAGATAGTGACAACCATGTTTCCAGACCAATCGGATCTCACATACACCGAAGATTCACCAACCGACTATCACCCCGATGTGCCTGCGATCTCAGAACACAAACTATTCAAGTCCTGCAGCAGGATCGGGGACTCCAAGGCACCAGGCCCGGATGGCGTCCCTAACGCCGCTCTGAAAATTGCCATCAGTTCGCGACCAGACCTCTTCCTACGAACGTACAATACTTGCCTTGAAGAAGGAATCTTCCCTAGCAGATGGAAGAAGCAGAAGTTGGTCGTCCTCCCGAACAAGCCACCAGCCAAACCGTCATCGTACCAATCCAGCTTGCTGGACATGGCGGGAAAAATCCTTGAAAGGATCATCTGCAGTCGGCTAGAGTAGTTCACCGAATTAACCCGGGGTCGGTCGACTAGTCAATTCGGGTTCCGGAACTGAACATCCACAGTGGATACCATCAACGTCGTCGTGCACACCGCGCGCCAGGCCATCGCTGGCAGACGGTGGAAGCATGGGGCCAAGCAGTATTACGCCATCGTCACTCAGGACGTGAGGAACACGTTCAAGTCAGTGAACTGGGATCGCATCTTGGGTTCGCTGAGGGAGATGGAGGTACCGCAGTACATCAGAAGCATAATCGTGAGCTGTTTTAGTGACCGAACTCTGATGTACAACTCAGACACAGGACCCAAGGAGCGCAACATCATGGGAGGCGTTCCACAAAGTTCAGCACTCGGCCCTCTGCTGTGGAACATAATGTACGACGGGGTACTCAGGCTACCGCTACCCTCATGGACCACGACGGTCGGCTTTGCAGCCGCCGTCGCGGTAGTGGTAGTTGCCAAGAACATAGAGGAGGTTACGCAGATGGCGTACGAGACCGTCGGCCAGATCTGTGGATGGCTAGTAGCGAATGGCCTGCTACTGGCCGAGCACAAGACGGAGGCAGTCCTTGTGACCAGCAGAAAAGCCTAAATGACTTTTGCCCTGAGATTCGCAGGATGCGAGATCTTCTCGCAGCCATCTCTACGCTACCTGGGGGTTCTAATCGACATGAGACTCCACTTCAACGAGTACCTGAAAATTGTGAAACGCGAATGCGGGAGCAGCCTGTAACGCGTTGGCACAGATCGTGCCAAATATTGGCGTCCCGAGGCAGGCACGACGGAAACTTCTATCGACCGTCGTCATCTCGGTGATGCTGTATCCATCCCCGATCTGGTCAACAGCCACGGTAGTACCATCATACGCGCGAGGGATTATCTCGGTCTACCGTAGGAGTGCCCTGTGAGTAACCCGGGCTTTCCGCACGGTGTCGTATGTAGCCGTGCACGTTATTGCAGACATAATTCCTATCCACCTGATGGCAGAGGAACGGGTGGATATCTACAGGCGAAAGCGCGATGACACGGTCACCGACCGAAGCACCATCACCGCAGAGACTAGGACGATGATGACAGATCGGTGGCAGTGACTCTGGGACGCATCGTCCAAGGGGAGTTGGACCCACCGGCTCATCCCGGACATAACGGCGTGGACAACGAGACAGCACGTAGAGGTGGACCACTACCTCGCGTAGCTTCTGACGGGACATGGCGCCTTCAGAGCGTATTTGCACCGTTTCAAGCTGGACGACGACGCTGCATGCCCCGCCTGCCATCCGACCCACGAAGACGTGAAGCATGTGTTCTTCCACTGCACGTGCTTCGAGCGGGAAAGGAAGACACTACAGAGGAGCCTCCTATAGCAGCTGTCGCCGGAGACTATCGTCGGCGAGTTGAGCAGGGTGTCTATGTGGGACGTGGAGTCTAGCTTTGCGGCCGTAGTCATTCAAAAGCTCCGACAGACGGAGAAACTGTGGAGAGGCCACCCCGTGGCGTAGAAGAGGGCTAGCAGCCAAGAAGGGCGCGTATTAGCCTGTTTGTCCCCCGCGAAGTAATGCCTGATGGCGGTTCCGCGGGTTGATGGGACGTTATGGGAGGTGTTTTTAGTGGGTAGAAATCTCACACACCGTTGAAGCACGGGCTTCGCGGCGTCTTTTGATGATTTACACTTGCCCACGAAAAAAAAACTCTCAGGATCGAAATTTTTCATGATTACAATATACTTATACTCGTACTGCAAATAAGAAAGTAAAAATCTTCACGTTTTCGGAACTGGGTACCATGTTCATGTACCAGCTGTACAGAGGCAGAAATGGGCCGCAAAGGGAAAACGTGGTATTTGAGTAGGATATTCGGATGATATAGATGGATACCGCATATGAATCCAACCAGGAAGAAAATCATTTGACGCAGAAATGTTGTATTTTATCCTGAGGTTACTCGGAATACGATGAGGCCGATCCTCGAAACAAAGTGAAAACTGGAAAAAGTAATCAAAAAAATATTAAACCACCTGAACGATTGGTTGAGATTATGTTGGCTGAGATTGATGAACCTAATGATTTTGAAGAGGCGAGGAAATCTGCTGAGCGATTACACTGGAAACAGCGATGGCAGAAGCAATGCTGACACTGTAGAAAAATTTTACATGGATAATGGTTAAATTAGCAGCAGGACGGAAGACTATTTCTAATAGATGGGCATATCGTATCATCGTAAAGCTAATGGTCAAATTGATCGATGCAAAGCACGCTTAGTTGTTCGTGGTTATAGTCAGCGTAAAGGAATCGATTATCATGGAACGTTTAGCCCTGTCGCTCGATTTGATACAATACGAACAATATTAAGTGTCGCAGCAAATGAATATCTAGAGATAGCTCAATTTGGTGTGAAGACTGCTTTTCTGAATGGCGTACTTGAAGAGGAAACATTTGTGGAACAAGTGATGGGATTTCAAGATGGAACTAAGCATGTTTGCAAACTTCATAGAAGTCTTTATGGATTGAAGCAGTCGCCACGGCGCTGGAACGAAAGATTTAAAGATTGTAACGAAGTGTATAGGCAGAGTCTATAGAAATGTCCCCGCTCCCCTTTGAACAGCTGCATTGGTCAGAAATACCAGTTTAACCCAAATCTTGGACAAAGCTTAGGCTGGTATGCCCGCCGTCTCTCCACAAAATCCCCGCAAGCGGATATATAAACAGCGCAAAAATGCCAGCACGACATTCGAACCAGAGTTGTGTTCTGGTAAGAATCAATTAGACCGGACAATCGGCAGTTATGTCGTCGATTGAACTTTCTAACTGGTGGCGAGCTAGGAGTTTGGCGGGCAGTTGTGACATCAGTAAAATACCATAGTTTTATCACAGAAACCCCGGTCTACTGGCCGGCAGGTGTGTCGTCGGTCGGTTGATCTGGTGGTTGTCCGAAGCACTACTTCACTGGCCGGCAGTTGTGTCGTCGGCCCAGTGTCGCATACCGCTTACAAAACGCGCAGCGTTTTCCGCTAAGCCTTTGCCACTGGTCGGCAGTTGTGTCGTCAGCTAGTTGTAATTTCTGTTGCAATTGATTTGACCATTTTTGTACTATTTAAGTTTGTTTTTTTTATAGGTTCATTATTAATATAATACTTTTTCTTTGTTAGCGTTTTTAAATCTGTTTGTTTTAATATTTCTCATTTTGTTTTCAACTGTATTATTATCTTTAAAATAAAAACATTATTTTGTTATTTGCATCGAAGTTATCTCGTTGTTATTTTTCAAGATCTCTGGAGATAGATTTTCTTTACTGAGCACCGGAGCAAACACACCGATTATTGGCGCCCGAAAGCAAAAACCGAGTTGAGCGTCACATAAATTTGGCACCCGAAGGCAAAAACCGAATTAAGCGTCACATCAATTTTGCGCCCGCACAGAGACTTTGGAAAATAGAGATAACGAGATAACAGATGAAACAGAAAAATCCACGGCAGGAATCTCAGGCGAGGGCAGCCAAAACCGAATTAAGCACCACAAGATGTATTGTTGAACTTTGGACTTTTTTTATCGAAATCGAAATCATAATCAAAGAAAATTGATTGTTGTTTTCTATGTTGACAATGGACTTGTTCTTGCGACCAAAAAGTCTGATATCGATACTTTTCTAAAACAACTGAAAACAGAATTTTAAATAACGGTAGAGCCAATCGGGCATTATTTGAATACTCTAATAAAACGACACGATGATGGTTCTATTTTTATAAACCTAGAAATCTATGCTGGAACAGTACTGCGGCGTTTCGACATGGTTTGTGCAAATCCGATATCTACTCCAAATCAACATTATATATAAACAGAGGAAGCAGCTAAGGACGAATTCTCAAGCGCTCCATATCGAGAAGCTGTTGGCTGTTTAATGTAATTGTAAAACCTCGAGAACAACATTGGACATTAGTGAAATGAATTATGAAATATATAAAAGATATTACGCCAGTACAATTCTGTATAGTGCTACAAGTAAAGCAGGATATTTACATGATTAAAGCGATGCTGATTATGCTAGCGATTTAATAACTCAAAGATCAGTAAGTGGTTTCGTATTTATGTACGGTGGTAGAGCGATCACTTGGTCTAGCAAACGCCCTTTGTGGTTGGGGGTTAGAATTCACCCGCAGCACCTCTGCTGGTCGTAAGAGGCGACCAATGGCCGAGGAAGGTACCTCGTAAAAAACACACTGTTCCATCTGAAAGTTTACTGGAAGATTAGTGGGCCAATCTCCTGCGGACTTTTCCTACCACCTTTTGCTCACCCGCGTGTTTGCCGTGCGTGGAGACCCGTCAGGAAGAAGAAGATGATCCTGGTGGTTGACCTGACGTAACACACAACTTTGGCTTCGGATTCTTTCGAAACGGGCGGTCATATACTAACCCAATCTGATCAACCGGCTTGCCGTTACGTTCTCAGTACCAGTAAGGTGAGTCCCACGATTCTGGAGGTAAGTTTTCAGACGTTGGAGAGAGTGGCTCGCAGCGGTCTGGAGCTTATTGCTAGGTGAGGGGGACTATATCTCCTGGTTAGCCCTGGCGATCACACCAGCTTGTGGTGTGACGTCCCAAATTGTGGCTCCGTTGTGGGTGGGGAGACAAGGAGATGAATCTTTCTATTTGTTCATGGCAAATAAAGCAAAAACTCCGGGGGGGGCCCTCCCCCAAAAAGATATCGTCCGTTAACGGACGAGGGAGTAAATTTTCTAAAGGGCGAAAATAAATGTTCGACCAAATTTCTTGTTCTGAAGAGGACCGAAGAAGGAAAGTCAATTTCGAAATTCTCCTGTTTTGGTTTGGCAAGGTTCCTGAACGAGCTGGCTGGTTGAGAACCAAAATCCACCAAACGGCTTCGTGATGGAACCGGTGGAAACGGCTAATTCGTCACAAACCAAGGCTTTATTAAAAACGAATGTTTTATTTGGCATGCCAATAGCTGTCGAAGCTCACAAATCCCTCAACACATGTCAGGGCGTAATATCATCTTACGACCTGTTATTTGTTGAGATGGATGAGTGTACGCGAGAACTTGCGTGTCGACGGCTTACTACAAAGAAAAACGGTGAAGTAAAGAATACCACATCTATTGTATTAACTTTCGCACTGGACAAGCTTCCAGAAAGGATTAAGGTTGGGTTTCACAGTTGCTCTGTGAGACAATACTTTCCTCGACCAATGCGTTGCTTTAAATGCCAGAAATTCGGGCACACTGCATCTCTTTGTGACGCACAGGCTGTGTGTTCACGGTGCAGTGAGCAGGAACATTTGGGCGAAGAATGTAGGGGTCCCAAACGATGTGTCAATTGTTCTGGGAAACATCCTTCTTTCTTTTCTGATTGTCCACGCCATCAGGAGAAAAAAAAGCTGACGTGTCTGTCACTGAACTTTCTTATACGCATTTTAATTAGTCATCATAATTAAAAAAAATTTGAAAAATTTAAATGTCTTATAAATGCTAACGATCTATCCAAAATTAGTGTACGAAATTATATTAGCGTATACGAAAGTATATTAACACACTTATGCCCAGATATCTTATATTAATTTTAAGGAAATTTGAAATTTTGATAAACATAACAAAAATATCGTCCGCTAAATATATCCGCAATTGTATACAAATGAAACAATCAGCAACAATACACGAACCATTCAATATAAGATCAGATTTCTTATCGAGATAAAACGGAAACTAAAATTTTAGTTAGTCGTGGCATGGCGTATGACATCATTATAGTAGCCACCTTTAGTGCGGAGGCAGCACTATAATATTAAGCGCCGCCTTATGTTATACGTCAGTATATACTTGTCTGTAGATCAGCGACAGATATGCCGTGGCGAGTAGATCAACTACTGGCAGAGGTCAAGTATAAAGACTTAACCTCCGCCACTAGACGTGAGAAGTATTGAATGTAATTTTGAAAATAACCTAATTTTTGTTGTAACCGGTACCTTTTCTGAAAATACTTTTCAAATAAAAGTTTTGCGTAATATTAATATCTTTTATTTTCATTCTTACTAATTTTGCTGTAAGTACTACCGTTTTTGAGTTAAAGCAGAATATTGAAGAAACACTTTTTTTTGTAACCAGTACCTTTTTTGAAAAATATTTTCAAATAAAAGTTATGAAAAATATCAATATCTTTTATTTTTAATCTAAAAATTTTGCTGTAAAAACTACCGTTTTTGAGTTATAGCAGAAAATGCAAAAAATGACTAGAGTAAACATGCACTTCCTGTTTGAATATTCTTTTCAAAATAGGAGGTTTTCTTGTCAGGCACATACCAATCTTAAGTTTGAAGTTTCGTAACTATATCTTTTACCGTTTAGGCTGTAGAGCGCACACATACACACAGACAGACTCACACACATACACACACACACACACACAGACAGACGTCATCTCAAAAATAGTCAGATTCAATTCAGGGAAGGTCAAAAGATATATTTCCGTTAAAATCTCGAGATCAAAATTTTTCATGATTACAATACTTACTTATACTGCGTATAAGAAAGAAAAAGATCATTGAAAGCAAAATTATTGATAAGATAGCCTATTTCTACGCCCGCAAAAGTTTAAAACGCAGACCAGTCCTGTATTTAGCCGTTCTTACGCCACGATCGCTGCATCGCTCGTTTTAAACAAAATCTATTGCCGTTCAGACTGATAATCTTTTTTCCTCTAATATTTCTTCAACTGTTCCAATTTTGCCTTCTGTTTAAACTACCATTCTTAAATCTAAAGTTAGTCAAATTTTAAAATGCATTTCGAATACAGCTGTCAAAATCATAAACCAACCAAAATCAAAATTGACCGTAAAACTAAAACAAAAAATTACACATATAAAACCGAGCCCTTGTTCTACTCCGAAAATTATTTTGAAGAAACATTCAATGGAGGTACGAGAAACATCTAGTGTTTCGTGTTCTTCCATCTCCAAATTTTCTCAATCTTCGCGATCCTCTTCTCCAATGGAAGTCACAACCATTAAACTTTCTAGGCCAGAGGAAGATAAATCTTCCACACCCAAATAATGCCTCTCATACTACAGTGGAATTGTAATGGTTTCTACAGCCATTTCGAAGAATTTAAAGCTCTCAATGCCGACCAGACTCCCTCTTGCATTTGCTTACAAAAAACACATTTTCAAGACACCAGAGCTGTTTCATTAAGAGGTATCTCAGTATTTCGTACTGATGGCCAAGCTCGTGGTGGAGTAGCGATTCTGGTTCGGAAAAATGTATATTGTGAAGAGATTGCTCTGAATTTTGAATTACAAGCTGTTGTTGTTCGTGTCGCTATTCCTCTTCTAGTCACTTTGTGTTCTACCTATCTTCTGCCAAACGACAATGTCGATATGCGTGATATCGTTGATTTAATTGAACAATTTACTGCTCCATTCATTCTTATGGGCGATTTCAACGCCCATAATCCTGAATGGGGATCAAGATCTCTTAATCAACGCGGTAGACGTTTGGAACACCTATTCACCGCAAGTACACATGTCATCTTAAATGATGGCAGCATGACACATTTGTCTGCAGCGTGGAGGTCTTTCACTGAGATTGATCTAAAGATCTGTTCTGCAGCAATAGCTCCATTGTTTGAGTGGCATGTGCACTCAGACTTGCATCAAAGTGATCACGTTCCGATCATTCTGAAAATTTTGCAGGGCTCAGATTCTGATGCTCGTTGTCCAAAATGGGCTTTAAAGCGAGCAGATTGGCATCTTTTCTCAGAGTTGGCTGTATTTGGTGAAAATAATTTCGTTGACGTGGACGACCACGTTCGGTATTTCACGGATGCAATCAAGTCTGCTGCGCAAGAAAGTATTCCTTTATTCATTCTAATAGAATACCCGTCTCTGGTGGAACGAGGAGTGCAAAGTTGCTATCCGTGAAATGCTACGTATTTTTCGCCATTTTAGACGATATCCTATCACCGAGAATGTGATCCATTACTTCCAAGCCAAGGTAAAAGCTAGAAGAATTGTTCGGAAGAGTAAGAAGGCGTCATAGTAGAAATACATCTCTTCCATTATAACCTCCACTCCAGTTTCAAAGGTATGGGAGGTCAGAAAAATATCTGGCCGATCAAATTCTAGCACTGTTTCTGGCCTAAAAATCAATGGCAATGTCATCTGTCGGTCTGATGTTGCTAATATTATAGCATCCACTTTCGTGGATACTTTAAATTCCAATCATTACCCAGCTGAGTTCCTCGCTCGAAAATCAATCTTGGAACGTCAATGTCTCAATTTTGTTTTTCCGGGCGATGAAATGTACATTCGTTCTTTCAGCGTGGATAAACTTGAAAGTGCGATTTTAGATTCTCACGATAACGCTCCTAGGCCTGATTCTATTCACTACCAGATGCTTTGCCATTTGGATCCTGCTGAGAAAACATTTCTTCTACAAATGTACAACCACATTTGGTTTTCCGGTATTTGCCCAACGTCATGGCGTGATGCGATTATAATACCAATCCCAAAGCCTGGAAAAGCAAAACACTGCCATCTAGCTATCGCCCAGTCACGCTTACCAGTTGTGTCTGCAAGCTGATGGAACGCATGATCAACAGGCGTCTTGTTTGGTTCCTGAAATCAAACAACCTGTTGGATAACATCCAGTGCGGCTTTCGCCGTAACCGTTCCACTGCAGACCACCTGATAAGACTTGAATCAACCATCCGCGATGCTTTTCTCAACTAGCAACATGTGGTTGCTTTGTTTTTTGATATTGCCCGGGCCTATGATACCAATTGGCGTTATGGTATTATGCGCACTTTACACTCTTGGGGCTTGAAAGGTAATTTTCCCATATTTCTTGAAAGCTTTCTTTCCTTAAGGAAGTTTCAAGTTCGTTTGGGAAATGACTTCTACAACATTTTTATTCAAGAAAACGGAGTACCGCAAGGATTTATTTTGAATGTCACGTTTTTTGCCGTGGCCATCAACGGTGTTGCTCAGTGTATCCGTTCACCTGTGCAGGGATCCTTATACGTGGACGATTTGGCTATTTTCTGCAGTTCTCGCAATATGGCTTCCATAGAGCGTCAGCTGCAGTTAACAATGAATCGTCTTCATACCTGGCAAACTGAGTAAGGTTTCGTATTTTCGGCGACCAAGACAGAGTGCATTCATTTCTGTCAACGCCGTCACCTCCACTTAGATCTTGTTCTCGCTCTCGACGGTACTGACTTTCCATTTGTGGATACTGCCTGTTTTCTTGTTCTTCTATTTCACAAGAAGCTTAACTGGCGTGCCCATTTTGTGGCTTTGAAGGCAAAATGTCGGCCTTCTTTATATCTGGGCTCCTGAGCATGGTTTCACATTTTCTGCGGCCAAGACAGAGTGCATTCACTTCTGTCAACGCCGTCACCTTCATTTATATCCTATTCACTGGCGTGCCCATCTTGTGGCTTTCTTTAAATTTGTTGCGAGTTCTATCTTCTAAATCGTGGGGTGCCGATAGAATTTCTATGCTGCGCCTGTATCGGGCTTTGATACGGTCCAAGCTGGACTACGGCTGTATTGCTTACGCGTCTGCCAGGCCATCCGTTATTAAAACCATTGATACGATACACCATACTGGTATTAGTCTTTTTACTGCTGCTTTTCGTACCAGTACAATACCAATTATATTGTGCGAAGCTGGCGAGCCTTCTCTGTATGATCGTCGCAGGCTTTTGACCATGAACTACACAGCACCAATGAAGTCGAAGCCATATCACCTGGTTTTTGACACTGTCTTTGGTCAACCGTTTACAGAGATTTATGGCAGATGAGCTCGTTCGGTGGGTTCCTTTTCTGTCAGATCTCGCAACATTTTTAGAGAAGTTAATTTTGCACTACCTTCAACTCCAGACACATCTTTCAGCCCCTTTCCTCCTTGGACATTTTCTCGTCCGAATACCAACTATGCGCTTTCTAAGCTAGATCAATCTGCTACTCAAATCACTGTTAACTATCGGTAATGCATCCGCATTTATACTGACGGTTCCAAGAGCAACGACAGAGTTGCATGTGCATTTATATCGGCAAGAGGTGCATGTGAGTTTCAACTTCACAAACTCTCGTCCGTGTACACGGCAGAGCTGTATGCACTCTATCAAGCACTGCTCTATATTTGCAGCCTCGCCCGTAATTTTTTCGTTATTGTGTCGGACTCAATGAGTGCTTTGAAAGCGATTGATTCTTTGTACCCTAAACATACTCTCTAGCATCAGATAGAAGCAACCTTGATGACATTATCGTCAAAAGGGTCTATCGTGCGCTTTATTTGGGTCATGTTGGTATTCGCGGGAATGAGGCAGCTGATGCAGCAGCTAAACGAGCTTTTTCCAAGGCCACCGTTGATTATGATCGGGTACTTGCTGATGACCTCAAGAGTCATTTTAAGCATCTGATCATAAATCAGTGGCAAGAAAGATGGAGTCATATAGAATTTAACTAGCTTAAAAATGTTAAGCAAAACGTGAAGGCATGGGATTCTTCCCATAGGGCATCTCGAAAGGAGGAGGTCGCTGTGGCGAGACTCCGGATAGGACATACCTGGTGGACGCATGGCCATCTTCTGCGCAGTGAGGAGGCTCCGATGTGCGAAACGTGTGACACTGCTTTGACAGTGGCGCACGTTTTGTTGGAGTGCTCTCAGTTTACCGAGCAGCGAAACAGGGCTGACCAGTCGGTGCCCAGTCAAGGGATTATTAGCAGAGTTTCCATGCATTACTCATCCAACTTACGCCGAAAGCAATATTAAACATAACATCACTCATGTCATTTTGACAAAAGGTTCACCTGTTTTTGCAAGGCCTCGTAGATTAGCTGTAGATCGTTTAAAAATTGCCAAACAAGAATTTGAACAAATGCTAGGATTAGGAATTATCAGACCTTCTTCTAGTAATTGGTCTTCCTCTTTGCATATGGTACCTAAAAAGACACCTGGCGATTGGCGTCCTTGTGGCGATTATCGTGCATTAAACAATATTACCATCGCAGATCGATATCCAATTCCACATATACAAGATTTTACAGCGAATTTAGAAAGCAAAACCATATTTTCAAAAATAGATCTAGTTCGTGCTTATCACCAAATACCCATGGATGAGGATTCGATAAAGAAAACAGCTATAACTACCCCTTTTGGTCTTTTTGAATATAAAAGAATGCCTTTTGGTTTAAGAAATGCAGCTCAAACATTTCAAAGATTTATTGACGCAGTTACTAGGAATTTAAACTTTTGTTTTTCCTACATCGATGATATTCTTACTGCTAGTCGATCTCATCAAGAACATTGGACTCATTTAAAAATCCTTTTCGATAGACTTAAACAACACGGAATTATAATTAATCCGAACAAATGTGAATTCGGTAAATCAGAATTGAACTTTTTAGGACATCACATTTCCGCAAATGGCGTTAAACCACTTGCTGAAAAAGTTATTCATATACAAAATTTTCCACTTCCAACAACCCAAAGAAAGTTAAGAGAATTTCTTGGTTTAATAAATTTTTATCACAGATTTATACCTAAATGTGCAGAAATTTTAATTCCGTTAAACAATCTCATTATTCATTATAAATCTAGCAATAAGGAAATTCATTGGAGTGAATCAAACATTAAGGCATTTTCTATTATTAAAGCAGCTTTAGCAAAAGCAACACTTCTTGTTTTTCCAAACAACGAAGCTGAAACTAATATAATGGTTGATGCATCAGATTTTGCAATCGGTGCAGTTTTACAACAATTCATAAATAACTCTTGGCAACCCATAGCTTTTTATTCACATAAACTTAAACCACCAGAAACCAAATATGATACATTTAGTAGAGAACTTCTTGCAATTTTTCTAAGTGTTAAAAAATTTCGTTATTTTCTAGAAGGTCGCACATTTCACATTCTGACAGATCATAAACCACTAATTTTCTCTTTGGTAAATAAAACAGATAATTATTCGCCAAGACAAATCAGACATCTAGATTTCATTTCACAATTTACTTCGGATATCAGACATATCCCCGGTAAATACAATGTTGTTGCTGATACTCTTTCACGTATTGAAGTAAATACATTTAATTTCGATAATGCTATTGATTACAAGAAACTATGTTCAGCACAACAACTTGATAAAGAACTCAATCACTTTCAACACTCTTTATCAACATCACTCATTTTAAAAGAAATCTATGTGTCTACCCAAAACATATCTATCGTTTGTGATATTTCTACTGGTAAACCTAGACCTTTCATTCCTCAACAACATCGTAAAGAAATTTTTAACATTTTACACACCCTATCACATCCTGGAGTTAAAGGAACTGCACAATTAATAAGTTCTCGTTTTGTCTGGCCAAATATGAAGAAAGATGTAAAAATCTGGAAAACTTCATGTTTGGCTTGTCAAAAATCAAAAATTCAAAGACATACTTTTTCTCCTTTATCAACATTCGCCATAACCGATAAACGTTTTGATATGATGCACATTGATATCGTTGGTCCATTACCAATTTCACAAGGTTATTCTTACATTTTAACATGTATTGATCGTTTCACACGATGGCCTGAAGCTTGTCCATTGGTAAATATTACAGCGGAAACTTTAGCTAATAGTTTTTTTAATTGTTAGATTTCTCGTTTTGGTGTTCCATCATCTGTTACAACAGATCGCGGAACCCAATTTGAATCTAAATTATTTAATGAGCTACTTAATTTTCTGGGAACTAGGAGAATTAGAACCACAGCCTATCATCCAATTGCAAATGGTATAGTAGAACGTTTTCACAGACAGCTAAAAACTTCTATTAAAGCTCACAACTCCAAAAACTGGGTAAATATTTTACCAGTTGTTCTATTAGGCATTCGATCAGCCCTTAAGGAAACCATTAATTGTAGTGCAGCGGATTTAGTTTACGGCACAAGTTTGCGCCTCCCAGGTGAATTTTTTAATAACAACGAGCCACCTATACCAGATATTGAAATACCAATATTTTTATCAAATTTAAAAACCTCGATGCAAAAATTAAAAGCTATTGCTCCGAAAGCACATTCGAGAAAAGTTTTTATGCATCCAGACTTATTTAGATCCTCGCATGTTTTTATTAAAAACGATACGGTTAAAAAACCTTTGACTAACCCTTACGACGGCCCGTTTAAAGTAATTTCTCGTTCACCAAAGTATTTTTCCATTGAAAGAAATGGAAAAACAGACAACATTTCTATTGATAGACTCAAACCAGCATTTATTTTATAACACTTTCTCTACACCATTATCGACAAGTCTTCGATTTTCAACTATTTTTTCATGTTAAAAACAATATACCAAATGTCAATATTTATTAAGCATCATTCTTTTGTATTTACCTATTCTTCACCTAATGACGTCAAACATTTATTTGAATAGGTAATTCCATCTTTGATCAAACAAATTGTTCAAACAAATTTAGATAATAGCTTACTCACAACCCTTTATAACTCTAGTTATTATTTAAATTTTGTTTACATGTTTTGAGACGATTATACACTTTCAAACTTATACAACTTCTACAATATTGATATTTTTATTATATTTGTTTTATTTTTAGTTATTTTGTTAGAGATGTTTTGTTATTTTGTGTGTATACCCCTTGATCCTTTTCTAGGAGGGGGGTAATGTAGCCGGCTGCTGCTAGCCGCCTACATATACATATACCTTTGGTCACCATTGTTGCAATGTTTACTTGGTGACCAAAGGTAAATAAAAACAACCAGTCAACATCAATACACCGACCAGACCACAGGTCAAATAAAAAGCAAAATAAATATAAATGTCCTTCTTATTTTTTGGTCTTCAAAATTTAAAGTGAGATTTGAATTTAGCTAAACCATATAGCTAAACACGTATTTTTTTTTAGCACTCATTAATAATATTTTACAATATCTTTTATTTTTACAATATTAAGCATGTACATACATTCTATTCATTTATATATACATTTTTAATCCTCTTTATTAATATTTTACAATTAGTTGATTTAATTCTTACACAATATATGTTTATTATTTAATGTTAGTTTATTTCATTATCTAGTTAATGGCGTGAATAGCCAAAGAGGCTGATACGCTTTTTAATTTTAATCCTACCTGTGAATCTTGAGGCAGGACTTGCATTTTTGTACTTCGCGTCATATTTTTTGAAATTCTCGATAAAACACAAACATTCTGCAAGAAATTTTGTTTCTCGAATAGAAGTAGATACATACCTATAGAGTATAAAATAGATTAAAAACAACAGGTAACTCTGTATACTGTACATATTTGTTATGGTCGCATCCTACGGATTTTTTATTAAATTTTGGATGAATATAATCTGTAATAACAAATGGTCGCTCATAAATATTATGGCGTCAGATGTATATGATGGTCTAACGATCTCGCTATACTGAAATGATTTTAAGTATTTACATGTCGGTTCATCGCTAAATTTTGACAAACTTTTTACTCTTCTGAGAAATCTCTGAGGTTTCTATGTACTTTTGCTTCTCTTATAAAGATTAAGAGATTGATAATTTGATCAAAAGTTCTTTCATCTGTTGCTATTTATTTATTGGATAGCAAATCACTGACTTTAACAATAAAAAAAGATAATTTCTGTTGCTCTGGCGCCAACTGTATTGCGATATGCGATTAAATGTATTTTCAAGTAGAATTTAATACACTGGAAATGTTTTTGAACCCTCTTTTCGAAACTCACGAAAATGCAAAAACTATACATAGATAAGAAACTTAGAAATATTAAATTACTGTTAAAGTATAAGTATAAGTGTAACACTAGCTCGGTAACTCTCAAGCCTATGTATAACAATGCTTAGAGACTAGCACCACACAGTTGTCGAAATAAGCATATTGTGTAACTAACCGCAGGGGTAAATATAAAACCCCCGCCTAATAGTTTGGCAAATAGCTTTCTCAAAAATAAAATATATGTGTATTGTAAATCTTAAAACAATTTAAAATGAAACCAAAATGATATTATAGCATAGTGAAATCTTTAGATATTAAAATCTGAATTTAATCCACAACTTCAACTCTACGATTTTTAAAATACGAACTACTATATAATTGTATAATCATTCAAACCAAAAATCTATTATATAAAATACAATTTTCATTTACACTTATAGGCCGATGGGGGGGGATTGCATCTAGTGCCCCCCTTGGATCCGCCACTGGCTATAAAGTCTGTTGTTTTGGCCAAGCGTCGATGGTTGCACGTTGACATAATTTTGAAAAGAATTCATTAACATTTTCATTATGGTGCCCCGAAAATTGTGGAATTCCTACTAATGTCTGCCCGATAGTTCTCACAGATAGTATTAATGCTTGACCTTCAGACACTTGTGAAACTGACGATGTTGGTGAAGACCTTTATTATTTTTTTATTTTTGTATGAAACATTAGTATAACTTTTGGTATGAAATAAATTTAATTTGAAAATAAAAGTGTTTAAGAAATATGTATGTTTACTAAATTCTTGATGTAAAGAACTTAAACAACAAATGTAATATGATTCTTTTTGTGTTGTGGATATTGAATACCATAAAAATTATCTCGTCGCTCCCACAGTTCTCTCATACAAAAATAACGATAATATATTACTCACATAGCAACTAATTTCAAAATAATTTTTTTTTCAATCATACACAATTAGCTTCATTAATATTGAAATAATAAGTAGTTCGTTTCTATGAAATAATTTGGTTTAACAAAACAATATAATTTTTTTAATTTATCCCAATTCGCTGCCACCAATTTAAGGGGTTAGGCTACCGTAGAGGCGAATAAAATAGGCAAATTTTGTGATTTTTTTCCGGCAAAACTATACAATAGATCAAACTTTGGAAAAAAGCACATTATTGTATGCATATTGTGCAATGCTTTTAAATTTTTTAACAGCTTTGAGGAAAAAAATGGCGGCTTCTCAGCATTTTCCCAGTTACACTTCTTTGTTTCGGTCCTTTGCGGCCGGATCAATATCTCGTGCATTTTAAAAAATTAGATTCATGAACTAAATAAATTAAGATTTTATATACAAACAGCTAGAGAAGTACATAGGATTTTTTCTTATATTGATTTTTGCAAAAATAGTGTGCTTTAAAAAAAAACTGTCGAAAATCGCTAAAAAATCGCCTTAAAATTGCTAATAACAATTGAACCATGCAACATAAAAAAAATCCTATGTTCTTACATCAGTAAAGTAGTTTTGAAAACACAGTTAAATTTTCAATTAAATCGGTAAAGATTTGTCCGAGTTATCGGTCCGGCTAACTCGAAAAATGATGTTTCGAGTAAAACGCGTTTATAGTTTTAGGTAGTAAAACTATAGCGTTATTGCGCTCGCATTGAACAGCGGAAGAGCTCGGGCTATATTCGAAATTCAGGCTGTTTTAGAGTTTTCTGGGGCATAAGACATTGGCATATTATTTTCAAGATACTAAAGAATAGATTAAGCAAAAAAAACTTGCTAATATTGACACCTCTAGGGTAGCCTAACCCCTTAATGAAATAGAGATCGGTTTCAATGGTAGCCACCAAACTAATCCCGATTCCTAATTTTAGAAGAAAAATAAATGCCGATGTTGTTGGGTTCATTGAGGGATAACCAATAATTTACATACGAATTGAACCGAATTATATTTATAGAAACTATTGTTGCTGGTTATCAATTTAAAAGCAACCATAGACAATGTGATTTCGAACAATGTTGATATAGTCGTCTTTCCCGGCAATCAGTAGACATTTTAGTGGGTCTAGCATATACGAAATTACCTCATATAGGCTATGTACGTGTCGGGAATAGGTTGAAGTTTGGTTATCCTGAAGATGAGCCGTTCCGGGATACGAATCTCGAAAATGAAACTCCAGGAAGATCAGAAATCATAACCGCAGAAAACGTATCGCTTCTTCCAAATTTTGTTAATTTATTGAATATAAATATTGTTGATGGTTTTATGTTTAGCTTGATAAAAACTCAATATGGTTTCGTTAGAAAAGAAACTTCAATTTCAGAATAAAGCAAAAAACGATTATATATATATATATATATATATATATATATATATATATATATATATATATATATATATATATATATATATATTATATATATATATATATATATATATATATATATATATATATATATATATAACTTAACTTTTTACAGAACGTTAATGCCTTTTTAAAAATTAAGATTTTATTTGAAAAGCATAACTACTTAATACAACCCATAAATCATAACTAAACTATTTTACATAATAATCTTACTTCTAATAAAAATGATGATTATTCTAATTCTATCTATTACTAACAACGAAAGGGGGAGAAACTGTTATGCTAAGCATAATATCTTAGCGTAGCACTGTAACTCCTCCATCCTCAGAAGGAAGCCCCCTCTGGTAGTTGAATTTCCGAGTCTTCTTGTTTTTTACGCAGTTCGGATTTCGATGGTATCTTAACCCTTGTATTACGACGTAGAATGTTAATTTTTCTTTGTCGAAACCATTTAATTATGAAGTAGGACCCGAGGATAATTATTGCAATGTACAATAATATAGTCCAAATACTAGGGATATAAATATCGGCTTGTTCTTCTCTAATAGTTGAAATTGGATTAATTTTTATATCACCGAGAGTAAGTGGGTTTAATTTAATCGAAAAGTTAGAGATTTTGGAATTTTTTAGTTCGAAGTTTAATTTGGGTAATATGATGGTTTTTCCTTGCACTTTGTCCATAAATTGTAGTGTTTGTTGTTTTTTAGGGACAATCCAGATTAGATGGACGGATTATATTTTGATCGAGCATTTTTTGAATTTGTGACCGAACTTTCTTTTTATGGATTTTGGGGTATCTATATGTTTTCGTGTAAATGGCCGTTTCGTCTCTTGTTTTTATGTTGTGTCTGATTTGATTTGTGAATGCCAATTTTTGGTTTTCTATAAAAGAAATATCCGAATAGTCTTTGATTAGATTTAAAATGTACTTAATTTCTTCGGAATTCATGTGGTCTGTGCGAATGTTTGACGTGTCAAATTTTGATTCTTGTGTGTGTGTAAAATTTATATTTGGAGTAGGACAAGAATATATATCGTAATCAAAAAACTTTCTCACTGGTATGGCCTTTAGAATTTCGAAATTTATTTCTAATTCTGTAGGGTTAATAATAGTGCACATACAATGATAATCTTGTGCGATGGTAATACACTCAGGAATGATTAGATTTTTTAGTCTCAATTGTGGAATTATTACCGTACCATCTTTTACATCTATTGGAATTTTAATAATTTTCTCTGAATTAGGTTCCACGTTTTTAGCTTTAATTGATTAGTTGTGTTCTATGGTTTTATTTTGTGTGTCATGATATTGTATATTAATTTTGCCATTTGGAGTAATTATTACATTGTTATTTGTGTCGAAGATTGTTTTTAATTTTTTTAAATTGTCGATGCCTAATAATACGTCAAATTTATCGTGAAAGTTGAACAAGTGGTATTTTAATTGTAAATTCTTATCAATGAAATTAAATACTTTAGATATGGGAACATGTGTACTGTATAGTTCACTAGATGTACCGTGTGTGGTAGTATTCTGAAACGGGTCTTTCCTGATAAGGTTTTTATAATGTTTAAATGCAATGTGTGGTTTTATAAAAGATTTTGTACTGCCCGTATCTATCAGCACTTTTAAATTATTCTCCGGAAATATAATGAAGGGTAGTCTACTTTGATTGTTGGCTAAATTCATCAATTCAAAGTGTGGGGTGATTCTTGTGCCGAGGCTTGTGCTTCTAAAAAAGAGTTTTCTGTTAAATTTTCAACGGCATAAGAGTCTTCCAATGAACTCTATATCTTGTTCAAAATTTTTAGTATTGTCATTTTCTGGATTATAGCAATTATTTTCGTCAAAATAATTGGTTCATTCTGGATCGTCAATATTATAAAGTTCTTCAGAAATGAATTTTGGAGGAAATTGAGTATTATGCCTTTGGAAATTTGGGTGTTGGTTTGATGGACCAGGTCTAGGTTGGTACATTTGAGTGTTTCGTGTGGAAATACTCATCGGTGTAGGTTTAGGGAAGTTTTGTCTATAAAGAGGACCTCGGTTGGTCGGATTATAATAATTGATCTTGCTAGTAGTAGGTTGTTGTGTAGGTATTCTATTAAATGAGCGATATGGTGGAGCTAAATGTGGCGTGTTAAATGGTCTAAATGGGGTAAATTTTATGTTTTGCGGATTTGGTCTTTGAGTTTTTCTCTGAAAATTTGTAGGAATGTTTTTTGGAATCTTTGGCGTGTTTTCAAACTGAAAATCATTTGTAAGCATGCTTAATGCAGAATTTAAGTTGCTGGGGTTTTTTGTACGCATTAATTGTCCTATTGGTTCTTTTAACCCTTTTAATAAAATTCTAAGAGCATAATTCTTGAAATACGCAATTAAAACAGGTGCCTCATTATTGTCGACGTGCGTTGCAAGATAAGAAACTTGCAAATTTAAAATATGTTGCAATCTGTTATAGAAATCAAATACAGATTCTTTTTCATTTTGTTTCATCTCAGTCATTTCCATACATAGGGTATGACAGTCTCTTTTATCCGCGTATGTGGTTAATAGAGCGAGTTTAAGATCAGCCCATGTTTTAACAGTACAACTAGAAATATTTATTGCTGCTTCCCCTTTAATTTTTGCTAGTATACTACTCATTAAATATTCATTTTGAAAATTTGATCAGTTAAATTATAAAAATTTGTTACTAATTTTTCGCTTATTTCAATAAATCTAGGTAATAATTCTTTATCACCAAAGAATTCTGGTATCATATCCAGATATTCTTTCTTTAGAACTGGTATAGCCATGTTAGAATTAAGTTTGAATATAGGTTCTCTTAATATCGTACGTGTTACTAAAGAATGTTTGTTTTGGTCACGGTCTTTGAGATCGGAGTCAAATTCAGAATTTGAGCTTGTATCAGATTTGATTAATTGAGAAGGACCTCTTGAGGACATGTGTACTCACCACAATATCAGTATATGCTTCATGTGCCCTGAACTCGATACTGATGTTAAATGTTGTTGGGTTTTGGTCTTCTCAGGGTTGTGATCTTCCTTTGGACGACTGATGTACCCTCAGCTTGCCCAGAGTTGCACTTGGAAATTCAACTTGTTTTTTGGATATTAGATTGATTTTTTACTTATACGCGATTTCACTATTTGTTTATACTTTTTATTTCAATTATTATTTTTCTTCGTTTGCCAATTAAATCACTAGAGCGAGCCGAATTATATTCGTTAATTCGTTATGGCAAATCCTACCTACTGCGCCACTTAACTTCTTACAGAACGTTAATGCCTTTTTAAAAATTAAGATTTTATTTGAAAAGTATAACTACTTAATACAACCCATAAATCATAACTAAACTATTTTACATAATAATCTTACTTCTAATAAAAATGATGACTATTCTAATTCTATCTATTACTAACAACGAAAGGGGGAGAAACTGTTATGCTAAGCATAATATCTTAGCGTAGCACTGTAACTTATATTTAAAAATTTAAATATACTAACAACTTATGGAGCTTACATTTATTACTAACTTATCGAAGTATATAATCACAAAAAAAAACATAAAAATCATTGTAATAACCATGATTACTCAACAAGAAGCAAGCATTTAATTTACTTTAATATATACAAACTTGCCAAAACAAAAAAACATGTTAACCACTCGTATGTTCTCTATAATAAACTCCAGAGAGTACTCTCTGATAAACTCCCCGAACAGATAACAAGACTACCACCATTAAAGTTTAAATTATATTTAAAAAATATATTTATTCAAATATATCCTTTTAATATTAATGATTTTATGAACAATGTAGAGTTATTTATTAATTAATTAAGCAATTATAAACAATTGTATTCTATTTTTTGATGTTTCCAATATATATATATATATATATATATATATATATATATATATATATATATATATATATATATATATATATATATATATATACATATACAGTCACCGACAAAATTGAGTGGACACCATTCAACAAGAACTAGTTTTTACATTTTTATTTATATAAAATATGAAATTATCTAAAATACATAATGGTAACTACAACATATCTTTCTACTCTAATAAATTGCTAAAAATTCCTTTTCAACGAAATGCCTAACCCATTTGTAGGAATAATTTCTTAGAACGATGTAGAATTAGAGGGACAAAATTAAGTGGACATCAGTATTTTTATTTTTTTATAGTGCAGGCAAATCAGTCTTGAATAGACCATCGCTTTGTTAACTAGTAACAATTATTAAATTTAGTTTTTTTGTTACAAGTGTATCAAAATGTCAGGTCGACTAGAAATTTTCAATCATATTCGTAATTTGGTAATTTATGATCGTAAAAGTGGTCTTAGTTATCGAGGAATTGATGAAAAATATAGAATATCAAGAAGTGCTGCAGAAAAAATTTGGAAAAAAAATACAACCAAATTTACAGTGCACAATTTAAAAGGACGCGGGCGAAAACGATTGACAACGAAACGGGAAGACATCATGATCTTACGAAAATTGCGAGAAAACCCAAAAACTACTTGTCGAGATATTGTAGAAATATTGAACTTACATGTATCTGAGAAAACAGTGTCTCGTCGAATAAAAGAAGCCGGGCAAAAAATAAAATCAAAAGGTATAATTTTGCTAGAAAATATGCTATTATGTCTTTAGAATTCTGGAAATATATAGTTTGTAGTGATGAAAGTAAGTTCGAGTTATTTGGTACGAAAACTAGAAAAAAAGATTGGAAAAAACCAAATGTAGCCCTAAAGGAAAAGTTTGTGGCGAAAACGGCGAAACACGGCGGAGGCTGCACCATAGTGTATCGGTTATGTTATTATGTAGTTTACCGCGTAGCTTTGAAAATTTTCGGTGTGCAATTAAAGCGCGGGACGAATTGCCAACACCTGAAAATCTGCGCGTCAAAATTATAGAGGAATGTGATTCCCGTAGTAATGATTCACCCAAAACTCAAGATGCAATGTTATCACAGAAAAATGGACAGAAACGTAACTATTTCAATAAAAACAAACCGAAGAAACACGTGAATACAGACGCTAGTTCAAACGAAAACGGAAACACGAAAAACAATCAAAGAGAAAAGTTTAATTATCAATGTCATTGTTGTTGAAAATTCGGACACAAGGCCATCGATTGCAGATCCAAGAATGACTATCAACAAACTGCAAGGAAAATCGAAGATGTTAGTTTACGAGCTTCAGAAGCATTCATCGGTGAAGTCAGCTCTACCAAATGGTGACTGGACAGTGGCGCCACTAGCCACATATGTAAGAAATTGGAATATTTCGATGAAACGCACAAAATCGGGTATCGAAAATTGAATTTGGCTAATCAAGTTTCAACGGATATTCAAGCCAAAGGTAATGTATCTTTTTTGGTTAATTCTCTCGGTACTGGCACGAGGGTTGATCTTAAAAATACATTATATATTCCCGATTTGAGATCAAACTTAGTTTCGGTCGTTAAAATTACGGACAATGATTATCACGTATATTTCATAAAAAATGAAGCACCGATAATCGACAATGAAGGTCAAACAAAATTGATCGCTGAACGCAATGATTTATATTATTTTAAAGAAGTCTCAAGTAATGAATGCAAGAACACGGAATTCGGAAATACGGCAATAGATGATCTCATGTCATGGCATCGGAAACTTGGTCATTTGAATCTATCTGACATGATCAATGCTCAACGAAACAAAACCGTGACAGGTTTAAATTTTACTAATTCTAATGTTAACTCCTCTTCCCAAGGCATCAAAACGAAATTCAATATTGCTGGAACTCATTCATTCGGACGTTTGCGGTCCGATGAGAACAGAATCGCTCGGAGGCGCAAAATATTGTGTGACATTTACTGACGACCATTCGAGATGGACGGAAGTTCGATTCATTAGATTTAAAGATGAAGTACTTAAATGTTTCAAAGAATTTAAGAAAACAGTCGAAAATCAAAAAGAACGAAAAATAAAGCAGCTACAGACAGATAACGGACGCGAGTATATCAACAATAATTTCGACAGCTTTCTCAAGGAACAGGGTATCACACGAAGATTGCGTACAACCCAGAACAAAATGGAGACTGAGAGGAAAAATCGCACCCTTTTCGAAATGGCAAGGTGCCTGCTAATTCAAGCCGGGCTTCCCCCTTCGTTTTGGGCTGAAGCGGTTTCAGCGGCCAATTACATTCGCAATCAAGTTCCAACTAGAAGTTTGAAGAGAAAAACGCCATATGAAAATTGGACTGGCGATAAGCCAGATGTCAGTCAACTACACGAATTCGGAAGCAAAGTTTACTGTCTGATGAGAAAGCCAGGAATTGGGAAATTGGATCCCCGAAGTCGCGAAGATATTCATTTGGGATACGCCGAGAACTCGAAAGGATGTAGAATTTGGAGTTGAAATCTCAAGGAACGTCAGATTTGTTAATACGTTGACAAAATCTCAACCAAAATCAGAAATGATTTACGAAAATTTCTTTGAGATACTTGAGACTCAACTGGAAGATAAAAGACAAGACATTCCGACAGAAGTTCTCATAGAATCATTTCCTTCACACAATGATGATATTTATCAGCATGAAGAAGAAAACAAGGAGCGCGAAGTAAACGACGTTCATCAGAATCAACAACGAGGACCTGGTAGACCACGATTAGAACGTTTTGGAGCAAAGGGAAGACCTCGGAAGATATAGAACATGGTCCCTGATCAGTTGGGGAACTCAGCATCCGAGTTCGCATTTTTGACAGAAGTGCCAATCAAGAAAGCCGTAAATGGACCAGAATCCGAAGACTGGTATAGGGCAATGGCATCGGAATTGAGATCAATTATTGAAAACAACACTTGGGAAATTGTATCTCGTCGATAAAACATAGAAACGGTTGGAAGCCGATTCGTCTTGAGAAGTAAATTTAAGGCGGACGGGAAATTAGATAAGAAAAAAGCACGAATTGTAGCTCAAGGTTTTACGCAAAAGCCGGGAATTCACTTTAATGAAACATTTGCACCGGTTGCCAGATTGAGTTCTATTTGTCTCCTAATTGCAATCGCAGTACAGACTGGAATGAAAGTTCATCAACTTGACGTAACAACTGCGTATTTAAATAACTACATCGAAGAAGAGGTTTACCTAGAACCACCGAAGCATATCATCGACGCATTGGATGTCCTAATAGATACCGAAAGGCTTCACAGCGACATACGTCAAAAAGCCGAACAAATGCATCAAGATTTAACTTCAGAAGATAAAGTATGTCTTCTGAAGAAATCACTGTACGGACTTCGACAATCAGGAAGAAATTGGTATCATACGTTAAATAAAACGTTATTAGAGCTCGGAGCTGTTCCATGCAACGCGGATCCTTGTATCTATCACAAAGCTATGCTGATTGCCACGTATGTAGACGATTTCCTACTACTCTCAAAGAATACAAATCAAATTAACGTTATTGAGAAGGAATTATCGAATTACTTCGATTTGAAATATTTGGGTGAAGTAAGCTACTGTCTCGGAATTGAATTCTCTAAAAATAAAGATAATATAATCTTACATCAACGAGGTTATATTACAGAAGTTTTACATCGCTTTGGAATGTTCGACGCCAAACCAGTCGCTACTCCATTGTGTCCTAGTGTAAAATTTCAGAAACCAAATCCGATTCCAAGGAAGAAATACATATCGTGCCTTATCGCGAACTGGTAGGTTCTCTTATGTATCTTGCTGTTTCAACTAGGCCGGACATCGCATTTGCCGTGAGTTAATTAAGTCAGTTCAATGACAATCATGACTCTACTCACTGGACTGCCGCTAAACGAATACTGCGATACCTTAAGGGTATTCACGACCTAGGACTCATCTTCAAGGTAAACTCTACACCACTGAAGTGTTTCGTCGATGCAGATTGGGCAAATTATCCTGAAGATCGGAAATCTTACACCAGATACGTGACAATGTTAGGTAACTGTTAAATATCCTGCCAAAATGCAACGAACCGTGGCTCTCTCTAGTACGGATGCAGAGTATATGGGATTATCGGAAGCAACGAAAGAAGCTATTTATTTAAACAATTTTTTACATGAGTTGGGTTTTGGTAATTATACAGATGCGACTATCTTTAACGATAATCTTGGTTCGCTGAAGCTGGCTGAAAATCCGACATATCATTCACGCAGCAAACACATAAACGTGAGACATCACTTCGTTCGAGACTTTATTTTTGAAATAGCCGGAAGTATTATACCAACACTTATAAAAGATTTATAGGCTGAAGGTGATTTGAAATAAAAACATAGCGCTGCATAGCTTATGTATTACGTTATACGTCTGTGTATATTTGTCTGTGCCTAAACCACAGATTAAATATATACAGATAGACAATGTAAATGGGACTACGCGTAGCGCGTCGTTATAGTTCTTTTTTGTACCAAGAGATGGTGCTAGGAGTGCTATCATGAAGTTTTGAATATACGTATAGTCACAGCCATAATCTTTGTTGTAGCAAATACAATCTTGAAAAAGCCGAACGCTTGTCTGAATCAATCAGAAGCGTGGAGTGTACGAAAGTCGGACGCTTGGTTTTTGCAATGTCTCCACATTGCGTTTTAGGAATAATTTTGTTATTTTCATACGAACGAAATAATAAAATATATATATATATATATATATATATATATATATAATAAATAAAATGCTTGGTAATTTCCACGAATAATTATTTTATTTAATAATCGACGCGTATCGACTCTAAAGTCATCATCAGGTAATTAGTGTTACAAAGGTTCTTTACAACAATGTCTACAAAATCTATCACTTATAAACTAAAATTTTATGTTACATCTAGCATTTCGTTGACTATATATTTTTTGGGAATTAACGGCTTTTCTGATTTCTAAGTTCTCAAGTAAATTAAGTCTGTATCCTTTCGGTACAATATGGAGTATCCTGTAATCTTTTAATATGTGTGTATGTTCAATGCGATGAAAAGCCTTTTGTCTTTGTATTAGTTTCTATAGATTTAATATGTTCTTTGAACCTAGTTTTAAAATTTCTGCCGCTTTGAACTATATATTTCACGTAGCATTTGCTTCTAGTATAAAAAATGTATTAATAAAATATTTCAAGTACTTTTTTTAATTTAAATATATTATTAAAATACAGATAATTGAAGGAATAATATTATTTAACTTGTAATTATTGTCTTTTTGAAATAAAACTGTTTTTATCTAATTTTGTTTTACTGTCTATTACTTTTCTGGCATTGCAGTCTTTACATAGAATTTCATAAACTCCAGATAATTCGTTTTTTTAGATTTTAGGTTTGGTATTTGTTAATAAACTTCTTAATGTTGTTTTATTTGTGGAAATGGTTTTTATGTTATGTTTTATGAAAATTGATGTTCCTGTTTGGGTAATTTTAGGGATATAATTTAAATATACCCAGTTATTATTTGTATTAATATCTGTTTCTACATAGATATTATTAGAAATACAAAGAAATTTTAAAACAAGGTTCAACGAACATATTAAATCTATAGAAACAAATACAAACACAGCAGGCTTTTCTCAACATAGATAGATTTTGTAGACATTGTTGTGAAGAACCTATGCAACACTGATTACCTGATGATGACTGTAGAGTCGAAACGCGTCGATTGTTAAATAAAATAATTATTCGTGGAAATTACCAAGTGTTTTATTTATTATTATTATTATTATTATAAGAGGGCTTTTTCTTACATAGATATAAAATACTATATAAAGTGATTTAGAAAAACAATACTAAAAGCTAATTAAAACTATTCTATTAAAATGGCCTGTTGACTTGACGCTACGACAGCCTATGCTATCGTCAATTGTTATAACGGCGCCTAAGGTTTGGGCGTCGGCTGGACGTCCTTCATACCTGCGTTATAAAAATAAAACATGTCATACCGATACCACAAGACATTATACAAAGGATTAGGTAGGTTAAGGAATATGGAGACAGTGCCTTAAGCCCTGTACATACTTGTTCACGACAAGCTTATCTACCAACTGGTCCAACCCTGCACCTCTGCCAGGTCCACCCTGAAGGTAGTCTTCCCTTATGGGCATCCCCTAACAGATCCAATCCTGGAGCTACCAGGCACACCCTGTTAGGTGGGCAACCGCCAACTGGTCCAACCCTGGTCTATAGCCAGATCCACCCTAAATAGGTGGGCAACCGCCAACCGGTCCAACCCTGGTCTATAGCCAGATACACCCTGAAGGCAGGCTTCCATTACGGGCATTCCCTAATGGGCATCTCCTAGTGGGTCCAATCCTGGCGCTACCAGGCACACCCCACTAGGTAGCCAACCCCAAGTAGGTCCAACCCTGGACCTCTGCCAGATCCACCCTACTTGGACGAATTTCCCTCAGGTCCAACCCTGGTCGAAGCCAGATCCACCCTGAGGAAGAAGTAAACTAGCTCATCTACCAACTGGTCCAACCCTGGTCCTCTACCAGGTCCACCCTGAAAGTAGATGTACTAAAATACAGGTCCTGCAATCGAAATGCAATCATAGCCTGTATTGAATTACCTGCTATCAGATCTAATCTTGGAACAAGCCAAGCACGCCCTGATTAGCGGATATAACATTGAGGATAAGGAAATAGGAGTATACCTGAATGACAGTGAGAATACTCACTCAACAATTAGCAATCCGCCATTAACATACAGCATTGGTTTGATCAACAGCATCGCTCGTCCCTTGGACCGCATCACCCCTCGTATGCACTCACACATGCACAATTCACCCACTCACAACCATAGTGCAGAGTCTCACGCATCAACGGTGACTGATCTACTTAAGAAAGATATAGTTCAACGTCTGCTTACAGTGAAATTTTAAGAACACAGGACCAAAATAAATTATTGCCTTACATTATTATATATATATATATATATATATATATATATATATATATATATATATATATATATATATATATATATATATATATATATATATAAGAGGGCTTTTCTAACGTAGTTATAGATCGGTTATAAAATACAATATAAACAGTTTTAGAAGAACAATACTAAAGTCTAATTAAAGTCATTACGATTAGTATGTATAAATGACCGGTTGACCTGATGCTAAGACATCCTACGATCACATCGATGGTTATAACGGCGCCTAAGGTTTGGGCGTCGCCTTGGTATCCTTCACATCTGCATTATAAAAATACAACATGTCATACCGATACCACAAGACATTATACAAAGGATTAGGTAGGTTAAGGAATATGGAGACAGTGCCTTAAGCCCTGTACATACTTGTTCACGACAAGCTTATCTATCAACTGGTCCAACCCTGGACCTCTGCCAGGTCCACCCTGAAGGTAGTCTTCCCTTATGGGCATCCCCTAACAGATCCAATCCTGGAGCTACCAGGCACACCCTGTTAGGTGGGCAACCGCCAACTGGTCCAACCCTGGTCTATAGCCAGATCCACCCTAAATAGGTGGGTAACCGCCAACCGGTCCAACCCTGGTCTATAGCCAGATACACCCTGAAGGCAGGCTTCCATTACGGGCATTCCCTAATGGGCATCTCCTAGTGGGTCCAATCCTGGCGCTACCAGGCACACCCCACTAGGTAGGCAACCCCAAGTAGGTCCAACCCTGGACCTCTGCCAGATCCACCCTACTTGGACGAATTTCCCTCAGGTCCAACCCTGGTCGAAGCCAGATCCACCCTGAGGAAGAAGTAAACTAGTTCATCTACCAACTGGTCCAACCCTGGTCCTTTGCCAGGTCCACCTTGAAGGTAGATGTACTAAAATACAGGTCCTGCAATCGAAATGCAATCATATCCTGTATTGAATTACCTGCTATCAGATCTAATCTTGGAACAAGCCAAGCACGCCCTGATTAGCGGATATAACATTGAGGATAAGGAAATAGGAATATACCTGAATGACAGTGAGAATACTCACTCAACAATTAGCAATCCGCCATCAACATACAGCATTGGTTTGACCAACAGCATCGCTCGTCCCTTGGACCGCGTCACCCCTCATATGCACTCACACATGCACAATTCACCCACTCACAACCATAGTGCACAGTCTCACGTATCAACGGTGACTGATCTACTTAAGAAAGATATAGTTCAACGTCTGCTTACAGTGAAATTTTAAGAACACAGGACCGTAATAAATTATTGCCTTACATATATATATATATATATATATATATATATATATATATATATATATATATATATATATATATATATATATATATATATATATATATATGTATGTACATATATATATATATATATATATATATATATATATATATATATATATATATATATTTATATATATATATTTTTTTTTTTTTCCTTGTTATATAAAATCCAATTTCTTTTATAACTAATATTATTTTTACTTTCATCTGTACAAGCGGTAATGACCATAGACGTCGATCCGCATATTAAATAAAATTTAAAAAAATATTTTCCAACATTATGATCATTTAAGATTAAATCTTGAAATCATGAAACATTTTCTTGATTTTAATAAAAGTTAAGATTTTAACTCGGTAAAATCCATTTAAAAAAATATTGATTTTATTTAACAATGGTTTACAAAGGTATATTATAATGTTTGTGCCTATCATCTACAATTCTGTTTATTAATCTGTTGTCTGGCTCTTTAATAACTTAATTGTGAGACATCAGCATTTACTTATCAAACACTGATGCATTGTAGAATGAATATTATAAACATTGTAGTAGCAAATACAGCCTTGAGAAAGTCGAACGCTTGATTCTAATAATGTAGCAATGTGTTAGAAAGGGTTTTTGATATTTTCGTAAACAAAATTTTATACTTTTAATATTTACCTATATATATATGGTAACGTATTGGGTTTTGGGATCTAATTAATAAATATCAATACAAGTTTTATATTAAATCGGGCTCTTTATTATATCTACGGTCTCGGAAGGTTTATAACTAGGCTTTACCACTACAGCATCATATACGAGACTGCCCAAAAGGTTCGTCGCCAGATCTTAAAATTGACCACATCTGTTTACTCTTTTTCTACACATTGGTCCTTATCTTGAAATATTAAACGACCATACATCTCTTATACGTGTAACTATAACTAAGGACAAAACCCTTTAACTAAACATAATATAGATTAACTTTTGTATATATCCATGGATATTTCAACATAACGTTTCAATATTTTTACCTTCATTTTAACCTCGGATACAATGGAAAATATAGTATACAAAGAAAAATAATATAACGGAACATGCATCTTAATACTAAGACAATATAATTTATACGCAATTAAAAAATTTATAAAAAATGATAAATAGACATTTATAAAAATATGTTACAAATTACAATATTTAATGTATTTTACATATTATAAAGCGCAAACATGCAAAAAAGTTTAATGAAAAATTTTGTGATGGTTTAATTTTAGCGTCTCTTTGTCAACAATTCACGTTTTCAAATTTGACTTGCTTTACTTTACGTGTATTGTTGTCCGGCAAGAACCACGAGGAGGTGGAAGCTGATTTGTTTTATTATAAAAAAATCTTTCAAACCAACTAAATTTGAAACATGTTTTTAAATAAATAATTTAACTCTTGCCGGGATGGGAAAGGAAGCATCGGATACTTTTGGATAAAGGCATTATAGAGATATAGTAGGATAATTTAACCTGCCGAAGTAGAAGTAATATAAATATTATCGAATGAGTTGTCACTAAATCAAATAGGTTTACTCATCAATGTGGCACCTAAATGTTTAATGACAACTACCTAACTATTACCACAATAATAACATAATATATATTAATTAAAAAATAAAATAAATTTACTGAGAGTTTAAAGGCATTTAAAATAATATAATGTGTTCAACCGCAATATTTAAATAAATATTACTATATTTTATATTTGATTGTAAATTAATTTTGATTTGAATTTTATTTGTTGGATATAATACTCAATTTCCTTTTTGCGGTACTTTTATTATTTCTTGCTTCTTCTGAAATCCATTTACATTCTTTATAAATTTTGGTGTTAATTAATAAATTAATAAGATATAATTTATGGTCATAGCATGTATCGGCTTCGTCAAGCCAGCCCTGATACATATTGTTTATATTAAAAATAATTTTGTTTATTAACCTCCGTTTAAGAAAATTCAAATGTTTAATCTTTTCAAATTCTTTAGAGAAAATTTGTAAACTTAAAAATGCTATATTAATTAATGATTTTGAAGGTTTTTGAAGACTGCCTAAAGGATTTTTAGAGCTGAACGTTTTTTCAATTATTAATAATTCATTTTTATCTGTAATACTTTCGTTTTCACGAATTAATCGATAGATTTAAATTTAACAATGCATTTAATAACTAAATAACCAGCAAAATATAACACGGAACATGATTCTAAATTATGTTTTTCTACTTGATGAGCAGGAAGACTTAATGGGTGCTCGGGGCAATCTGGAACTTGAATATTATTTATTATAATTTCATTGTTATTTTCGCATGTTTCTTTATTTAATTGTTCATTAGAAGTAATCAATTCTAAGTTTTCGTCTATATCATCTAAACTATTTGAAGATTCTGGGGGTTTCATCAAATTAGTTATTGCAATAACACGTAGACTTGTTCTAAATGTTTTAACGGTTGGATTAAAATTAAAGCCGCCTCGTTGGCGTATCATTGCAAATGTATTTTCAAGAAAGTCCTGATTCAATTTTGCTGTTGTTATAAACTGCTGGTTATTTAACTTCAGTTCCGAATTAGATAACATTAAAATTGAATTTATAGCCAATTTTAGTCCTGTAAAACAATCAGGTTGGCGTGGACAAAGTGGATTTAATTTTTGAATATTATTCATCATATCATATCCCTCGTTTAAAATATGTATTATATTCGGAGATATCTCTGAAATTGCACATTTATTGGGATTTTTATCAAAAAGGGTGTGACTGTTTAGTGAATCAAATAATATGTTCATTTGCAAAATAAAATCAGCCGTGTGAACACCGTTATCACTTTTAAGTTCACCTGTGCCGATGGCTGTTCTAAAAGAAGCAGCTACACTATGACTAAAGATTTGTAAAGCTAATTTACAATTCATTTTTTGAAAGTTATTTGGATTTATATGAGCTTCTGTTAATTTACAGTTCGATCTCGCTAGTTGACTACATTTATCTATATTATAATGTTACGTTTTTATTTATTTCGGTGAAGTGTTTAAAATAAATAAAACACACACGAACGTTAATATAACTAGTTCAATTAATTATATTAAAGATATTAATTACAAGCAACAATAACCTCATTAAATTAACCAAAAAAAAAACATTTTTTCTCAAAATACATTCCATTCTATTCTTAACTAACTTCTTCTTCTTCTCACTGTAGCTCTTGTCTCCACGTGTTTTTCTCTACTCCCCTCTCTTATTTTTGTTTGCGCGTGCGTCGTGACTATGCACGTTACACTGCTCCCTCCTTAGACTGATTCGTCCCGGATCAGTTCATGACGAAATCTGCAAGCGCCACCCTTGGTGCATCCGGACGTCTTGAGGAAGTGACAGTCGATGGTCCGTTCATGTCCATATTGTTCCTTAGGGTTGAAGCAGCAGACGAGGATTTCTACTCCAGTATGCCGGAAAAGGATTTCCAACATGTTCCTAACTATCCTCCAATCCAGACCATCCAGTCCACAGCCCAACTTCGGTACTGCCAGCTTCATGATGTCATTCTCTAGCAGGTGGGTCCTCAAATCGCAAATGGAGTCCCATAAAATCCGATAGGACGGCTTCTGGTAAGAGCGTGGTTTTGTTACCAGGTAATAGATGTACCGCTGGTGTTCTACATGGTTATCCCTCAGTCGTAGCGTCTTCCCGACGGATGGACGTTGGTTTGCCAGTTCTTGTTGTCGTCCAAATTTTGCCTTAAAGACGGAAGCCACGCCGCGGGACATCTTTATGTCTTCAGCTACACAATGGCCGAGGGAATATTCTGGAGGCACGGTGAAAAGGTCCCGGTGTTCTTCCTTCGTAACTCCATGTCACGCCTTCTTCAAAGGTCGGTTCCTGAGCGACAGTTCGACGAACCGTTGCCGCCCGATGGTCTTCATGGTTGTCACCAGCGAAAGGGGCCAACCGATTGTAATGTACTACTCTCGGCTTCCCAGTGGGTTGTCTCTTAATTCGATAGACCACGTCATTAATTCTCTTTACTATCTCATAGGGCCCGTCCCAGTTCCTTTGCAGCTTTGGTGAAACGCCTTTGTGGGTTGTAAAGCCATACTAAATCCCCACTTTTATATCCACCTTTTTCGGCCCTGATGTCATAATGGTCCTTCATCCGATCACTGGCCTCTTGCATGTTTCTACGGACTCGTTCATGAGTTACATCCATTCTTCTCCGTAAGTCCGTAACGTAATCTTCCCCAGCTAGATATTCTCCAGGTTTACTGCCGAACACTAAGTCGCAGGGTAAACGCAACTCGCGCCCAAATAAGATGTTTGCTGGAGTATGCCTTGTTGTTTCGTGCATGGATGAACGATAAGCCATCAAGAACAAGTGAAGATGTCGGTCCCAGTCTCTCTGGTGGTTGGAGACTACCTTCGACAAATGTCGGTTAATTGTTCTGTTCATCCGTTCAACCATGCCATCAGACTGCGGATGTAATGCAGTTGTTCTTGTTTTGTTGATTCCTAATATCTTGCAGATATTTTGGAACAGCGCAGACTCAAAGTTTCGTCCTTGATCAGAGTGCAGTTCACGTGGTACTCCAAATCGGCAGATGCATTCTTTCACTAAAACTTCATCGACAGTAACGGCTTCCTGGTTGGGTAGAGCATACGCCTCAACCCACTTGCTGAAGTAATCCATAACAACAAGTATATATTTGTTTCCATCGTCGCTTTCTGGGAATGGGCCGGCCACATCAATCGCAATGCGTTCGAATGGATTACCAACATTGTACTGGCGCATTGGTGCTCTTCTTTTTCTATGTGGCCCGTTACTTCCAGCACAAACCACACATTTCTTGCACCAATTCTTGACATCTTCATTGCAGTTCATCCAGTAAAATCGTCGGCGCAAGCTATCAATCGTTCTGTTCACTCCAAGGTGTCCTCCTCCCGACCCGTCATGGATCTCTTTCAACACGTCTGGTACTCTACTTTTAGGAATAACCAACTGAGTTTTCCTCTCAGTACCATCCGCATTTTCTACGACACGTTTTAGGAGAACATTCTCAACCACCATGGAGTCCCACTGTGCCCAGTACGATTTCACTGTTTGTGAGTGTGGTGCAACACCTTCCCATACCGGTTTGCTTCCCTTTGCTTTCCATTCAAGTATAATTTTTAAAGTAGGGTCGTTTTCTTGGTCCTTTTATAATTCCTCAGGCTGCCAACTATCATCGACTACTGTTGTTCTGGCTACGGTGGTATATTTCTCTTCCAGTTGACTACAGTGTTTGCATTCATCTTGGCATGGCCTTCTGGACAATGCGTCGGCATTACGATGACTTGAACCTGCCCTATGCTCGATTTTAAAATCGTATTCTTGTAGCCTTTCAATCCATCTGGCCACCTGTCCTTCAGGATTCTTAAATCGTAGCAGCCATCTTAGAGCAGCATGGTCAGTTCTAATTAAAAATCTTCTACCGTATAAATATTTGTAGAAATGCCCAATGGATTTAACGCCTGCTAGTAATTCTCTCCTGGTGACACAATAGTTTCTTTCGGGTTTCGACAAGGTCTTACTGAAGTAGGATATAACTTTTTCATGTCCGTCTTGTATTTGGGAGAGAACGCCCCCGATTCCAACGTTGCTGGCATCTGTGTCTAACACGAACTCTCCTTCCGGTAAAGGGTAACTTAAAACAGGTGCACTTGTCAAGGAGTGTTTCAGTTGTTTAAATGCATCCTGACAGTCCATTTCCCATATAAATCTTCTGCCTTCTTCAGTAAGCCTCGTTAATGGCTTGGCTATGTTGGCGAATCCAGGTACATATCGTCGATAGTAAGTACATAGACCAAGAAAACTTCTGATCTCATGTTTATCTCTTGGTACTGGCCATTCTCTCACAGCTCTTATTTTCTCTGGGTCAACTGCAATCCCCTTACCGGAAACCACATGTCCAAGATAATGGACTTCCCTTTGAAACAGGAAACACTTCTTTGGACTGAGCTTCAGGTTAGCCCTCCTCAGTCTTTGGAAAACTTCTCCCAACTTCTTCATGTGGTCCTCGAACGTTTCCCTTACCACGACAATATCGTCGAGATAAACCAAACAGGTTTTCCAAGAAAGCCCAGCCAATACTGTTTCCATAAGTCGTTCGAATGTTGCAGGGGCATTGCAGAGCCCAAATGGCATAACGGTAAAGCCCAGTGCCGATGGTAAAGGCTGTTTTCTCTTTATCCTTTGGATCCAAATCCACTTGCCAGTATCCGCTTTTCAGATCAAGGGTGGAGAAAATCTTCGATCCAGCCAAAGTGTCCAGTGTATCGTCTATCCGGGGCAGCAGATAGCTATCCTTCTTCGTCACGTTGTTCAATTGGCGATAGTCGACGCAAAATCGTGTAGAACCATCCTTCTTCTTTACTAACACCACTGGTGAAGCCCATGGACTGTTTGAAGGTTCAATCACACCTTCCATCTTCATGTCCTCTATAATTCCGTCGGCTTCCTCCCGCTTAGCCAGTGGTAATCTTCTTGCTGCTTGGCGGATGGGTCTTGCGTCTCCGGCGTCTATTTTATGGTGGACAACATTAGTTCTTCCTTTCGGATTCTGGTCAAATTGGAACACATCTTGGTAGTTCCCAATCAAAGTTTTTGCCTTAATTCTCTGGTCGGTAGTCAATTCCTTGAAAGATGTTGACAACTGGTTCATTAAGTTGTCCGGAACTTCCTGAGATGTGTTTTCCTTGGCCTTCACAGTTCGAATAATCGAAGATACTGCCAAACATTCTCCAACTATGGTCCCTTTCTTCAGTATGACGGGATAAAAGTTTATGTTCATTACTCGAACTGGGATTACTTTGTCTACTTTCGTCAAAGATTTTCCTATCACAACTCCAGTTCCCGTTTTGACATCATCATTTATAGGCTCGAGCATAACAATGTTTCCCACACAGAAACCGCCTTCTAGCTGACCTCTCACAATTACTTCACTTCGTTCTGGGAGGGTTACATCTTCGGCTATTAGTACACGCACAGCTAGATCGTCTCGCGGATGTAATACAAGTTCTTCTTCATTGACCATCATCACCCCTTTCTTCAGGTCAAGCTTAAACTCGTGCTTCTTCATTATGTCCATGCCGAGATGAATTCATCCTCTACTTCAGCTACCAACACACGATGTTTGATGGTTGTGCTTCCAACAATGATGGTCAAGTCTTTTTCTCCTGATGCGGTCGCTTGTTCTCCTGTTGCTGTGCGTAACCGCCACCGAGTTGGTAGTAAATGGCTATTGTCCAATTTCTTTGCCAAGTCGGGTCTGATTATTGTCTTTGTCGCACCCGTATCCAGCAGCATTTTAAATGGCCTTCGGTCAACCGAGCCATCTACGTAGATGCTGATGGCTTGATGATGAAGGGAAGCAACATAACAAGTGGATTCCGGGGCTATTGAACTACGGGTCGACGTTTGCCCCATCGCATCAACCCGACTTAGTTTTCCGCCTCATCTTTTTCTCTCTGTGCTTCTGTCTTCCTCCGTTGTTTTCTGCAAAGCCTTTGCGGATGACTCAGTTCACCGCAATTCCAGCAGCGGAGTTTCCTCTTGCCGACAAGCACCTCGCTGGCAATTCGTCTCACCCTTTCATCTAGGTCTTCAGTATTCTCAACCTTCTCGGCTTCTATATTTCGCACCCGCGATTGGTTCCGGTGAAGCTTGTTTGGCAGCTTCGAGCTTTAACGCATATGAAAGTGCATCAACTAAAGTTTTTGGTCGAGCCAATCGCAGTGCTTGTTGAGTTTCACCGTCTCGGATCCCATAAACAAATGCCTGTGTGGCCAAGCACTCCAAAACGCCTTCAGGAGCAGTAGGATGTGCTAGGCGAACCAAACGGGCTACATCGGCTTCAAATTCTTGAAGGTTTTCTTTCGGATTCTGGTATCGGTTCCTCAGTTGCGTCTGGTACACCTGCTCTAAGTGCGCGTTACCATATCGCATATCCAACCTCTTGACTAGTTGCTCGTAGTCCTCTTGTTCATCTTCCTTCAATGTCTGCAAGATATCGATCGCTTCGCCCCTTAACGAGACAGTAAGCGCTGTAGCTTTCTCTTCTGAAGTCCAGTTATTTGCTTTCGCAGCTGCTTCAAATTGTTTCAAGTAATTCGGCCACGAAGACTTGCCATCAAATTCTGGTGTTTTAATGTGCATTGACGACCTGGTATCTTCTTTCACTATTTCTCTTACTTGATTTTTGGGTTCAAGTACAGCAAAATTTGGCATCGAAGATGGCGTGACTTTAGACAACGTCTCTTGCAACTCTTCGATCTTCTTGTCGTATTTTTCTCTCAGATTCCTGGAAGTTTCCGTTAACTTATCCTCTAAATTTCTAGAACTTTCTATTAATTTTTCTTCCAATGTTCTAGAATATTCTTCTGATTTCCTGGAATTTTCCATTAATTTTTCTTCCAAAGTTCTGGAATTTTCCATTAATTTTTCTTCCAAAATTCTGGAATTTTCCATTAGTTCTTCTTTCAAAGATCTAGAATATTCTCCTAATTTTCTGGAATTTTCCACAAGTTTTTCTTCCAAAGTTCTGGAGTTTTCCATTAATTTTTGTAATATTGTTCTAGAACTTTCTATTAATTCTTCTCTTAGTATATCGGATACGTCAAACGCAATTTCAAATGCATCAGGATTTTCGCCCGCGTCTTCCAAGGCTTGTCGTAGACGTTGTTGTAACACGGATTTATTTCCTGATGTCTCCAGATCGCGTTCCTCCAGTTCTCTCTTAAGTTCGGTCACCTTTAAAGCACTTAATTTCACTTTTTTAGTTGCCATTTTAATTATTATTACACTTCACAGTTTATTCAACCCCACACCTGACACCAATTTTTACGTTTTTATTTATTTCGGTGAAGTGTAGAAAATAAATAAAACACACACGAACGTTAATATAACTAGTTCAATTAATTATATTAAAGATATTAATTACAAGCAACAATAACCTCATTAAATAAACCAAAAAAAAACATTTTATCTCAAAATACATTCCATTCTATTCTTAACTAACTTCTTCTTCTTCTCACTATAGCTCTTGTCTCCATGTGTTTTTCTCTACTCCCCTCTCTTATTTTTGTTTGCGCGTGCGTCGTGACTATGCACGTTACAATAAGTTTGTATTACGTCTGTGAACGATACTTTATTGCCGTATAAAATAAAATTACAATTTAACCAATTATTTCGAACACTTTTGAATAGATGTGGCACATCGTATATGACATATATTTGTTGATTAATAACAGTAAAGTAAGGCCTGTCTACGTTAACATTTAAATTATCAAGAGCGCTTCTATTATTCGACCCTTGATCGCAAACAATTGCTTTAGGAGTTAAACCGGATTTTATCAAATTTTCAATACACATTACAATTAATTTTGTTAATTCAGTATTCTTAACACTGCTAGCAGATATGAAATATGCAACTGGGAGTTTCCACTTGGAATATAAACCACGAACCATAAAAAATAAGGCGCTTCCGCCATATTTAAAATTTCGACCAAGTGGTCCTAAGTCTTCAAAACCTTCAATCATATCAAATTGTTTATTATACTCCAAAACATTTTTTAATGCCATTTCATCAAAGGCAACAACGCAACATTTTTCCGTATCAGACATTGATGATGCCTTAAGTCCTATTTGTTGAAAAAGGGCTGGACTTAAACCAGTTTTAAATTTTGACTTTGTTATCCACGACTTTATTGTTAAAATAGCCGGAAGTATTATACCAACACTTATAAAAAATGTATAGGCTGAAGGTGATTTGAAATAAAAACATAGAGAAAATTCTTTTTCCGTTTTGGACCATTGGTTTTTAGCGCGATGACACATTTGCATTTGTACCAATACCCTAGAATATTCTGATTTAAAATTAAAGTTATTGATATCGGAAAGAATATCAGATTTTGATTTTCTTTCTTTCTTACATTTTTTAGTTTTACATAACAATGATCGTTTATTTTTATTTAAAAGCTGAACACGTTTTAATTTTTTACGAAGTGATGCTCTCGCGGAGTTTCAGTATCAGAAAATAATTTTTTTCTGCAAGCTAAATCTGGGGAACACCAAGGATTAGATGACCATTGTTGTGCAGCTTCACTGATTGTTGGCTGACTTTCCGGTGTTGAAGGCAAATTAATTTCATCTGAATATAAATTACTGTATTTGGGTTTAGGAGACACTACTTTAAATTTTGATGGTATTAAAGGCGATTGAAAAATAATGTCTATTTTATGGTGTCAGGATAATATCTAAAACATTATGATGAAATATGAATATGAACACAGACAAAATATAACACGTGTATTAATAAAACAAACATATGTAGATTACATTTAGTACATAATATAAAATTGATATATATTGAATATATTTATTAATTATTAAGATATAAAATTCATGTCGGCGGGCTTACTCCCGACTTGGTCCCGGTAAGACCGCGGCACGCTCTGTAATTAGTAATGTAAAAGAATATATGAGTATGGAAAAATACTCAATAAGTAGCTCAATATTAAAAGTATTAAATCAATCATCAGTCAGTCATAATTAGTTATAAGTCATTCGCGGTTTTAATCTCCTCACTTGTACAACGGGTACCAACAATAAATCGTGAGTGATCAGCTCCGATACAACAATACAACTTCCAGGTGACAAAACAATATCAGGCCGCAACTACGCACATTATGAGCTCAGTTGAATCAGACGATGGCTTCTCATACCATAATTAACATTAACTAAATGTGGTCAGTTATTACCGATACTACACATTTTATGAGGTCGACTACAAGAGACGATTGCTTCTCATTTAACTAAACAATATGGGGTCGACTCAAAGAGACGATTGCTTCCCATTTATAACAAAATATGAGGTCGACTAGATACAACTGATGGCACAAAGCAACCCATAATAAACAACAGGCCATAAAACATCAAACAAGTCACCTAACATCTCAAAACACCTCTCCAACACAGTGTCCAAGTCAATATTGTTAATCAGTCCATCCGTATAATTAGTAATAATGTTTAGTGTACTTATAGACTATAATACAAGTAGTAAGAGCTAACTTACGTGATATTGAGTTAATACAACACAAAAATACACAAGTACTGAATTATAAAATAAAATGAACAATTTGCTTCTGGTTTGACTTGCAAACAAAGAATGACGCTAAAATCAGAGCTTGGGTAGCATAATGCGATGCATATGTTTTTCTAGGGCTAGCGTCAGTAATAAATTAAGTCAAGTGTTTGGGATGTCAATCCTCAAGAATACAGTCTTCAAATATTACGCACTCCCGCGCGTTCCCCTCGTCCGAAAAACTCTAACAATGGTGATAATGAGATTAAATTAGAATTTATCTCTAATACTTGTACCGGTACAGCATTGACACACAATTTATTTCGCAAAGAATTAACAAATGAATCGAAATTGAAATGATCCGCACAAATCAGTTTACGTTGAAGCTTAGCAAAAGTCATATCGATAAGTAATGAATTTCTTGAAAATAAATAATTGTATAAGTCAATTATTTGAAACTTGTAATTATTTGGAAATTATTTAACGAAATAGTATTGCATAACTATTAGTATAGAAAACTTATTACCACTTCTTGCGACCTATAATTCACACTTTATTTTATTTTTGACTGAAAATTTAAAAAAGGATAATTTGGGATGGTCCATACGCGATTTTTTACAATTAAAATAAACACACTTCTGACCAGACATCTTATATTAATTTAAAATAAATTTGGAATTGATTTAAATATAACAAAAAAATCACCCGCTAAATATATATGCAATTGTATACAAATGAAAGAATCCGTAAAAATTCACGAACTATTCAATATAAGATCAGATTTCTTATCGAAATAAAACGGAAACTGTCGAACATGTATGGTTTTAGCTTCAAGGGTATAGCGTTTGCCATCTCTAGTCCGGCAATGGTATTAACGGCAGCCCCCTCGGGTGCGGCAATGGTACTATAATATTAAGCGCTGCATAGCTTATGCATTACGTTATACGGCTGTGTATACTTGTCTGTGCCTAAACATACTCTCTAGCAGCAGATAGAAGCAACCTTGATGACATTATCGTCAAAAGGGTCTATCTGTGGTTTTATGCAAACCTAAAATACATCGTTGTCAAGTTGGTCACATAATCTAATTAATTTCAAATTTACCGCGCGCATGACGTCATCACATATTGTTAATTTCAGTTTATGCAACCAGAACTACACCATTGTCAAGCTGGTCACATAACGTAATCGTGACATCCGAAATTATTCATTTCAAATTTACGCGCGCATGACGTCATCATATATTGTACTGGTCACGTGATATCGTTCGACCAATCAGAGACGCGACCTTCAACTGTTCCAACTACTGAAGTACAACGTTGTGCATCACATTAACACAACGCCCGGTCTTCCAGCCTACTGCCGGCTAAGAAGACTTGCTCCGGACCGCTTGAAGATCGCGAAGGAGTTCGAATTGATGCTACATGGCGGTATAGTTCGGCCATCAAAGAGTCCTTGGGCTTCAGCACTACACCTGGTGCCCAAGAAGAATGAAGAAATGCGACCATGCGGTGATTACCGCGCACTCAATAACCGTACGATCCTCGATCGTTATCCTACATTGAGGATTTCTCGCAAATGCTAGCCGGTAATCAGATTTTTAGCACTATAGATTTAGTATTCAGATACCGGTAGCGGCGGAAGACATTGAGAAGACCGCTATCACAACCCCGTTTGGGTTGTTTGAATTTCCCCGTAGGCCATTTGGATTAAGTAATGCAGCTCAAACTTTCCAAAAGTTTATGGTTGAGGTACTCCTAGGATTAGACTTTTGCTACGCTTACTTCGACAACATCCTGGTGGCGTCAATAGATGCAAAGAAGCATTCAAGCTACCTACGACAACTATTTTCACGCCTCAAAGACTATGGACTTATAATAAACCCTAGTAAGTGTGTGTTCGGGCAAAATGTGGTACGTTTCCTTGGTTATGAAGTGAACAAGCAGGGGACGAAACTACTTCCAGATCGTATAGATGCCATAACCAAATACTCCAAACCGAAAGTAGTCAGAGAACTACGCTGATTCCTTGGTATGATAAATTTTTACCGACACTTCATCCCGAATGCCGCCCGACTCTAGCAATCACTCAACACATTACTGCACGGACCACATACCAAGAGTAATGCTCCGGTTAGTTGGACCACGGAAACGGAAGATGCATTTACAGCCGTCAAGACAGGTTTTGCTAGCGCAGCCATGCTTGCCCAACCTATCGCCGACGCGAATCTCTTTATGATGGTCGACGCTTCAGATTACGCTATCGGAGCGACGCTGCAACAATTGAATGAATGCGCGTACTCTCTAGCGTACTTTACCAAAGCCTTAACGGTGTCAGAGCGTAAATACAGCGCTTACGATCGCGAACTTCTCGCTGTTTACGCTGCCGTGAAACGATTTCAGTACAACATTGTCACAATCTTTACGGATCACAAACCACTGATCTTTGCATTCAAACAAAAATTAGATGTTCTCCAAGACAATTTCGCTATCTTGACTATATCGGCCAGTTCACTACGGACATCCGTCACGTCAAAGGTCAAGATAACTGTGCTGCCGACGCTCTCTCTCGGGTTGAAGAAATCGCAATCGCCGTCGACAGCACCAGACTCGCAGCAGCTCAGGTAGATGACCGAGAGCTGCAACAACTTTTACGATCTCAGCAGACCGGACTGCAACTGAAGAAGATTCGGCCACCAAACTTAGACACCATATTGTATTATGCCGTATCCAAGGGAGCTAATCGTCCTTACGTCGCTGCTACTCTTCATAAACAAATATTTACTAACCTTCACGGTCTGTCACATCCGGGAGTGCATGCTACGCAAAAATTAATTGCAGAGCGTTATGTTTGGCCAGGTATGAACATAAATCTAAGAGACTGGACGCGATCGTGTATCCCATGTCAACGCAGCAAAGTTACACGGCATGTTACAGCACCGGTTGAAACATTCTCACATGAGGCCGGACGATTCACGTTCACGTGGATATCGTAGGGCCGCTACCCATTTCAAGAGGATTTCGATACTGCCTACATGCGTCGATCGAGCCACTAGATGGCCAGAGGCGATTCCACTTCCCGATATCGAATCAACTACAGTAGCACAAGCCTTCGTCGAGCATTGGATAGCCAGGTTCGGCGTTCCTCAAAGAATTACCATCGACCGAGGACGCCAGTTCGAATCCCGGCTATTCAACGAAATAAACCAATTAATGGGCACAACCCACATTCGCACTACGACTTATCATCCGGTTTCCAATGGCATGGTGGAGCGGTTCCATCGCCAACTCAAAGCCGCCATAAAATGCTACGAGACAGAAGCATGGATCAACATCCTTCCAATTGTCCTACTTGTCATTAGAGCGTCGTACAAGGAAGATCTACATGCTTCGACAGCAGAACTAGTCTACGGTTCAGCGATACGACTCCCGGGTAAATATTTTGACTTGCAGCCCACAAAATTCATAACGGAATACGGACAATAGCTACGTGATAAAATACGAGTCTGGAAACCATCACCAGCTACTCGACACGGTAACAAGAAAATTTTCGTTTTTAAAGATCTCCGTACCGTACCGGCTCTTTTCGTTCGTCATGATGCGATACGGCGCCCTCTACAACCAACATACGACGGACCCTTTGAAGTTGTAAAACGCGGAGATAAAATATTTGCCGCGCGCAACAACGGTAAAGTAGTCCGTGTGTCAATAAATCGCCTGAAGCCTGCATATACCATCTCCGATGAAATGTAATGAACCAGGGTTCACCTGAGCGAGAGTGTAAATTGCTCGGGCTCTTATCTTTACAAAAACAATTGTTACGCGAAGGTTTAGCGAAGAGGCGCTCGAAAACCGATGGTCAGATGGGTGGCACTCGATTAGCAATAAAGTTCAATTTTTGGTCTTACATATAATTTTATTGTTGTTTCATAAAAGTAGTTTTTATTTGGTTGATTTAAAGAAATAGAAAGGTTTTGTGCAAAATTTTGTTAATTTAAATTCGTTACTTTAATATTTTGGAAATTTAACACTTTTTAATAAAATAAAACTCGCGGTGTGAGAAGCCCGTTCATTCCAAGTACTGTGTTTTTTTTAATTTGTGGAAAAAAGGTAAGCAATTATATTCTTTTTTTTTTTGTAACATTTAAATTTAATTAATAGTTTTCTATGAATATAATTCCGTTCTATCCGTATTAAAATTATTGGTTATCCCACAAAGAACCCAACAACATCGGCATTTATTTATTTATTGTAGGAGTTATTTTCCTTTTTACTCTAGTTGGAAACACTGCTCCTTCTATATGATAACCGTTTGTCTTTTGTCAATACACACATAAGAAAAACATCAGAAGTTGTTTACATGTTATTGTCATTGTTGTTAAAATAAAACCAAACATCATAATTGAGTCTCTGCCTTTCATATAATTAATCCTGAATATAAAACCAACAATGGTTATGGGCCCAGGTGCGCGATATGCGAGGTAGAAGATTATAGTGCTCGATCGTTGAAGGACAATACGTATTCTTTCGAAACAATAAAAGAAAATGGCGGAAACAAAGTACGCAATAGAGAAGCTGAACGGCGCAAATTATGCTTCGTGGTCGTACCAAATGAGGATGGTGCTGACGGAGTGTGATCTCTGGTCAATCGTCAATCCCGGGGAAGACGAACCTGCGGAAAATGCCTCCGCAAAAGAGAATAAGGACCATATCACACGTCAAGGTAAAGCTCTCGCTAAACTTGCTCTTGCAGTCTGCGACGAACAGCAGATGCATATCCGCCAGCTGACAACTGCAAAGTCGGTGTGGGAGGAACTTCAACGATTGTATGCTCCGACGGACAGTAAGTTCCGAACAGTTCAACTGCGGTGAAAATTGTACTCGTGTAAAATGTTGGATTACGAGTCAATGGAATGTTACTTGGGCCAAATTAACAGAACAGTTGCAGATTTAGCGATTATCGGCGACAAAATAGAGGATGGAGATTTGGCCATGACGATTCTCTGCGGATTATCCGACGAGTGGGACACAGTAGTCTCCGCATTGTGTAACCTACCAGAAGTAGACTTCACAAGCGCAACTGTCAAGAGACGCCTTCTTGCGGAAGATGCCCGGCGTACTGAGGGCAATGACATCAAACAGAAGGCACTTATGGCGAGGATGAAGAATCAAGGAAACTGGAGGATACATAAGTCAGGGAAGTCATCGGAAGGCGCACCGCACGACAGGAAGGATGACCAGGAGAAGAAGAAGCCCCCGCAAAAGGGGAATCTTATCTGTTTTAACTGTCAAGGAAGTGGCCACATCGCTAGATTTTGTCCTGAAAAAAAAAAAAAGAGAAAGTTCACAAGACTCGGATGGCGACGATGAGCGCCTACTGCGGGAACGAGAGAATCAACAAGGACAGTTGGATCATCGACTCCGGAGCTACTCATCATATGACGCCAATTGAGGACTATTTCTCGAACATAGACAAGAGGACCGCTACCGATGTCATAACCATGGCAGATGGCAGCACGACACCTTCTGCCGGGAGGGGCACCGTAAAAGCGAAACTTGTTAATAGCCTTTCTGATTTCCAGGAATTAATAGCGAAAGAAACGTTGTTGGTCCCAAACATCGGTCACGGCATCATCTCCGTTCGGGCACTCACAAAGAACGGGATGAGGGTGATTTTTGATCACAAAGGAGGCTACATTGAAGATGTGGCCGGACGGTTGCTGATTCGTGCAGAGAAGCGGAATGAGCTCTACGTCATCAACGCGAAGCCATGTACCAAGGTTAAGTTGAACACGCTCTCAAGCAGAGATAAGCCGGAGTCAATTGACCTGTGGCACCGTCGGTTGATGCACATCAGCAAGGAGAAGATACTCGAGATGGCAAAAGCGGACTCCGTCATGGGATTGAAGGTCGAGCAGGGCTCCCTAACCCCATGTAGCAGCTGTTTAACAGGTAAATCTACACGTCAGCCTTTTCCCAAGAATTCTAGCCGCAACTCAAAGACAAAGACAGAAGTACTCGAACTGGTACATTCCGACCTGATGGGGCCAGTTAACGTAACGAGCTGGGGAGGAAAACGGTACCTACTCACCATGATAGATGATGCTAGTAGGTATGTCTTTGTGCGTTTCCTGGAGAAGAAAGGGGATGCTTTAGGCGAGTTCAAGAAGTGGAAAGTTGAAGTTGAAAAGCAAACCGACAAACAGCTGAAACGGATCCGGACAGATAATGGGCTCGAGTTCTGTAACAAAAATTGGACAGCATTCTGCGAAAGCGAAGGTATCCGTCATGAAACGACGATGGTGTACACTCCGCAACAAAACGGCGTGGCGGAACGCCTAAACCGCACGCTTCTTGATTTAGTTCGAGCGCAAATTCGAGAAACCGACCTACCAAAGGGCTCTTGGGCTGAGCTAACATGCGCAGCGGCGCATGTGAGAAACCGCGTCACAAATTCTCATGACAAGAAGCAGACTCCGTACGAATTATGGACCGGAAAGAAACCTAGCGTTAGATATTTGCGAGCCATAGGCTGCAACGTGTTTGTACACATTCCAAATCAAAAACTCAAGTCCAAGCTGTCAGCAAGAGCCGATAAAGGGTTGATGGTCGGATACGCATTGCACGGTCGAGGATACCGTATATGGAGACCTGGAACGCGACGAGTTGATGAGTCGCGTGACTGTGTGTTCGTCGAAACGTCTCCTGAAGAGGGCATTGGGCAGAAGCATCCGAGAATACGCGAATCAACGGCTACTGCAAGTAACGACCACCTGGAGGCCTCCACCGGCAGGCCTGGGCAGGAAGTCGACGAGAACTCTAATTCCGAGGAGGAATCTCATGAAGAACAGGATTAGGAAGTCCCGGCGGACAACGACATACCTGAAGACTCTGAGGCAACGGTGAGAAAGCGTGGAAGACCGAGAAAGGGCACTGGACTGGTGCGAGTAGAAAGCATCAACAAACATGGGATGACACTTCGCCAGAGGACACGGGATCCACCTCGATCGAATGTCATGACAGGTGTGGATGAAGATCCTTCCTGCTACCAGGACGCCATAAATTCCACGAACTCATCACAATGGTTGGAGGCGATGGCTGAGGAAATGAACTCGTTGAGGGAACATGATTCCTGGCAACTTGTTCCACGACCTGCTGGAGTGACACCTGTAAGATGCAAATGGGTTTTCAAGAAGAAAACAGCGGGTGACACTCATCGATACAAAGCGCGCCTCGTAGCCAAGGGATTCACACAACGAAAAGGTATTGATTACAACGAGATTTATGCTCCTGTTTCCAGCTTCGAAACCACTCGCCTATTGGTGGCTGCTAGCGTCGAGAAGAATTGGATCATCGATCAATACGATGTGAAGAGTGCTTACCTTCACAGTGACCTAAAAGAACTCTTGTACATGGAGCAACCCGAGGGATTTGTACAGGCTGGGAAGGAATCGTTCATCTGTCAGTTGAAGAAGTCAATTTATGGGCTCAAGCAGAGTGGCAGATGCTGGAACGACCATCTAAACAACTCGTTGACAAATAAGGGGTTTGTGCGTAACCCAATCGATCCATGTGTTTACGAGTTCACAGGAGAACACGGCCGGGCCATACTGACCGTATACGGCGATGACATGTTGGCCATAACGGAAAACGAAGTTACTAAACAGAAGGTGAAATCCCTGCTTGGCAGATGTTTTGAAGTTAAGCACATTGGGGAAATTTCACACATGCTGGGAGTTAAATTTGAGAAAAAGAAGAACGGAAGTCTCGAACTTTGTCAAGAGGACTACATCGACCAGCTGATCAACCGATTTGGATTACAGGATGCGAAAGGAGCCTCAACGCCAATGGAAGTCAAGCCGAAATTTTTAGAGGAGGACAGCAATGATGATTGTCCGGACGTTCCATACCGGGAACTAATCGGCGGACTTCTCTATCTTTCCCAGAGGACTCGACCAGACATCGCATTCGCCGTCGCCAAATTAGCCCAGTTTTGCTCGAAATTCAACAGGCAACACTGGATTGCAGCGAAGCGAATTTTGAGGTACGTGAATGAGACGAAACAGTTCAGGATCATTTATCGTCCCACAGGCCAGTCAATGCATGCGTACACCGATGCAGATTGGGCCACATGCACGAGCGACAGGAAGAGCACCAGTGGGTACCTGATCACGTTGGCAGGCGCCCCAGTCTACTGGAAAAGCGCGAAACAGACGGCTGTCGCGCTGAGCACAATGGAAGCGGAGTACATCTCGTTGGCTGCCTGCGCAAGAGAGATCACCTGGATGAAGGAGCTTCTCAAACTTCTGGACTTGAGTGAGTTGGTTGGGGAATCGACCCTGATCTGGTGCGACAGCCAAGCGGCCATCGCACACGCCATGAACTACATCGACAAGTCCAGTACCAAGCACATCGCCATAAAACATCACTTTATCCGCGAGAGGATCATGGATGGAACCATACAGCTGAAGTATGTATCTACGAATCAGAATCCAGCGGATTTATTGACAAAGCCACTGAGCCGGAATCTACACGAGGATCACCGTGCCCGAATGCTGCAGAACTCCCATTGAAGAAGATGGAGGACAGGCGAAATGATCATCGCGATGCAGCAGAGATCCTTCCGAGGGGGGGATTGTAGGAGTTATTTTCCTTTTTACTCTAGTTGGAAACACTGCTCCTTCTATATGATAACCGTTTGTCTTTTGTCAATACACACATAAGAAAAACATCAGAAGTTGTTTACATGTTATTGTCATTGTTGTTAAAATAAAACCAAACATCATAATTGAGTCTCTGCCTTTCATATAATTAATCCTGAATATAAAACCAACATTTATATTTTTTTATCAAAAAATAAGGAATCGGGTATAGTTTGGTAGCTACCTTTAAAACCAAACTCCGTTCCATTACATTGGTGGCAGCGAATTGGGATAAATATTAAAAATTATATTACTTTGTTGAACCAAATTATTTCTTAGAAACTAAATACTTAATCTTTTCAAAATTAAATAAGCTAATTGTGTGTGATTGAAGAAAAAATATTTAGTTGAACGCATATTATTTTGAATTGAGTGCTATATGAGTAATATATTATCGTTATTTTTGTATAAGAGAACTGTGTGAACAACGAGATAACTTTGATGGTATTAAATATCCACAACACGAAAAGAATCATATTACATTTGTTGTTTAAGATCTTTATATCAAGAATTTAGTAAACATAAATATTCCTTAAATTTCATAACACTTAAATTTAATTCATATCAAAAGTTAAACTACTGTTTCATACAAAAACAAAAAATGTCTTTACCAACATCGTCAGTCTCACAAGGGTCTGAAGGTCAAGCATTAATACCATCTGTGAGAACTATCGGACAGACATTAGTAGGAATTCCACAATTTTCGGGACACTATAATGAAAATGTTAATGAATTCTTTTCAAAATTATGTCAACGTGCAACTATCGACGCTTGGACAGAACAACAGACTTTAGCTGTCGCTAGATATCATTTGACGGGAGATGCATTTATATTTTTGGAATCTGAACCAATTTTAAATAGTGATACAATTTCTTATTCAGAATTTAAAAAGATAGTTATAAAAAAATATTCAAAAAAAATTATACCAGACCAAGGGATACTTATTTTATCGAAATGCATTCAGATTACAAAAGAAACAGTAGATCAATACGCCACTAGATTAAAAATAGCGGGAAAATATTTACTAATGGAAAATTTAAGTTTTGCTACTAATGATCGGGAATAATTTTTAATAAAACTACGACACGATCGCGATTTAATACAACAATTTGAAAAGGGTGTGAATCCAGACATCGCTAAATTAATTATCTTGGATATCAGCAAAAATCCAAGATATACATTCGAAGAAATTATCGAATTGGCACAACACGCAGAAACTGCTAATAGCAGATTGTTGAGAGGAAATAATGCTTTTATGTTAGAAACACAAAATTATTCGTTCCAAAATAAAAGTAGAGATTCAAATTGTTTTAAATGCGGAAATACGGGACATTTTGCGCGCGATTGTAGAGTAAAAAGTCGTATCAAATGTAACTTTTGTGGAAAAGAAAACCACGTGGAGAAAGATTGCTTTACAAAAAATAGGCGAGACCATTTTTATAATAGAAACCAGAGAGGGTATAATCCAAATGAGCAATATTATCCGCAAAGACGGCTGCAACAAAATTTGAATAGTAATTTAAACGAGCAACGTCCCTCGCTCGCTCCCCAGAACGAAGGACGTGCAAACCAACATTAAAATATCTGCAGTGTCATGCACCGAACTTTCTTATACGCATATTGGTTAAACCATATCGTAGTTACATTATTTTTCAAATTTATAATATTTGTTTTAACCTTTAGATCGCTTTTACAGTAAATATATTTCTTAGAATAAATATAAAATGTCAAACTTCAAATTATTTAAGTCTATTTTGTTTCTTTGATAAACAATTGACAGGCGCAGAGGATACGATTTATGTTAAAAATATATATAATAAGCAGAAATTTATTTTGAAAACAGTACTTTTTGGAAAATATGTTCAAACAAAAGTTGTGCTAAATAGAAATACCTATAATTTTTGCTTATAAAATTTTTCTGTAACTGTAACCATTTTTGAGTAATTGCAGAAACTGCAAAAAATGACTAGAGTAAACAGGCACTTCCGCTTTGAATATTTTTTTCAAAAATAGGAGGTGCACACCTCAGGCATATGCAAATTTTAAGTTTAAAGCAAATTTTAAGTTTAAAGTTTCATAATTTTAGCTTCAACCGTTTAGGCTGTAGAGAACATACACACACACACACACACACACAGACACACACACACACACACACAGACGGACGTCATTCCAAAAATAGTTGGAATCGATTCAGGGAAGGTCAAAACGTATATTTCCGTTAAAATCTCGAGTTCGAAATTTTTCATTTGTTTGTCAACTGGCCATGTCAATGTAAACGGATATAATATTTCCGGTTCATGCGTGATTAAAATTCGAATTCAAGATCGAGATGTCACATTTTTAGTGGACACTGGCGCGGCAGTTACAATTATTAAAGAAGGAGTAATTCGAAATAGGGGATATAAAATTTGTACATCAGAAGACACTATCATAAGAGGTATCACGGGAAAAGAGTTAAACTGCATTGGATTTACTAACGTTCAATTCCAATTAAAGAATAGTCAACATTCATTTGATTGTATGGTATGTGATGATTCCTTACCAATTCAAACTGAAGGGTTGCTAGGTCGGGATGTTTTAAAAGCTCTGAATGCCGCTATAAACTTCGATGGATATGTCGTTCTAATGGGAGAAAAACTAAAAATGTGTGAATATGCATTAGGTACAATTGAAGAATCAGATTGTACTCTATTTAGAGAAATTAAACAGAATATTTCACAAAACAATGAAAAGAAAAATGTCAAAGCAAAGAGAAAAATGGTTAATAAAGAAAATAGAATCAAGAGTGAAAATAGTAAAACTGAAATTAAGAAAAATCAAATTAGCAGTGAAACAGCTGCAACGAAAATAGAAGAAGGGTGTAAGAAATTAAATATGGAAGAAATAGAAGGTGATCTGTTTGATGCACCAGAAAAGTATTGTTTAGCGCATTGCGTGGCGCAAGATTTGCGAATGAACCGTGGAATAGCGGTTTGCTTTAAGAAAAAGTTTGGAAATTTGACAATATTAAAGGATCAAAAGATCCAGAAAGGTGGATTAGCTGTATTAAATAATTCAGGAATGTTCAATCATAAAAGAAGATTCATCTATTATTTGGTGACTAAGAAATTCAGTTACACAAAACCTACATTAACAGATCTAAAAAGGTCATTACTAAAATTAAAAGAACATTGTTTAAAAAACAACGTGTCTCATTTAGCAATACCTAGAATTGGATGTGGTATGGATAAACTGAAATTAAAGTCATTTATATTTAGCATAACTTTTGTTTGAAACTTTTTTCCAAAAAGAGTACACATTTCAAAATAAATTTCTGCTTATTATATATATTTTTACATGAATCGTATCATCTGCGCCTGTCAATTGTTTATCAAAATAGACTTAAATAATTTGAAGTTTGACATTTAATATTTATTCAAAGAAATATATTTAGTGTAAAAGCAATCTAAAGGTTAGTACAAATATTATAAATTAGATAAATAATGAAACTACGATATGGTTTAACCCAAATGCGTATAAGAAAGTTCGGTGCAGATGTTTATTCTTGATAACAAAAGATAAACATTTTCAACAGTCAACATTAGAATCATTTACCTCCGCAATTAAAACTTTAAAATTATTTTGCAGCATGCAAGATATTTCTGAATTACATATTCTAAAACTCGGTTGTAGAATCGATAATTTGAATTCGAAAGAGATTAGACCTCCAATAAAAATTATCTTTGAAGATACGGATATGAAATTAAAATTTCATGAATTAAATAACCTCAGCGAGGAGGAAAAAATTATTTTATGTTAATCATAATATTTTAAAAATCCTCTACGGTTTTTAAATTTTTTCGAATGGTTGTACCGATTGTAAAAACCTGAAAATAATACAAATTATTCCTTTTTCGAAGAAGAATTTTTGTGATTTTTTTCAATGGTTTTCTATTGCCACTTCGAACAAAAAACATAGATTTTGAACACAAAATATGGTTTTTTATTTTTTTCGGATGGTTACACCAATCGGAAAAATCTGAAAAAAATACCAATCATTCCTCTTTTGAAGAAATTTTTTTGAGAATTTTTTTATGCCGCCACCTCTAAATCAACATAGTGAAATACATGTTTGTCTACTTTAAGAATTTTTTAAAATTCATATATGACGCCAATAATCTCAAAACAATTTTTTCGATAAGAATAGTTCATAAATTTTTGGGCTGAATTTATTTTACGTGCTTAGTCTGAATATAAAAGAAGATATACAATTAATTGTAAAAAAAAAACTCGTTTTTAGAAATTTCTAGGTGGGGGAGGAGAGCCGGAGGCTAAAAATTGTACCAAAAAATCTAATTTAGGGCACAAATAATAGAAATCATTTTCCCAACCGATTTCCTTTGGAGGCCGTTTTAACCATCTTACCCGGCTACAGCCTTTAAGCACTCGTCAACTATCTTAATTTCCGGTTCAATATTTTCAAAAAATCGATTGTTTTTTTTTGCATGAAATCAAAGCTAAACTTGTCTAGAATATGTGGGTAAAAGGATATTTCGATATAATATTCGACGAATTACTAGCGGTGCGAGAGCAGCCATCACCGCCAGTCAGCGCAATGCGGAAATGGAGGATTACGAGGATGAAGTAATCTTTTATGGCGCTGGAATTGCTGATTAAATGTAAGTTAACAATTCCAAATCTGACCACAGATTCGTATTCAGCGACCCCAAAAACCCTTGAATCTCGAATTTCATAAATTTTGATGAGTATGAGTTTTTTGGTCCGCCATATTGGATCCGCCATTTTGAATTTTTCAAATTTGACCTCAGATTCGTATTCAGCGACCCGGAAAACCTAGATATTGACTATTGTTTGCGAATTTCCCGCCGAATACTTTGAATTACACAGAAAAAATGTTTCGCAAACTTTAAACGCGTTTTTCTCGAAACTACATTTTTCAAAACTGCGAGCACTCTAGCTTTTGAACGGTTCAACCAATTGACTTCGTTCTTTGCTTCCCTTATTGAAAACACTTTTCTTCATGGAATGAACTAGACTCAAGAAGAAATGTGCAATTTTCGATTTTTCACAGCCTGTCAAAGTCAAAAAATCGACCGAAAAAATAGACTTTTTTTTCAAATGGCCGCCATTTTGTCAAATTTTGAGATTTTTCAAAGATTCTAGTTCATTCCATTCTCTGAACTATATTCTTCAAGAAACTGAGCCGATTTTCTTTCTAGGTGACGATTTGCGACCTCTAGGCTGCTCGCAGTTTTGGGAAGTACCCGCCGGGCAGCCGCCATATTGGACGCCATTTTGGATTTTTGGACTTGAAAAAATTCCCAGTTGTAGAGCATGAATAAATATAAATTAAGCGTTGATACTCAAATTTACTTTTCGTATCAACCCTTTTTCCAAGAAGGGCGTTGTTATGCCACCAAAATTTTAACTTATAAAATCAATTATTTTATATGTTTTTACTGACTTAGTATTTATTTACTCTTTCATTCCATAAACCCGGATGTTTCGTGTTTCACTTCAAAAGCGAAATTGTATGAATTGTCATAAGATTTTCTTACTGATGAAAGTCGAATCCCTGAGAACTCGAAAACACTGAGTGGTAATTTTTTATGCACGTGTAATATTTTATAACCACGTATGCACCTCCGGTTCATCTTCAATAATCAGTCTGTACAAAACCTTCCAATTGCAAGGACATCATAAACATATATACTACGTACAATAAACTATTATATTATACATACACGTTTTGATAAATACCCGAAACATATATTCCTGTGTTCCTCAACCATTTTCGGGCACAACAGTGTACTATCCGAAATGTACTACGATATACTGCGTATCATGGTCGATCTGCTCGAAGAAAATATTGAGATTACGAAGTTAATTGAAAGAAGCGATTGAGGTTTGTTAAAGACTTCATAAAATGACAATCGAGCTCTAGAATAAAGTTATATATCCTTATGACTCAAAAAAACACTAATTTTGGTTCGGATGGTAGGGGCACAACACAAACAGAATTTGGCAAAATAGGCTTACTTCGGTTAGTAAAACACGGTGGCGGATATGTATTTCTCTGGGGGTATATGAGTGTTGCTGGTATTGGAAAACTACACTCAATTGATGGAATTATGGACCATGTAGTGTATATCATCATCTTAAAAGAATATTTCATTCTTATCGTGGATAAAATGGGAGCCAAGAAAAATGTCATATTCATACTAGACAGTGATCCAAAACATAGCTCTAGGTACTCCAGATTGTGTATCCTTTTTGTTGGTTATTTTAGATAAAACACACTTATGACGAAAATATATGTTTCTTTTTATTACAAACAAATTGATAAATATAATAATACGACAACATAACAAAACAACTTAATTCAACAGAACAATTGAACAAAACATGCACACTAGCCTTTCGTATTTTTCCAGCACCCCTCCTCAAAAGCTAGTGTTATTTTTAATATTTGAATCCGCTAGTTACTTTAATACTAGACCGAGTTCCAATCTGAACAATTGGAATATTTCTTTGGATAGAGGTTTATTAATAATGTCCGCAGTCATCTGACCTATCGGACAGTAACTAAGCGCAATCACCCCATCATCACGCAGTCCGCGTAGGTGGTGATGGTTCACTTCTATGTGCTTGGTGCGAGCATTGCTTCGGTCCGAATCTATCATTTTGATGCACCCTTGGTTATCTTCATACATACAACAGTCGTAGCAATTGCCAGTATTCCGAAGTCTTCAAGTAATTTGCGTAACCACTGTACTTCGCGGCCCGCAAATGACGCCGCGACGTATTCAGCCTCGGTGGACGAAAGGGCTACTGTGGCTTGCTTCTTGCTTGACCATGCCACCGTGGAGCTGCCGAGTTGAAACAGATATCCGCTGGTGGACTTTCTGTCGTAGTGGTCGCCTGCCCAGTCTGCGTCCACGAAACCTCACAATTCCGATCTTACGATTGCCGGGAAGATCATCTTGTAATCAACGGTGGAAACGAGGTACCTCATTACTCGCTTCACCGCACTCCAGTCGCTCTCCGTGGGCGTCTGGACTCTTCTGCAGAAGATGCCGACCGCTAGTGCGATATATGGCTTTGATACTGTGGCGAAGTAGAGCAGCGAACCAACCGCCTGCCGGTACAGCTTGTTGTTCGGCAGTTTGGCGCTCTTCGCGTCATTCGCGAGAAACCCGGTCTCCATGGGTGTCGCCACTTGTTTGCTTGGAGCACCGCGAAAGATTCATTATGATCGCGTTAAACTTGAATTCCGAGGTAATGCTTAACTGAGCCGTGATCGGGCATCTCAAAATAGCTGTTCAACTGTTTCTCTACTTGTGCAATTACCTGTACATCTTTGCTAACTGCAAGCATGTCGTCCACGTACAGCAGCACGTGGTTCAGCTCACCATTCGTTTCGAATCGCGTAAACAAGCATTTATCCGCAGCACCCTGCTGGAATCTGGATTTGTAAAGAATTGCAATCGCTGTCTTATTCCATTCGCGTGCAGCCTGTTTCAAACCATATATACTCTTCTGGAGCCGCAGATACGCCGTTGAGATACGCGCTCTTCACGTCAAGATGACGCAAGTAATGATTACGTGCAGCCACGTATGCCAGTAGCACTCGAAGAGTTTCATGCTTTACAACTGGACCGTACGTTTAATCATACTCTTCGCCATATCGCTGGGAAAACCCACGAGCGACCACGCGAGCTTTGTATTTGTGGACGTCACCGTTGGTGTCCATTTTGACCTTGAATACCTATTTGGGGGTAATGGCGCGATTTTCGTGCGGTAGGTCTGATAGTTTAAACACCCTATACTGCTGGAGAATCAACATCTCTTGATGTGCTGCCTCAATCCAGCGCTCCCGCTCTGGTTTGGATAGTTTCAACATCGCATTCCACGTGGTGAGTTCGCAGATACTGTTGATGATTACTTTGTTACAATACCTTACTGTTTTCCTTTTGTTTCACGTGTTGATCGCATTTGGCATTACTATCTACCCTCCTCGCACTGGAGGAATTCCATCAATTTACGTCATTTACCGCTGACTTCGTGGACGGCCCCCGCCATCATCAGGTACTGGTATAGTCATCGCTGGAGACGTCTCGATAGGTGCCTTGTCCAGCTCATGGTCGTCTTCATCCTCTGAGTCGGTTTCCACCTCCCTTTTATGTACCGGCGTCACAGTTTCCTCGCTGGCTGATTTATCACGTGATATATTCGCGTCCTGCTCAATGATTCGTACCGAACTAACTATCCATACCTTGCCAGAACTGGTGTCAAGAATACGATAACCCTTGACGATATCGTCGTAGCCTACTAGTACACCTTCCTTGGCCTTGGGATCCCATTTGGTGCGCTGTGTATCTGGAATGTGGGAGAATATCTTCGACCCAAACACCCGAATACAAACAAGATTCGGTAATCGTGCATACCACAACTCGTACGGTGTCTTATCCACGCTTCTACTAGGAAGCCTGTTATGCAGATAGGCCGCGCAGCGCACGGCTTCGTGCGAGAACCTCTTTGGAAGACCCGCATCTAACAACATGCACCTGGACATGTCGATCAGGTACCGATTCTTGCGTTCGACACGTCCAGTCTGCTCGGGAGTGTGTACGACTGACGTTTGGTGCTCAATGCCACGCCTACGTAAAAAATCTCGCAGATCACGATTAACATATTCCGTACCGTTTTCGGAACGTACGACTTTTACTCGTTGACCAAACCTATTTTCTGTCCATCGAATGTAGTCCTTGATGGCCGCTGCTGCCTTGTTTTTGGTCTGCATCAGCGTGATTACAGTGAAACGCGAATGATCATCCACCATGGTGATGAAGTAGCGATGCTTGGTTGTAGTCATCGTCATCGGTCCGCACACGTCCGTGTGCACCAAATCGAGCGGTTATTTCTCATGCGAATAGCTGGGAGCGTAATGCATCCGAGCCAGTTCACATTTGGAGCTGTCATGCTGGTCATGATCGTCCATTTTGATACCGATGGCCAAATGCTTGCTAATCATGTGCTGAATTACCTCCAAGTCGCGATGTCCTAATCGTCGGTGCCACAGCTGAGCATTTGCTGTACACCCTCGCTCTTGCCTCTGCTCGCTGTTCTTGGCCTTCGTTGTCAAAATGTACAGTCCGTTTTTCCTAACACATTTCGCGACCAAATTTCCCGTAGAAAGATCACGAATTTTGCAGCCTGCTGCAAAATCAACAACTGCGTTTTTATCCCACAACTTATCTACTGATACGAGTGAGCCCTCAAGATCAGGTACGTAGTAGACGTTTGAGAGATTTAGTTCATTTCTGATTCAGTTGCCACACGGACACTGGAGCATACCGGACCCAATTCCGGTTGCTTGAAGTGCGTGTCCATCTCCAGCTAGGTCGATTTTTCTGTCGAGAATCTATAGCTTCTTGAATAAAGTCCGGTCACTGGTCATGTGACTGGTCGCACCGGAGCCCACAATCCAGACTGACTTCTTGTTCTCGGTAACTTGCACGCGTTCTCGCATCCCGTAGCTGTAAACGTTGTTGCTCCTTACATTTTTGTCGGAATACTTAATGTGACGTGTTGACAGTTTCTGCATATTTGACTACCTTATGGACTGCTCCGCTTTGAGCTCGCGACAGTCAGCTCTGACATGACCCAGTTTGTCACAATAAAAACACTTACACATCTCTTTGTGCTTACTGTTTGGAGAACGTCCGCCATTGCCACTGGCTGACTGGTTTTGGTACTGAGGTTTCGTGTACGGTCTAGAGGTGGATGATTACAGTGCACTGTCTAAATTTTAACCTTCAGTGCCATTTTCATTACGCCGTTGGTACTTATCGAACAAATTTGGTGCCCACGAGTGCCAAACTAAGCTGGTCTTCGTCGCGATTTTCTAATGCGGTCACCAACCCGTTGTAGCTGTCCGAGAGACTGGCCAAGAGAGCTGCGATTTCGTCTCCGGGTTCCAACTTGATGTTAGCCGTTCTTAGTTAACTAGCCATGTCCTGCATCGCTGCGATGTGACCTCACATGTTGCCGGATTTGAACCGTATCGTCTAGTACATCCGGCGCAGATACACTTTACTGCTGAGTGTGTCCCGTTCGTAGATTTTTCTTAATGCATCCCAAGCGTGAGCTGCTACGTCCAATTCGCGATTATGAACCAGCTGGTCCTCTTTGACTGACAGCAAGATTCGAGACATTGCGACTGTAATCATATCTATCCAAGACTCGCTCATCACTTCCGGTTTAGGATTAATAATAACGTCCTAGGCCTTCTCCTTCATTAACGCCCATTTCGTTGTAGCTTTCCAATTTGCATAGTTGTGTGCATTGAGAATAAGCAACTTACGCTTGCTTTCCTTTTCTGCTATTTTTGTGTTTTATTTAATTTGTTATAACGAAAATAAAATCGTGTAAGCCTGGGAACAAAACGTGTTGGTTATTTTAAATAAAACACACTTATGACAAAAATATATGTTTCTTTTTATTACAAACAAATTAATAAATATAATAATACGTCAACATAATAAAACAATTTAATTCAACAGAACAATTGAACAAAACATGCACAATAGACTTTTGTATTTTTTTTAATACTCCAAGCTATCGAAAATGCCTTCCGAATCATCAGACATTAATACCAATGAGCATTTATAGACTTAAGATGAAAAATAAATAAGAAAACGACTAATTTCTAAAAAAAAACTATTTGAAAATTGAGCACCATGAAGAATGGGATAGCATTTCAATATTTTTTAAGGTATATTTGGTAAATTTAATACCAAAAAGACTGCTTACTATTATTAGAGCCAATAAATATCCAAAAAAATATAGATTATTTGTTTAAAATTGAAAATATTATAACAATTTTCTACATGTACGAATACTTTTTGTGCGTTAATTTGGATAGCGATATTGGTTTGTAATTTTTATTTCCACTATAATATTATTTTCGATGAAACGTTTTGGTAAATTAAATAAACATATGACTCCATATAACTCCACATATTTTTATTTTTGATCTATCTTCAACAGTTTTTCTTTAAATGTAGTTTTATTTTGAAAACTTGACCTGTACGAATACTTTTTGCGCTCACTGTATATATTTCCACAATCGTAAAAGACATTACGCTCAGTGATACTTAAAATTGTTATTGAAAGACGAGCCGAATAAGATGATCGGATTTTAATAAAAGTTTCCACATAAGTTTGTCATTAAAAAAATATTATTTTCCGAAAATGTCGAAACCTGGGATGCCCCCTATCACCCATAACCTCAAAAACAGAGTCTCTTAGTAAATATTTTTTCTCAGTAATTTTTTTATGTATTAATTTATACTGTTTTTACTTTCTTATACGCAGTATAAGTAAGTATTGTAATCATGAATAATTTCGATCTCGAGATTTTAACGCAGGCCCGTCCGACTCTACCACAATTCTATTGTTGACGAGATTTGCTCGCTGACTAGAAAATTGTAGATGGCTCTGGCAACCAATAGTGATCGAAAAGCCAAAACATAACCTAATTAGACCTATTCTTTTGGTTCTTTATCTTCATTACGTCATATTTAAAATGCCCAATTGTTGTACCGCGATCGGGTTTTAAATGATTTAATTACGTTTAGAGCGTAATTGTGTGTTCTTAAATGCAGATCAAAAAGAAAATTACATAAAAAAAATTGGCAAAACATTGCATAAACTAAATATATATAAGAAATAGTTTTATGTGTATTGCTTTTTACCCCTATGATTTCCCACTACAAATACCACTAAAATTTATATTTTTACTTTAAAGTTAAATTTATTTGATTTTACGTTAAATGGTTATTGCGTCATTCAATTTAAAATAAATAAATATCCTTCAAAATTTTTGGAAATACAAATAACAAAACTATAATGCAACTATATTTAGATATTGTCGCGTTAAAATATTCGTACCGGTTGGGCCATGGCATCATGACGAGCACTATGGTAAGTAGACCAGTAATGGAACGACGCTAGTAATAGAACAGGTATCAAAAACTTGGCTGTATACGTTTAAAATTGTGCAAATGCGTAGGTATAACAAAGATTTAAATATTTATATATAGTTTTAAACAAGAAAAAACGTTTTTCACGTCCTTTTTAAAATTATTAATTAAAAAAAACGAATACTGTTTAGCGATATTAATATTGTACTTTTCACGGCCATTTTTAGTTAGTTTACTAGAAAAACGTATTTTTTATATTTACCTGGTTGCATAAACTAAATGAATATTTTATCGAAACATTTCAAATGTTTAATATTGACTTTTTACAATCATGAAAAATTTCGATCTCGAGATTTTAACGGAAATATACGTTTTGACCTTCTCTGAATCGATTCCAACTATTTTTGGAATGACGTCCGTCTGTGTGTATGTGTGTGTGTGTATGTGAGCGCTCTACAGCCCAAACGGCTAAAAGGAACATTATGACATTTTAAACTTAAGATTTGTATGTACCTGGCAAGAAAACCCTATTATTTTTGAAAACAATATTCCGACCAAAAGTGCATGTTTACTGTAGTCATTTTTTGCAGGTTCTGCAATTACTCAAAAATAGTTGCAGTTACAGAAAAATTGTTACAATAAAAATTATAGATGTCAGCATTTTGTACAACTTTTATTTGAAACCTTTTTTTTCCAAACGGTACCTGTTGGTTGCTAAGCTATGGTTGCTAAGTTATGTTAAAAACGGGTTGTTATTGTTTGTTTTTTGTTAACATGTCAATATATAAAAAATTGTATAAAAGCAAATAAAAGAGTTGTTAAAAGTTCCATACATCATTATTTTACTCAACACTGCGAGACATTTTTGGTCCTTCGAACCGGATCTGCAGCACGTGTATGTACATCTGTGTACTCATCGCGTGACCTACACGAATACCGGCATTTTACGTCCTCAATATAGTGTTTCGAGTATTTTAAAACATGGAGAAATTAATGAAAGGCAAACGCTTTCATAAAGGCAGGGTAACAAAATTGCAAAAGACGGTCGAAAGTCTTACAGAAGAAGATGCGTTTGTTTGCAGTGACAATCTTTTAACAAAATTAGAGCAACTTACACGAGAAATCGATAACTTGTTCATATCAATCAATGAAATCTGCATTGATGAAGAGTACACTATGTACGAAGATGATCACAATGAATTTGAAGATAAGATTCATACAATACGTGTCACTCTTCTTTCAAAACGCAGTCCTCCGAGCATAGCACTTCAGTCCCAAATCATTACACAGCAGGTCAGCGGATCTCAAGTTACCGAAACTCGGGCTACCAACATCTGATGGAAATCCTCAAGACTGGTTGTCTTTTCAAGATTTATTTATAGCTGCTATACATAATAATTCCACCTTAAGCGGAGCACAAAAACTTCAATATTTGAAGGCTTCGGTAAAGGGTGAACCTGCATATTTAATATTATCTTTTCCATTAACTGATGCGAATTATGTAGAAGCATGGCAAGTGTTACGCAATAGATATCACAATATTAGGGAAATTGTAAATTCACACATTAATCGCTTAATAAGTCAATGCAGCTTACAACTTGAATCTGCCAGTGCATTACGAAATTTAGCAGACACTTCAATAGAGTCTATTCGGGCTTTACAAGTATTGAAGATTCCAGTCGAGCAATGGGATGCTATTTTAGTACATATTGTTGCAAGTAAATTAGATCCAGAATCTCGACGGCAATGGGAGCTTTCACATACTGACGATAAAGTACCTGAATTCAAGTCCTTGCACCGATTCATGGATCAACGAGCTCGTGCACTCAGCGTTTCGATCGTGGCAAAGGACAAATGTTTGAAAATAAATGCACAACAAAAACAGTTCAAGGCACATACGTTAATTCATCATGGAATAACCAAACAGGTATGTGAATATTGTAAGCAGGAACACAATTTATTCAAATGTAAATCATTTCTTGAGTTGTCACCGGCAGAAAGGCATGCCGTTGTTAAGAAGCAGCAATTGTGTTACAATTGCTTGAAAACAGGACACAGTAGCGCTTGTAAATCAGGTACTTGTCGCACATGTCAAGGACGTCATAATACTCTTATACATCTTGGTGACACATTACAGAGTACAATAGTAGAGAATCAATCTCAATCAATTACATCTCATTTTGTTGGTAACTTAGGTACAACAGGTGTATTACTTGCAACAGCTTTAATTCGCGTTAAAAACAATCTCGGTAAGCAAGTTATTTTTCGTGCGTTGCTCGATTCAGCATCAGAAGCTAATTTTATGACTGAACATTGTGCACAAACATTGAAATTACAAAAATATAAAACAAACGTTCAGATTGCAGGACTCTCAACCACAGGGATTGTAACATCACGCAGTTATATGCAACTCAACATTTCATCCATATATGATCAAGTAAAACATTTTCAAATCAATGCATTAATCTTACCAAAGGTCACAGGTACACTACCTCATGCAAATATTGACGTAACAACTTGGTCACACATCAAAGGAGTACAGTTGGCTGATCCAAAGTTCTATGAGAGTTAATCACAAATGTTGAGCTTGAAGAAGAAGAACGAAATACAGCCATAATCACTATGTTTATTTCCAGAGACTTGTCTTTTATTAATCGATATTCATCACTTCACAAACTTCAACGAGTGACTGCATGGTGTATGAGATTTTGCTCAAACGTGAATACTGTACCACATTTTCGAATTTTCGGCTTCTTAACTGTCAGCGAGCTAAAATGTGCAATGCATAAATTAATCAAACTTGATCAAGAGTCTGAATTCAATGAAGAAATACGCTGTATTAAGAGTAAGACGGTATTGCCTTCGAATAGTTCTATAAAATCATTAGACCCATTTTTAGACTCTGAAGTAATACTCCGGGTTGGTGGCAGATTGCAGCGAGCAAGAATATCAAAAGATCAAAAACATCCTATTCTGCTTCCAAGACGCAGCGCATTAACAAAACTTATTGTTATGAATGAACATTGTAACGCTTTACATGCTGGAGCTCAGCTAATACTCACTCAATTACAGAAAAGATACTGGATTCCATGTGGACGTTATGTTGTTCGTAGGATAACAAAAGGTTGCATAACATGTTTCCGACATCAAGCTGCTATTGCAGAACAAATGATGGGAAATTTGCCATCAGCAAGAGTAAATCCATCTCGCGCATTTCTTTATACAGGAGTGGATTATACAGGTCCATTTTATCTGAAACCGTTTAGAAGTAGAAGCAAAATATTATGCAAGGCTTATATTGCGTTATTCATTTATTTCGCCACTCGCGCCATTCATTTAGAAATTGTTAGTGATATGACCACTGAGGCATTTATCGCTGCTTTAAAACGATTTATTGCACGTCGTGGAAAACCAGCTGAAATTTTCAGTGATTGCGGTACCAATTTTGTGGGAGCTAGCAAGGAGCTCGAAAATATGCTGAAACTAGTCAAGACCGCAGAACACAATGAAATGATCGGAAATCATCTCAGTAGTCAAGGTATTAAATGGAAATTTAATCCACCATCTGCACCACATTTTGGTAGTCTATGGGAGGCCGGAGTGAAGTCGGTAAAGTATCATTTGAGACGAATTGTTGGTGAGACTAAATTAGATTTTGAAGAAATGTATACCCTGTCTATACAAATTGAAGCCTGTCTTAATTCTCGGCCATTAACAGCGTTATCGAGTGACCCATATGATTTAAATGCTTTAACCCCTGGACACTTTCTTACAGGAGATGCACTTCTAGCTTTACCTGAACCAGCCATAACTATTATTCAAATGAATAGATTATCACGGTGGCAGTATGTGCAGCAACTTGTTCAACATTTCTGGAGAAGGTGGAGTTCTGAGTATCTTTCTCGTCTACAACAACGACCCAAGTGGTGGACAAAACGAGAAAATTTGAAGATAGGGGATCTGGTTTTACTACGAGACAATTTATTGCCACCATTGAAATGGAAATTGGGTCGCATAATTCAGGTTCATCCCGGAGAAGACCAGTTAGTCCGATCTGTAACAGTTCGTACTGCAATTGGTGAATACAAAAGACCAATAGTCAAATTGCCTCCTTTACCGATTGATTACGATAAATGAAATTTGAAACAGTGTTTCAAGGCCGGCGGAATGTTGGTTGCTAAGTTATGTTAAAAACGGGTTGTTGTTGTTTGTTTTTTGTTAACATGTCAATAAATAAAATATATGCAGTGTCATGCACCGAACTTTCTTATACGCATATGGTTTAAACCACATCGTAGTTACATTATTTTTCTAATTTACAATATTTGTTCTAACCTTTAGATCGCTTTAAAACTAAATATATATCTTAGAATAAATATTAAATGTCAAACTTCAAGTTATTTAAGTCTATTTTGTTAAACAATTGACAGGCGCAGATGATGCGATTTATGTAACAATATATATAATAAGCAGAATTTTATTTTGAAACCAGTACTTTTTTTGGAAAAAAGATTCAAACAAAAGTTGTGCTAAATATAAATATCATTAATTTTTGTTAACAAAAATTTTCTGTAACTGTAACCATTTTTGAGTAATTGCAGAAACTGCAAAAAATGACTAAAGTAAACATGCACTTCCGGTCGGAATATTGTTTTTAAAAATAGAAGGTTTTCGTGCCAGGCACATACAAATCTCAAGTTTAAAATTTCATAATTTTCCCTTTAGCCGTTTGGGCTGTAGAGCGCTCACATACACACACACACACACACACACACACACACACACACACACACAGACGGACGTCATTCCAAAAATAGTTGGAATCAATTCAGGGAAGGTCAAAACGTATATTTCCGTTAAAATCTCGAGTTCGAAATTTTTCATGATTACAATACTTACTTATACTGCGTATAAGAAAGTAAAAATTGTACAAAAGAAAATAAAAGAGTTGTTAAAAGTTCCATACATCATTATTTTACTCAACACTAGGAGACTAGGACTAGGACTAGGAGTACCGGTAACAAGAAAATGGCTATTGAAATTTCTTCATATTATATTTATTTTTACATAAATCGGATCATCTGCGCCTGTCAATTGTTTATCAAAAAAAGCAAAACCGACTTAAATAATTTGAAGTTTGACATTTTATATTTATTCTAAGAAATATATTTATTGTGAAATTGTTCCAAAGGTTAGAACAAATTTTAAATTAGTAAAATAATGAAAATAGGATGTGATTTTACCCAAAAGCGTATGAGAAAGTTCGGTGCATGACACTGCAGATGTTTTTGTTTTTCTATTAAACAATTGAGAGGCACAGTTGATACGATTTATGTGAAAATAATTATATTAAGAACAAATTTCAATAAGCATTTTCTTGTTTCGGTCCTTTTTTTGAAAAAAAAATTCAAACAAAAGTTATGCGAAATATTAATATCTTTAATTTCTATCCAAGCAATTTTTCTGTAAGTGCAACCATTTAAGAGTAATTGCAGGAACCGTTAAAAATAGAGTAAACATGCACTTCTGGTTTGAATATTGTTTTCAAAAATAAGAGGTTTTCTGTCGAGACATATACAAATCTTAAGTTTAAAGTTTCATAATTTTAGCTTCAACCGTTTAGGCTGTAGAGAGCATACGCGTATAAGAAAGTAAAAAACATTTGCAGTGTCATGCACCGAACTTTCTTATACGCAATTGGTTTAAACCACATCGTAGTTTCATTATTTTTCTAATTTATAATATTTGTTCTAACCTTTAGATCGCTTTTACACTAAATTTATTTCTTAGAATAAATATAAAATGTCAAACTCAAAATGATTTAAGTCTATTTTGTTAAACAATTGACAGGGGAAGATGATACGATTTATGTATAAATAAATATAATAAGAAGAAATTTAAATAGCCAATATTTTAAAACCAATACTCATTTTAGAAATAAATTTCAAATAAAAGTTGTGTGAAATATAAATACCTTTAATTTTTGTTCATACAATTTTTCTGTAACTGTAACCATATTTGAATAATTGCAGAAATTGAAAAAGATGGCTAAAGTAAACAGGTACTACCGCTTTGAATATTTTTTCAAAATTAAGAGGTGCACACCCCAGGCATATGCAAATCTCAATTTTCATAATTTTAGCTTCAACCGTTTAGGCTGTAGAGAGCATACACACACACACGGACGAACGTCATTCCAAAAATAGACGAAATCGATTCAGGGAAGGTCAAAACGTGCATTTCCGTTAAAATCTCGAGATCGAAATTTTTCATGATTATACTGCGTATAAGAAAGTAATAATTAGTCGCTTAGAGAGTAAATCACTATATTCCTGACATACATAAATATACGAAAAGATCCGGTTTTTACGTTTTTGAATAGTGGTCCGGTTGATTTGAAAATTGGCAGACTGGTAGATTTTATAGTGATACAACTATGATTACACTATGTATGTTGCAATGGCTTTTGACGCCTTTAGATGATAGGGGCATTCCAGATTTTGAAATTTTGGGAAAATAAGTTTTTTTTAATGACAAACTTGAGTGGAAAATTTTATTAAAATCCGATCAAAGGGGATTTTGACCATCTTATTCGGCTAGTCTTTGTTCTTCTTTGATTTAATTTAACATAAATCATATCAACTGTGCCTGTCAATAGGCAAAAAAGTGGGTACGTCATAAACGACACGGGAAGCGAAAATATTCGCGTTCAACGCTAATGGTGGGTTTATACAGAAAAAATTAACGCTACATTTAACATTAGCGCTACATTTAACGCTGCATTTTACTAACAAGAAAAACTGGCGTTTATACAGCCTAAGCTAACAAAATTAACGCATGCGCATACTGGTTTCCGTGTTTGACATTTGCAAGTGTCAACTTGTTTTTTGAGGCTATATTTTTATGATTTGCGAATTAATTTTCCTTTTGCGATACATATAGTAGTTTCCATTTCTTTTAAATAAAAATGGATTCGGAACATGATTACAGAGAACATTTGGCTAGTTATTTTGGTTCAGTACCATGGCAAAAATCTCTTATCGAAAAAGGTTCTATGCCGAAAGACTATTAAATTAAGATGATTTTGTATTTTAGTTATATTATTTCGGTTCAATACATTATTATAGTTGATTTAGAAGTTATTTCAACTTATGTTAACCTCAGTACTGTTGTATTGTCGGATACAACGAAATGGGTGGTTCGTGTCTAATATTAGTGACGAGACTTCGCTACTAACTCAATAAGAGGTTTTTTTTAAGGTTTTTGGTTAATATTCAACAACGTAGTCTGTTGTAACAAAGAGATTTATTGAACAAACGAAATATTGGTACAATTTAACTACATTGGTAGAACGTCTGTTCCACTCGGTGATCGCGACGCTTCTGCCCAGAGAGTAGGGGGAGTAATAAGAAACATAGCCACTATTGGACAGAGTTTTGTTAGGTTAGAAAATTGCATATTCGCCGCTGTTCTAGATGTCGCCATCGTCGCCATAATGAAAAAATTATAAAAATTTGAACGAATTAAATGTATATAAATTTTAAATATTTACTTGTTATTTTACTAATCAAATAAAAATTTAGGATGATTTTATACTGCATTTTTTGGAAAAATAAATTATTTGTTTATAAGTACGTTTATTGGAATCCATTTTGCATTGTCTTTTCATAATGTAAATTATTATTGTGCAATACATTATACATACAATTTTGTTTTTGTCCCTTATTGATTTGTCCTGTCATTTATCGGAAAATCCTTTTGTATTTCATATTGTTTATTTCAAACAAGTGTTAGTTTTTGAGCAATCTTATTTTTGGTGGCATGTAAGTATTAAATCACAAATAAATAGTAAACATTTGATATGAATTCTATAATAATTTGTTCGTAGTATGCGTTTAAATCACCGATTCTGTTGTGTTCCCGGATGCGTTGATCACGGAAAACGATTCGCCTGTTTTCCGAAAGACAGGGCACTTTTCCAAATTTGGTTGGAAAAAATCAACAATCCGCGACTGTGCGCTATTCCACCTGCACATGTTTATAGAACATATCGAGTATGTTCAAAACATTTCGAATGCAGGTGGATTAGACCTTGCGCATATCCTGGCGCGAACTCCCGGATTCTTCTTAATAATGCGGTTCCAACTCTGTATTTAGGTAAGAAAAATTTAAAAGTTGTACATTAATTAAGGTTGTAGGACAACGGACAAATCATCGAATATTTTTCGCCGAAAATCTAAGACATGTTGGCGGATATTTTTTGCAGACAATTTCCTGCAATATTCGGTACGGATAATTTGACACCAATATTCATACAAATATTAATATATATAATTGTAAGGAAAATACAACAAAAAATAATTATATTAAAATCAAAACCATATTATTGAAGAAAAACTTATTTAAATGTTGAACAATGGTTTAAAGATTGCAATGATTGGATAAAATTCAATTGTAGCTTCATTAAATATGTACTTATTAAAATTAATTTTCTTTAATTTACTTGTTCCATTATAAAAACTACTTGATCGAATATAATTCATATTCGCTATGCGGCTGAAGAGCCAAATACTTACCATATATTATTAATATTTAATAATAAAAATATAATTGTTATCTTAACATATAAATATGTGAATGTTATATAAAGAAAAATTTAAACCTGAATTAGTAATAAATATTTGTATTAATTAAATAATGGTTTTTATTTAGGAGGTACCTTTGGTACTTTTGCATTTCGTGGTCTACTGTACCACGAAAAAAGAAGTACATCTATCCTTTCATTAAAAAAAAAAAAAAAAAAAAAAAAAAAAAAAAAAAAACGCGCGCCCTCGGTGGCTGCGGCGACAACTAAACCTCCATGAACCCGCCATCTTTGCAAACGTTGTACAACCAATTTAACGTTGAAATCCATCTCCCCATACTCTCTGCTTCTGCCACTAACATCCATCCAATGTTGCATCGTTCATTTACAAACTTTTATGTTTCACACGGACTCAGCGTCTTTCGTGAGACAACCAAGTCGCCTTCCATCTTGGCGAACGTGACATTTAATGTAAATTCAGCTGAGAAAAGGTTGATAACAACATTTAGAACGGATGTGTAGTCTCAGAAGTAGTAATATAATATGAAATATGATTATATGGTTAGACTTAAAATAATACAAAGTAATACAAATATTAGTAAACTATTAAATAATTATTTATGAGAAATGGGTGACTTTACAACACCTCCCAACTAAGATTGAAAATGGTAGGAATTATTATTTTATAATACATATGTATATTATCGAAAGTTAGAAAAATTGGAAAGTTTGCAGTATCTGGTAAATATTTTTGTATTTTTAATAACTCTTTATACAATTTGTTTGGACCAAGCACATTAGGATGAAGAATTCCTTGTTGAGCATTTAAAATGATTTGTAAGAGATTAGCTTGACTTATACTGAATTGTTCAATATGAAATGAAACAAAAGTAATGAGTTCATTTACTCTGATAAAAAACTGTTCTCTGCTGTGTGCATGAGTTAATATGGCATCTAAATGTTGAACATAATGTTCCATTTGGCGAACTTTCGTTTCTAAACAGGTAACTGTTTCATTTATTTCCATAAAAGTGGAATTTGTTAAAATAGTGACAGATTCCAAAATAGAAGTTTGATCTTTTATAATATTTAGTAAGTTATCATCATTATTATGTAATTCAGAGATCTGAGCATCATAATACTCAGCATCTTCAGAATCTAAAGTTCCGAAAAGTATTTTAGAAATTTTCCCTATTGGGTTTAATAATCCACGTTTGACACGTGTATTTAAAAATGGTTCAATGACTTCATTCTGTTCCGTTAATTGTTTAAAGATACTATCAAAATTATTTAAAAAGGTTTTACAGTTTTCAATTTCATTACTTTCAATTGATTTTTCTTTAAAAGTAGAACAAAGTTTGTTTAGACTTGATATGTATTTATGAATATTATTATACTCGTCATGAAAATTAGTTAAATTAAGAGAGACTATCAATCGCCATTCGTCATTGGATAATTTCAATATTCCAAATTTTTCGTAATACAGTCCTGGACTATTGTCGATAGGGGTTGTATTATACAACTCGTGACAACTCGCTGCTCGGAGTAAAATTCCGATGAATAATAGTAATACCGACATCCTGTAAGGACAAAAGAGATTTATAAGTTGTATGCTTGAGTGACGCTGATTGTAAACAAATATTGATAAATATAGATTTCAAAACTCTTGACAAAATAGAAATAAAATTTTAATATAAAATTGGCGGCATAACCAATAGATAATATGAAAGATATAAAAATTATTTATGATAAAATAATAACCCATGGATTCTTGATCCATTTTTAAAAATCTTAAAATTAGTTTTTCGTTATGATCTACTAAAGATTTTCCATATATAACAATATCATCAAGGTATACCAAACATTTGATACCTTGTAGTCCGGTTAAAACATGATTCATTAAACGTTTAAACCAAAAGGCATGCGATTATATTCAAAATGTCCAGTAGACGTACTAAAAGCAGTTTTTTCTTTATCTTTTGAATCCATTAATATTTGATGGAAACCACTAGCTAAATCTAGGGTAGTAAAATATTTAGAATTTCCCAGTTGATCTAGGATATCCGTTATATTTGGCAATGGGAAGGCATCGCCAACCGTGGCTTCATTTAATTTTCGAAAATCTACTACTACTCGAAATTTCTTTTGACCACTAGAATCTATTTTCTTTGGAACTACTAACAGTGGAGCGTTCCATGGACTTTTACTATGACAAATAATGTCGTTATTCAATAATTCTTTTACTTGGCTTTCAATTTCATTCTTTTGTTGTTCTGGTAACCTATATGGTTTCACATTTATTGGAGTAGTATCTATACTAACTGGAATTTTATGAGTAATACTCTCGGTATACGTTAATTTATCATAAGGAGATAAATGAAATAATTCATTAAAATTTCTACAGATTTCTATTATAGAGTCTTTTTCTTCATTATTTAAATGAGTGAGACGTAATTGTGAATTCAAATATTCTAATCGCTTGTAATTATTAGAATTTTCAAAATTTAATATCTTGTAATTATTAAGATCATCGACTTCTATTTCCTCTGAATTAAACTCAGTAGGTGTTTCATTATTATTTAATACAGTAATAAAATAACAACCATTTACAGGTTTGATTATACAATTGCTAATATATAATCCATTGGCAAGATCTTTAGATAGGCATAAGCCTTCATTAATACGTTTCGTGTATATTTTAATTAAGTTTTCTGTTCGAGGAGGTAAAATAATTTTTGTTTTTAAGGTTGGAATTAACTTCCAAACTAGTTCATAATTATGCATTTCAAAAGACAATGCGTTTTTACTATAGTCGATGTTCGCTTTATGTTTCAGGAGAAAATCTCTTCCAATAATACCATCATTAAGAATAGGGAAATCGTTACGAACTACTTGAAAAGGGTGGTGAACTTCTTTGTCACCTAATTTTATTTTTAAAGTACAATTACCATGTGTTTCTAGAGTTCCGGTAATAATGCCTTTCAAATTGACTTTTAACATTGTATTAACCATTTCATTTCCTTTAAGTTTTCCAGATTTTATTATACTTATATCTGCTCCAGTATCAATTAATAAACTTGTTAATGATTCTTTACAAGAAGGTATTTCAATATTTACACTATCTGGTCTCTTAGTTTCTTTTCCAGATAATTTATATATTCGTTCACTATAATTGTTTTCATTTACTTTATTGGCAGAAGAAAATTTATTATTGAAATTAAAGTTTTTAGAATTACTATTGTAATGCACGGTGCGACTTAATTTAATTGGCTCGCTGGTGTACTGTCGCTCTGACCAGGGCCGTACTCGTTTCCCGATGTAGGCTTATTATTTTGATTAGATTGAACTTTACTATTTTTAAAACCAAAATTTCTTTTATCCTTATAGAAATTTGAATTACCTGAATTACGGTAATTATATGCAGGACTGGTTTTTGAATCTATGTTTCTTTTCGTGAAACAATTACTAATATGATGTCCCGGTATTTTACAAAATGAACAAATAACATTGATAGCTCGAACGTTCTCGTTCCTTTTAGGATACGAAGGTAAATAAGAATTGCTAAAACATTTAGCAGCTGTATGTCCAACTTTGTGACATTTAAAACATCTAATACTATTTTTATTAGTGATTGAATTCTTTACTGCGGAAGATTTATTTTGATTTAGTATACGTTCTTCCTCTACTGCACATTCAACTGCAGCATTAAAATTGACGAATCTACTCGCTTTAATTATTATTTTAATAGGTTCTAAAAGACCTTCAACAAATGCTTTTAAACATGATTTATTATTAAGATTTTGAATAATCATGGTAGCTTCCTGTCCTTCGCTTGCTATACAAGCATCATTTAAATCAGCGGTTAGTCTTTCTAACCGATTCGCAAATGAACGAATATTTTCATTGACTCTTTGCTTACTACTTAACAATTCAGTTTGAATTTGTGCTATAGTTCTCTTTTCTAAGTATTGATTTTGTAATTCTACCTTTAGTGGTAGCCATTCAAGGAATTCTTTATATTTAATAACATTATAAGCTTGTCCAGATAACTTGCATTTAATTACATTCAGATATTGCTCTTTCTGCATATTAGTAATAGTAGTGGCATATACAATATCACAACATGTGATAAATCTATGAAATTTTTCCCGGTCGCCATTGAACTCAGGGATCATTTTTAAAGCTAATTCAGTTGAAAATGCCATACTGATATCTTCGTCGAGGTTTAAATCAATAAGGTCACTAAAATCAGTTCCGAATATGGCTAATAAGTCTGACATAAATAAACACTCGCAAATACTCACATAACACTATTTGATGTGGAACTTTCACTTTTTTTTTTTTCTTTGGGCGTAGAAGAGAAGACAAAACAGGAATACTGTAACCTGTTGACGGTAAAGATGATGCAGACGTTGATAACCCTCTGTTGAAACTCGGCAACGATTGGTTGAGGGGAGAAGTAATCAGGATCACACGAGATGTAGAAATGATGAAAATTCAAGCTCCGTTGAACTATCACATGCACGATTTTACGTTGTAACTCTTTCGATATTAACACTGTAACCACTCTTAATAGACTTTGGCGAACAATTGGTATTTAAATGACGGAAATGTTTTTAAACACTTTATTTTATTAACTATATTAGTTAAACCGATTTAATTGCATTAAGCAATAACCAACTGTACGTTTTTAAGCAAAACAAATAAACCTACCCCACACCTGACACCAAAAATTTATGTTGTATTGTCGGATACAACGAAATGGGTGGTTCGTGTCTAATATTAGTGACGAGACTTCGCTACTAACTCAATAAGAGGTTTTTTTTAAGGTTTTTGGTTAATATTCAACAACGTAGTCTGTTGTAACAAAGAGATTTATTGAACAAACGAAATATTGGTACAATTTAACTACATTGGTAGAACGTCTGTTCCACTCGGTGATCGCGACGCTTCTGCCACTAACATCCACCCAATGTTGCATCGTTCATTTACAAACTTTTATGTTTCACACGGACTCAGCGTCTTTCGTGAGACAACCAATTCGCCTTCCATCTTGGCGAACGTGACATTTAATGTAAATTCAGCTGAGAAAAGGTTGATAACAACATTTAGAACGGATGTGTAGTCTCAGAAGTAGTAATATAATATGAAATATGATTATATGGTTAGACTTAAAATAATACAAAGTAATACAAATATTAGTAAACTATTAAATAATTATTTATGAGAAATGGGTGACTTTACAACAGTACCTACCAAACTCGTATATAACAAATGTGAATTGTTTGCGGAAAATAGGAAATGAAACTGGAAGTATTTTTAAATAATACAGTATAATAAAAAGTATTTATCTAATATATTTATATAATTTACTCGCTGTCCAACCCAAAAACTATATGCATATTCTTCTTTTGCCTACGTTTCTTCGCGGTTGGCGACACATTTTTCATTAATACGCCAACGCTTTTCCCAAATATGTCGGGGTCCTCTTCGGTCCTTTTGACACTATATATATTCTGCCAACGATAGAAATGCACCTTCGATGCTTGCATCTGCAGATGACTCGAACAGTTTATTCCTTTCAGTCGCTTAGTGAGACCGCAAAGTCACCCACCGGGATTCACACTCTGGAACTAGAATATATTTAAAATTACAACATCGTCCTATTTTAACTTTTAACAAAAAAATATAGTTGCATATCACATATCTTTTAGCCCCATGACTTCGGAAACACTTCTCCATGTGTTTTCTTTACTAGTTTTATTGCGGAAGCCTACACTTCGCTTATCATACAATATAGCGTATTTTTCGACACTATCAATCAATTCACCGTCCATTATGTTAAAATAACAATAATAAACAACAATATAGCAGGTAAACAAATGCGAATGCAAAAAGAGCTACAAACTGTACTGTCATGTTGTACTTGTCAACACATGTGCACCCGGTCACGCTTGCGCAGATGCGTTTTTCAAACTGAACTGATCTTAGGCAAAGAAAGAACGAGGTTTTGTTCATCTCTCTTAGTAAGAAAGATAAAAGTTGGCCAACTTGTTAGCTTAGCGTTAAAAAGAAATGTAGTCTTAAATTCTGTATAAACGGCAACATTGGTTAGCATGTTTATCTTTTTCTTAGCCTTAAATGTAGCGCTAATGTTAAATGTAGCGTTAATTTTTTCTGTATAAACCCGGCATAAGAGACATTGCAGATATTTCTGTTGGTGACATATCTGGAAAAGAAATTTTAAGCTTTCTGATGCTTTTCGCTTCTATTCTGCCAAACTCTCTCCCAAATGTATTCGCGGTAAAATAATGAAATATATATCTAACTCTAGATATGAATTAGATCATTTTGGTAGAAAACTTGGCACAACGCAGTTAAAAAAAAATGTTTTCACTAAATTTTCTTTCTTTTGAGAAGAGAAAAGCAACGTGTAACGCATACTATACTTCGGTCACTCTCGTACTAATTTTCAGGCTTGGTGCTGAGGCTCACAAAATAAATATATAAACCTAAATGTGCTGTAAATTTAAAATATTTTACATTATTATATATTGGCTATGCATAGCGATAGAATCAATACAATTTTGAGGAAGCGTGCAAAACTATACTTTCGGTTACGTAGTTTCAATGTCATTCAACAGTAATAAAATATTAAAGCTTTTCTAAGTCCTAATTGAAACGAATATATTTATTACTATAAATAGATTTATATTCAATAATATATATTTTCTATTTTCACTTACAGGTACAGACGAGATGTGGAAATATAATGAAAATGAAACATACTCGAATTTATTGCTTTAAAAACCCCAATTAATATGTAAAAGTTCGGTATGCATAAAATAAATATAATAACAATTGTATTTTAATTAAATAAGACACTTCAAATTGAAAAGTGTACATTTCATTTTAACAGTAAATAAAAAACATCCTATACAAAATATTATTTGCGCATAGCATACATAGTTCACTTCATTTATTATTATTTAATTACTGAATACCGGCCAACCAATTTCACATGACATTCATCGCATACTCGAACTGGTTTCGCTGAAGATGGTAGTGCCATCGAATTATCGGAGCAAGCGTTGCAAAATATGTCACCGCAATTTCGACAGTGGTGCTAAAACATAAATAAACAAAAATAATTCAACGTCTTACTCAATTCAAAGTTATCCTACGACTATAGTCAATAATGCAAAACAGTACAACTGTGATTCTAATAAAATTATTTCATCAATCTCTAAATTGCACGGTCGCGTTGAAAATCAAAAATAATTCTACAGTTGTACCACCCTTTATTTTAAATAAAAAATCGGCAATACTAATTTTGATTATTAGTTTGATACTACTGATTTAAAAAAAAACGAATATATTTGTAGCAAAATTACCCTTCTTCTTGTCATATTAAATTCCTTTGTACACATTTTGCAATTTGAAACTCCTTTATCATGAGCCCAGGTGCTTTCTGCTTTACTCCGAATGGCTTCCTCTCGTAAATCTGATACTTGTAACTTACTACAACTGAGTTCTGCACCTAATTCTTCCATCACTTGTTCTTGTTCTAAACATCGTTCTTTTAACGTATAATAATCCTCCTGCAGCGTAGCATATTTCTAAAAATGTATACTCATATTTGTTTAAAATGAAATAAAATATTACAATATGTTACCGTTGCAACTGCTTTTAAGTGTGTGAGCTCTTGGCTAAGATGTGAAATTTTTTCTCGATCTTCCTGCATTGTTTCTTGCAACGATATCCTCCATTCTCTTTCAATTCGCAGATCGTCTTCCGTATTTGATGTAATCTCTTCGTGATGGGCTACTTTGCGACCAAGTTGGCGTTTACATTCTTCCGCATCTGCTCGATATTTTTCACAATCACGATATCTATTGTAAACACAAGTAAAAAAGAAATAAAACAAAAACTAAAGGATAAATTATATTAAAGGATATTTTATAGGAAAATAATGGCAAACCTATTCATCTACAAGATTAAAATAATAGAAAATAAATTATTATTAATAAGACACAGTTCGTTTCTCATATATTTGATTTTATTTGAGTATCTTTATAACAAAATGTAAACAGAGAAACTTGTATATAATAAAAAATACTTTAAAATTAACAAACACAGAGTTTACAAACGAATCCTTCCATTGATAATAGTAGACTCAATCAAAATATCATCAACTCATAACATAAGCAGTTACATACTTTTTATACACAATATTACATAAATACTAAGAACTATGTATTGTTTTGTAATGAAGGTTTGCCAATATCTCCAATATTTATTACTCTATCAATAGAAAAGTAATTTTGTTTGTTTGTTTCATGTATGTATATGCACCAACGATCACCATTGACTATCAATATTTAAAATGTTAATTAAATATTTAAATAAAAATAACCGTTAACTAAGATCTATTGATAGCCAAATATATGCGCAATTATAGATTTTTAGTGAGTTTTTCTACCGCGTGCCTTGCAAAATAAATTTGATACTTTCGCATTATATCCATTTAAGTTAATAAAGAAAAGCAAAAGCGAAATATATTTCTTAATATAGAAACTATAGATGTGAGTTATAATATGGTAAATATCCGCGGGAAGCATTTCATTGTTGAGAACTTTAAAACCTTATTTTTGTGACCAAATTAGCATAATAATTCAAAAAATAAATTGGTATTTCATTTATATTTAATGAATTTAAAAAATTTGCTAGATTTGGAAACAAAATAGTATTTAATAATATTATAGTTTCCAACAATATTGTTAACATAAAGTAACACCTACTTTGAGTCCAGTTTCTCAATTGTGTCAGACATGGACAATGTTTTTGCTTCCAGTTTCGTAATCAATTCAGTTTTATGTTTGAGCGAACCCTCACACTCCTGCAAATGATTTCCCTTAATAAAAAAATAAAAGGACTCTAAAACTACTCAAAAAAAAATGATGTTAATTTATATCAACTTGATACTGCACAACAGGCAATTCATATTAAAACCATATTTACATAAGAAGCTCCACATTTAGAAATGTAAACGTTTTTAGTTTTGACTATTCTAGCTTTTATACGAGTCAAGTTAATACTTTTAGGTATTCATTTTAAGTATTTATTTGGCTCAGTAAGATTAATAATTAAACTACAATAAAATTATATTGAAGTATCATTTTCGTCAGTCTGTGTTACGTTTTCAGTTTCATTTTTTGGTAAAGTGTCAATTTTAGTAGAGCTGTCAGATAGTATTTGCTCATTTTTCGAACAACTTTGAGTTGATTTTGACACAATATTGTCAGATTTATTTGTTTGTGCAGGTTTTCTATATGCATATGATTTATCTGATGCTCTAGCACCTTCTTTATTTAACAAGTGATTATATTTTTCTAAGTTGTTTAGTATTTTTCCAATTTGACTAGCTTTGGCTTGTAGTCGACTCACCATCTCGCCCTTTTGGGTCAATTCCGTTTCACATTCCTATAAGCAGCATCAAAATGAATAACGGTGTGCCACTTTACCATTCGTTGACTTCCGAACAATCAGCAATATCTCACAGCGATTCATTTAATATCATTCATCATTAAATTTTCACGTTAATTACATTGCTGATTGTTTTGATTATTCTGTGTACTGAATTGCTCCAAGAATTAAATTTAAAAAAATAAACATTTTAATAAAATATATATTTAAATATATATATATATATATATATATATATATATATATATATATATATCCACCATATTGTTAAATATCCACAATAATTTTCAGTAGATAAAAGTAAATTTATCTTAACGATTTATTAATAAATAAACAAAAAAAAATTATTTATTTGCATAAACTTTCATTATTAATAAATGATAACATTTGTTTACACAGTTTTCATGAGTTCTCGATATTTATTATCCGCGTTAACTAAGTTACTAATGCCTTTAAATACATTTTAAAATCGTTACGTATGTATGCAAGGAAATTGTAACTGTCCTGAAATATATTGATTATATAAAAATATATGGTTGACATATTTGCGAGTATGATATTTAAAGTAGTTTTAAAATTTAAATGAAAAACGAAACAGTATTTTTTTGTGACATAATTATTTTAATTTCTATAGGATAAGAAATATACATTTACCTGTAATTTCTTGTACATTTCTAAATTGATGAGTTTTATGTCATCCAATTGCCGACGAAGCGATATAATAGTATCTTGTTTCTCATGAATGTCTTTTTCAAGCAATTTCATAGCAACTTCCATTTCTGCTTTCAGGCACATCTAAAATATTAATAAATAATATGTGCAATGTATTATGTAACATGGTTTACATTTTTACTTTCTTATACGCAGTATAAGTAAGTATTGTAATCATGAAAAATTTCGAACCCGAGATTTTAACGGAAATATACGTTTTGACCTTCCCTGAATCGATTCCAACTATTTTTGGAATGACGTCCGTCTGTGTGTGTGTGTGTGTGTGTGTGTGTGTGTGTGTGTGTATGTGAGCGCTCTACAGCCCAAACGGCTAAAGGGAAAATTATGAAATTTTAAACTTAAGCTTTGCATATGCCTGGCACGAAAACCTCCTATTTTTGAAAACAATATTCCGACCGGAAGTGCATGTTTACCCTAGTCATTTTTTGCAGTTTCTGCAATTACTCAAAAACGGTTGCAGTCACAGAAACATTGTTACAGTAAAAATTATAGATATCAGCATTTTGTACAACTTTTATTCGGATCTTTTTTTCTCAAACAGTTCCGGAAACAAGAAAATGGCTCTTGAAATTTCTTCACATTACATTTAATTTTACATAAATCGTATCATCTGCGCCTGTCATTTGTTTATCAAAAAAAACAAAACAGACTTTAATAATTTGAAGTTTGACATTTTATATTTATTCAAAGATATATATTTAGCGTAAAAGTGTTTTAAAGGTCAGAACAAATATTATAAATTAGGAAAATAATGAAACTACGATATGGTTTAACCCGTATGCGTATAAGAAAGTTCGGTGCATGACACTGCAGATATTTGTTTCAACATTTCATATTATGAGAATATAAGAATATATATTGTAATTAATTAGTTGCAAATTCTATACAACACAAATAATAAACATAAAATTGTGTTTTCTTAAGATCTTTTAAAAAAATATCTAAGCACGGGTAGGCCATATGACATGTGTATATAAGGCCACTTTTATCACGTATTAAGTTTATATTCAATTAATCAGTAATCTACTTTAAACAATATTATTTACCTGTAATTCTAATTCTTTGTCCGATTCTTGTCTTAATTTCCTTTCCCCATCTAGTCGTTGTCTCAATTCTTCCAATTCCGAACTATCAACAAATTTGCGATCAGAATTTTTTCCTTTATTGTCATCATCTCGATCTAAACCAAAATCACGGCCAAGTTCTTGTTTCAATTGAAGATTTTCATCGTACAATCCCAAAAGATTATTTTTCGAAATAGCCAAATCTTCTTTCATTAGTGCATTCGTTGTCGTTAAAGATTCAACTTTTACTTGTAAATTAGCTACCGTAGCACTAAAACCATCAATCAATTAGACCAATAAATTCATACCCATGCGAAAATTGCAATTCTACTTGAGATGCCGATTTAATTCTTCAATATAATTTTTTTGATCCAACACAGTAGTCATATTATCGCCCGTTGTCTCTTCATTTGTATCATCAGCAATTTGATTTGACGAACGGAGATACAATGAAAAATCTATTACGCCTTGCGGATAATCTAAGTCTTCTTCCTGTAGTTATCAAATTTAATTTAAGAAATCAATATTTACAAACGTAGTTTAACTGATCAGGGCTGCATTCTAAAATCTATATTACAAGTATGCTCCATGGTTCTTACGTAACTTTCGTCATATAATTAATATAATAAATAAAACTAATATAATAAATAAGACTCAGATGGAATGTAGTACTTGGGTATAATTGTAAAAGAGCCAGATGGTGAATGTAAGCCCATTGATGTTTATTTTAAACAAATTGACACCATTGAATTTCAAGTAATTTGTCTAATAAAATCATAAAATTGATCAGAATAATATAATTGAAATGTTTTTATACCTTGACACAAAGATTACAGTCGATAACATTGAGTCCCACAAGTAAACCAATAATAATAACAGCCTCATCGCTTAGCATTAGTGCATCAGGTTCAAAATATTCCGCTAAAGCCTCATCTTTATGATCAATAAGCACTTTTAAATAATCAGCAAGTTTCTTTTGCATTAAAGCTAATCGGAGCCAGGCTCTGGCTCGACCCATATGAGTTCGAACAGTTGGCAAATCTCTCACACTAGCAGTAATATCTTGTGCTTCACTAGCATATTTTTCCACCATTTGTAATATGTCCCATAATTCCTTTTTCGGTCCCAGAAGCCCCTACAATTCGAATATTGAAATCATATATTGTATATATAGTACATACATTTATTTTCAAATGCATTACATGTATTTTCGTACCCATTATGATATATGTAGATATTCCAAGGCATTATATATATATATATATATATATATATATATATATATATATATATATATATATATATATATATATATATATATATACATATATACATTTATACATTTATACATATATATATATATATATATATATATATATATATATATATATATATATATATATATATTATTTTCAATATCTTGTCTTTAAAAATATCTATTATAGCAACTGCTTCATCTGAAATATAGCCCTTCCCAAATACCGTTCCCGTTTCATTCAAGAATGTCGAATTGAATGTTATCTTTACAAAATAAGATAAATACAATTTAAAATGTTATTTAAATTTCTTTTTTGCATTCGATGTTAACTTCATTATCAGTTATTGCTCAAACATTCTTACCTAATACATAATCATTTATTTCAAAATATTGTAATACATCGATAAACTCTTGGATTTAAATAAAATGTAGTTCAATAGTCAATAAAAAGATTAAATAATCAATTATTATTACCACATGCAAGATATTTTAATTATTTTACAGCTTTAGCTGTAAATATTCCGTATTAATTGAAACTAAGTAATTATGTTACACAAACAGCGGGTTTAGTAAATAATCATGATTTGCAGTAAAATAATCATGATATGCAGTAAAATTATCAACAATAATAAAATAATCGATAATCAATCCGTTCATAATAAAATTGAACTTGCCGAAACGAGCATACAGGATATGCAACCAGAATACAGGAATGACATACAGGTTGATTATGGAAATGATCCAGATAATAGTCCAGGAAGCTCCACAGAACCATATAATTTCCAGAACCTTCCACGTGGGTATATAGGCACACAGCTTGGGCAATCGGGTACAGTCATAAATCAGTGTTCGTTATGAGATATTTATAAGTTGTCAGTTAATAGAACGAAGTGTAATAGGTAAAGATCAATAAAATACTGTAGAGATAAATATTCATGTTTAAATTAATACAGAAGATTGCAAAAATAAATATTAGAGTATAAATAAATATTTTTTAAATTAATGTTATAGCCTTAGTTTTAGTGCATTAAAATAAATCGTAAAAACGTTACAATATACACGAAAATAGATTAGATAAGTCCCTTCGATTTCGTCCATCATGTAAATTCATAATTCAAAAAGAATATCCGTCATGCCACTTATTTATAATATTCGACATGTCTGACGCTGAACTTTCTTATACGCATTTTGGTTAGATCGTTAGAATTTAAAAAAATTTAAAAAATTAAAAAAATGTTAAGATTTTATAAATTTTAACGATCTAACCAAAATGCGTATAAGAAAGTTCAGTGTCAGAAATGCCGGATATTAAAAAAAATATTTTCAAGTAAAGGCTATGCGAAATATTTATATCTCTTAATTTTAATCTAACTGCTTTTGCTGTAAGTACTTCTGTTTCTGAGTTATAGCAGAAACTGCTAAAAATGACTAAAGTAAACATGCGCTTCCGGTTGGAATCTTCTTTTCAAAAATAGGTTTTCGTTCTGGGCAAATACACATCGTAAGTTCAAAGTTTCATAATTTTATCTTCAACTAAATGGTTGAAGAGCGAACACAAGGCACAGACACACACACACACACACAGACGACATTCCAAAAATAATTAGGCTCGATTCAGGGAAAGATAAAAGATATATTTCCGTTAAAATCTCGAGATCGAAATTTTTCATGTTACAATACTTATACTGCGTATAAAAATCTTTAAGAGGTTAAGGCTACCCTAGAGATTTCAAGATTAGCAATAATTTTGCTTAATCTATTCTTTAGTATCTTGAAAATAATATGCCAACGTTTTATGCCCTGGTAAACTCTAAAAGAGTCTGAATTTCGAATATGGGCCGAGCGCAATAACGCTACTTGAAACTTTAAACGCGTTTTTCTCGAAACATTTTTCAAGTTGGCCGGACCGATAACTCGGACAAATCTTTACCGATTGGCTTGAAAATTTAACTGTATAATTAAAACTACGTTCTTCATGGAAATACGTAGAAATTTTTTATTATGTTGCATAGTTCAATTGTTATTAGCAATTTTTGGGCGATTTTTGCTATTTTCGAAAGTTTTTTTAAAAAGAACGCTATTTCTGCATAAATCATTATAAGAAAAAAATCCTACGCACTTCTGTAGCTGTTCGTATATAAAATCGAAATTTGTTAAGTTCAAGATTCTAATTTTAAAAATGCAAGAGATATTGGTCCGGCCGCAAAGGACTGAAAAAAGAGGCGTCACTGGTAAAATGCTGGGAAGCCGCCATTTTGTTCCTCAGAGCTAGTAAAAAAATTTAAAAGCCCTGCTCAATATGCATATAATGAACTCCTTTTTTCCAAATTTTGATCTATCGTATAGTTTTACAGGGAAAAAATCACAAAATTGGCCTATTTTTTCCGCCTCTAGAATAGCCTAACCCCTTAAGAACAAAAAATGTATTTGAAATTCCTCATATGATGAAATTCAATCGGTAGAATGCAGAAAGAGTGGTTTTCCTAATATACTCAGCGAGTACAAATGTGATGCAGTGTCTTATTTGCTTTCTACCTATTTTAAAATATCTTTTAATCGATTTTAATATTTTATTTATTTGTTGACTAAGATGTTTTTTTTTTAGTTTAAAATATAAAATTAAAGTTCGTTGTGTCGATTATTTTCGAGCGAATATTTAACACAGCCCTAATAGATATTTTAGTAACGAGACTTTGAAAATAATATATAATAGATTTCACAACACATCAAATGATGTAATGTACTCAGTACAGATTCAGAATCAGTAAATAATCGTTTATACAAATTCAGTTGTTATTGATATAATTTTACCTTCTTTGGCCGTAAACCATGTCTTAGTACATGCTCGAGAACAATAAAAAAATGCTGCAAGGGCATATGATCGGAATCTAACATGCGACCATATCTTAGTGATTGTTCTATAAGTTCTTTAACAACCAATTTGCTTATGTTGACCAAGTTACTTCGTTCAATCATTACAGGATCTCGAGCTAATAACATAAATAAATTCATGATTGTCAAATAACAAGTAAAGGTTTTAAACTTTTGTAGATGCTTAACCTTTTTATCATAGGCATGTAACATATTCAATTCAATTCTAACTATGCTATATAAATTATCTGCATTTATCAAAAATATATAATTATTAACCCCTGTAAATATTTTACTACCTTAATTCCCAATTGCACCAACACGAATTAAATATAGTCAAAAAATATTTTGAATTTGTTTTTTGGTTTTTCCTGAATTTATTATTCATTATATTAAAATTTAACGCTATTTATTGCGTCACTATAAAATATAAGCAAAATATTTAGTAAATTTATGATCAGCATTAATTTTTATTGATGCAACTGAACAAGATTTACGAATTTCTTTTGGTAATTTTGACTATTATAATCCAGCTACCGAAATGCTGTTCCCCATAATAGGAAGTAATCTAACATAGATTTAGAAACTATTATAACATATATTTCGGCACCATTAACAATAACGTCATTGTTTTATTTTATGTATGCAATAGAAGAATTCATGTATTGTTGTTGTAGATAATCAATCAGTGATGACACTCGTCGATTTATTGTATTGTTTTGGAAAAGCTGTTTTATTTTGAATGCAAATTAATATATTTTTTAAGGAATTATTATTGAAAATGAATTGTATAGTACCAAGTGCCGGACATGGTCCATCTGGTGATGGTGTGGATGGCGCTCGAATAAGTGAATCCTGCATGTTAAATTCAACATCATGCAGTTCTTTCAAGCAGAGCCATTCCCCATCAACCGAAACACGGAAATTGCACAGGTAAATTGTGTCTTGGGCGCCTGCCATATCTTGGTCCATGGCCACCCGAGACTCACAAGCTTCTATTGCTTTCATTCGCATAGATTTTTTATGAAATTCTTGTTGAAATTGTTGTAGAGATATTTTCTTTAGACAACACTGCGCATTGCTTGCCGAAAGAAATATCACAAAATTTAAATGTGTTTAATGTATATTCCGTTTATAATTTAAAATTGATAATTTTTACACTAAAACACGATAATTATTTGTTTATTTGACAATTGACCATTCTTTCACTGCTGTTTGCTGTTTCTGTCAGACAGTGTTATTGATTTGCTTATGGAAAGGTCCACTGTCCACACCACATCTATGATCAATACTAAACATAGCGCAACACCATCTAACGGCATCCTGAGAATGAATCCATAGGAAAATACTCATTTAAAATGTTAGTTTATATTTTATAACCCAGCAAACATTTACAATTATGTAATATTTAAAAAATATAACAAGGACTTAATAGATATAGCTCTATTTAATCTATGAACTTTATATTTAATTACGTTACGGATGATGCTGTTGCCACTTGGTGAAACATTTTAATTACATAAAATAACAACACTCGTTGTAAGTTTCACAAATATATTTAATAGAGGCGACTAGTTTCGGTAGTTACACCATCTTCAGGTCTGACATGAGAATATTCTCTTCACCAACCGAAACTAGTCGTCTCTATTAAATATATTTGTGATATGAATAAATTAGACACTTGATTTATTTCACATGTATTTATTATTACGACGTACGTTTCGACCATACGGTCATCCTCAGGTTATCACAAATACAAACAACAAGTTAGAATACCAAATATACAGAAAACCAACATTTACCGATACCATAATTCCAATAACTTTAAACCAATCCGAAAAAATCAAAATGTCAACATTCCACAGCTTGATACATAGGTTATATAACATCCCTTTAAATCCCAATAACTTCAAATTAGAATTAAATGTCATAAAACAAATAGCCACCAACAATGGCTTTCAGCCAGAGATAATACATAAATTACTAAAAAATAAAAATAAAAAACAGATTATCAAACAAATATACAATACACCAACGATCAGCAAAAAACCGACTTGGAATTACTTAAACTATATCCCGAACACTACTTTGAAAGTGGAAACAATTTTAAATTCACTCCAAATAAATACGATCACAACCAATAAAACCAATTTGGGTCAACTTCTAACCAACATCAAACCAAAAAAAGTTAAATCAGAACAATCAGGTATTTACTCACTAAACTGCAATAAATGTGACGCGATGTACATTGGACAAAGCGGAAGAAATTTTAAAACACGGATTAAAGAACATAGATATGCCATCAAAACACAAAATAACAGTACAGGATTTACCACACATTGTCTAGAGAACATGCACCAATATGACGGCAATTTTGAAATTTTACACCTGGCCGAAAAAGGATTAAGACTTAATCTCTTGGAAAACTTAGAGATCAGAAAGGCAGTCCATTCACAGAAAAACATAGTTAATGAACAGTTAGATGTTAGTATTTCCCCACTCATCAACATCACCCTAGAATAAGCTATATAAGTAACTTTATAATATATTTTGTAATAACCTGAGGATGACCGTAAGGTCGAAACGTACGTCGTAATAATAAATACATGTGAAATAAATCAAGTGTCTAATTTATTCATATTAAACATGTTTCATCAAGTGCCCACCAAACTATCACTCAATCTAATATTTGTGATACTTACACCGAGTGTGTTGTTATTTTATGTAATTATATTTAAGTTTATTTAAGTATATAAAATAACACTTGTAGGCGTTTATTTAAAACATGTATATTCTTATAATATAACTATGTATTGTTAGAAATTCTATAAATTTAAAAATATGAATTATTAAGTTGCGCATGACCCTTTTTTAAAAGGGCTGATTCAGCACCGAATGTTTTTACGAAATGTGGCACCTACAGTTATAAACAACATATAGCCAGTTTAATAAATAAATTAAGTTGACTCATTGATCACGTTAAATAGAAAAAATTGCGTAGATAAAATACTCTAAAATAGTCATCAAAATGGCAAAAAATACGAAACCTTCATTACTAATAATTAATAAAAAAAAAAAAACGATTTAAAAAGAAATGCAAAAAATACTAATTAAATTACCAGCATGCCTTTATAATGGTGAAATCAATCTATACCTTTGTTGTGTGCTATTAATGATAATAATAATAATATATAACGCATCAGTTGACTTTAAAATGCCCGAATTTATTATTTATTCAGTTAAAAAATTCGAAACTAGATTTTGAATATTATTTACTAATTCTCTAATTTTTCGTGAACGAAATTAACAACACGCACCCTGGCGATAAAGCTAATGTACTAAACAAATTGGTCATTACAGCGGCCATTATCAGTCGATCAGCTGTTTATTTAATTCATAAATTTCGAAGAAATAAAATATCTATCATATCCCACGAAGTAAATTCTTAGGCTAAATCATAATTAATTTGTAAATAACAGTGACAATCATAACACACTTCGATAACCAATATAAACTTCCAATTAACAGAAAATAAAAGATTCTATATAACTCCAAGAATGATCGTTTTGGCAAAGAACGGATATTCACTTTGGTACACTTCGCGTGTCCAAGCATAACCTCTACTTTGTCATATCTCTGTCACATATCACATTGGTCATTACACCTGACATTTATATTAATGCCACCAACGGTTATTTCGTTCACGAATAGACAAGAAACTAGGCTTATCAAAATGATCACAACGTCACAATTCCTAAAACTGCGAAAATTAGAAAAATCATTTATCTAAAACCAAGCGTGCTACGAAAAAGTGGTAGACTTAAAATATTGTATTTTCTCTCTCTCCAAACTTCAAATACATGTATATCTTTGTATATGATCCCTTAAATAATAAGATCAAATATCACAATTTTTCGACGTACATATATTCTAGATATGCATAAAACATAAAAATAAAATAATAGAGATTGTTTAGATTAGAAAAACAATTTTATATAAGTTTAAAAAATTGCAAGGTTTTTTAAAACAGCTGATTTGTGTCAGTGTGTTCAAAACAAAACATCTATGAATGCACATACCTCCTGTCGCTGGTGATTTTATATGTTTTCTACGGCCAGGAATGGAAACAAACATCGTGGGCCATTGAAATTCTCGTATAGATGATAAGGATGGTGAACGTGAAAAGCTTCTATTTTCTGTATGCGCTGAATTTGAAAGAAATAATGGAGTTATTGGCGAACCTTCATTACTAGCCTCAGCCATCACGACATTTTTAAAAGCCGTGTTTACAAATAACAAATATTGAAATACTATTTTTATGTTGTATTTGGTAAACTTATTTATATAACTTAATTAAGATTAATGCAAATCATCATATTAATATTAAAACTCAACGAACTATTTTTTAATAATTCCACAAAATTTTGAAAAAATTAACTATTTTCGTGTTTTTATATAATTTAAAATTTTTATATTAAGATATAGTTTAACATTAAATATGTTTTACATAGATATGATATAATATTCAAATTTGGCGCTATTTATAAGTAATATTTTTCGTAGATGTTCTTTATCTTTTCCGTGTATATACCAGTGGCGTAAAATAAATAATTTCTTTTTTGCGTAAAGAAAAATGTGTTTGCACTAAATATTAATAGGTTTTTCGATATTTAAGTAATTTGTATTATAATTACGTTATTTGGACAACAGAAGAAAATGTTTTTATCGTTTTATTGTTGATTAAAAATTAGTGGTTTTAGTCGATTGGTTACGACACTGGCTTCGTATGACAAGTGTACCGTGATCTGGTGAATTTGAAGAATAGCTAAACGCCGATACCCAGCCTATAAAGTGCATTGTATGTTCGTTCGAAAATATAGTTGTTCGATTAATTATCAGGTATATAATTGAATTTTTAACTATATCTTAAAATGGCTAGAGGTAGTAGTGCGGGGTTTGATCGCCACATAACTATTTTCTCGCCTGAGGGTCGTTTATACCAAGTAGAATATGCATTCAAAGCAATCAACCAAGCTGGATTAACTTCGATTGCGCTAAAAGGAGTTGATACAGCGGTATGTGTAACGCAGAAGAAGATCCCAGACAAGCTTATTGATTCAAATACAATAACACATCTATTTCAATTAACTGATCGCGCTGGTTGCGTTATGACTGGCATGATTGCCGACAGCAAATCTCAAGTACAACGAGCGCGTTACGAGGCAGCAAATTTCAAATACAAAAATGGTTACGACATGCCCATTGATACAATGTGCCGAAGAGTTGCCGATATTTCTCAGGTGTATACGCAAAATGCGGAAATGCGCCCACTTGGTTGCAGTATGGTGATCATCGCGTACGATGATGAACATGGTCCGTGTGTATACAAAACTGATCCAGCCGGTTATTACTGTGGGTATCGTGGGGTAAGCGTTGGTTCGAAACAAACCGAGGCGAATAGTTATTTGGAGAAGAAACTAAAGAAGAAACAGGATCTTTCCCATGATGAAACAATACAACTAGCGATTAGTTGTTTGTCTTCGGTTCTATCAGTTGATATGAAACCCTCTGAAATCGAAGTTGGAGTTGTTTCTAAAGACCAGCCGAATTTTAGGAAACTAAACGAAGCTGAACTGGACAAACATCTTACAGCTATTGCAGAAAAAGATTAAAATCTTTTAAAACTGTTCAATTTATTTTAACTTCTAATTTTTTTAATACCTACCTTAATGGTTTCATTGGAATTTGTCTTGTATGTTCAAGTAACACTTGTTTCTTATAGTATAAAAATAATTAAACGATTTAAAATATTGTATGTGTATTTATTTCATAAGCTATTACAAAAACAAGCAAAAAAAATTGTATTATAGGGAATAGTTAAAGTAATTTACTGCAAGAAGAACTAGGCAAAATTGCAAATATTTAACCTTTTTTCATAATTAAAATAATCTTCCAAAAATGTGCAAAATACGCAAGTTTTTGAGAAAAACGTATATTTTCTGCCTAATTCTTGTTGCATATACATAATATTTGCCGAGTATTACTAAGTTACACGTGAGGAAGTCACACAGAGATTTAGCAAAATGCTCTGTGTGTTGCAGGCACAATGCCACCGAATATATTGGAAAATACCCAAATGCAATTTGGTGCCATGACGTTTTTTGCCCGACCTCACAAAGGAGAAACATGCGGTAGCAACGGCCTACCACTTACACCCAATTCAATTACAATCTATGGTCGTGCGCAGATACTCAAAACGATACAACATCCAAATCTTTGTCAGTATGTTGATATCATCAGGGGTAAACATGGTTAGTATCTGAATTTAAAAAAAGGTAGACATTTTCTGGAAAATTAGTTAGTTTTATTTGTATAGAACGTACAATAATAGTGTCTCAATTTTGCGGTCGTTCATTGAATAATGATGAAACCAAATCACGTTTGATAGTAGATGATATCGTTAAAATCGCTTTTCAAGTTGTTTCTGCACTTGATGTGCTTCATTCCCGAAAAATTGTTCATAGAAATTTATGTCCGGAAAATATTTTATTACAATCAAATAGCGATATAAAGTTATTTAATTATGGACTATATTATATGACTGCCAACGGGAAATTAGTTTCTTTTCCAATTGGGTAAGTGTAATTTAAATATTTACAAAATAAATGCTATATTTTCTGTTCATTCGAGTGTTGAGAGTTTTTAAATTAATACAAGCCAAAAAGGCGCCAGTTATCTTTAACCCATGTTGCCGTAAAATCATATGACTCCGTGGCGCAACGGTAGCGCGTCTGACTCCAGATCAGAAGGTTGCGTGTTCAAATCACGTCGGGGTCAGAGCATCTATTTTCAAAAAAGTATGGTTATTTTTATTTTCCATTTGGAAAATATGGGATTAGAAACTCTTCATCCTTCGTTAGTCTCAAAAACTTAATATATAACAAATTCAAACATGGCGTACAAATTTAAAATACTTAGTTGTAAATTATGATGAAAGAATGTATATTTTTTAAATATTTTTTCTTCTGGCGCTTATAATTGACAATTGCAATAATGATTCTTGTAGATATCTCAAGTGTGTTCTTTCCATTCACCGATCATAGATCTGACGATTCTGATACTTGTATTTTCCATTATTTCTCATATTTCTTTCGAAAGCTCCTTTATTTTAAAAGACTATAATTATAGCGATCAAAATAGGTATTTAGATTTCATGGTCGTTGTTGGAAATAAATAGCACTCTTCTTATTTGAATATTTCCGATGCTCTATAGCGACGAATACAAATAAAAATATTTCAAAACACTAAACAATATGGGGTTTTTCAACGTAACCCTAACTGGTTTTGTATTGCATAAAATTATTTTCAGAATTAATTAGTTTAGAATTTTTAATTTTGGAATGAAACATTTAGTTAATTGCGTTAAAATAATAAATATTTTGTGTTGCTTTTTGTTTTTTACGTAGTCACTTAGTCTATACTGCCCCCGAAGTATTTCTGGAAGGTGCAAATCAATTCTCAAGCTTCAAAGTTGATATTTGGTCATTGGGCATAATTCTAGCCGAATTGGTTCTAGATATATCCTTATGGAGTTCTCTAAAACTAGGACAGTGTATTCGAAAAGTTTTAAGTCTTTTGCATTCAAGTACTTCTGTATTTGAACGCATTGCACGAGAGCATAATCGTTTTGATAAGTATCAGGTATCCAATAACAAATATAAAATTTGATCTATTTCACTTTCGCATGAACAAGTTGTTCGTAAATTCACAACCATATATTAATATATCATACTTACTACTATGATAAAAGAATTAAAATAATAATTCAAAAATACATTTAGGCAATATATTTTTATTATATTTAGATACACTCTTTAACATGTGAAGGTAAAATACTTTTATAAAATCGCATGATTGGGCCATTTTCATTTAAACAGTCGTTTTTCTCCTCGAAGTTTGTCAATAATAATAATTCCGTAGTAGTTGTAATCTTATATTATTTGTCAAATATTTGAAAATGTTACCTTTGCATATCTTAATTGAGTCATGATGCCACCTTTAACTGTGATTTTGGAGGCGTTTTTTATGATTTTTTTTTATACAAAGTATGCGCAGGCACAAAATCGGTTTTAAGTATTTATTAGTACAACTTCTATCTATGATATACGATTTCTTCAAAGGGAAATTTTAAAAATAGCCTTCTGTAGGAGCGCCAAAGTGAACTCCTTTCGTGTTACACCGTCATACTGCGTGTCAAATTTCACCTTGTTTATTATTATTATTATTAGCAACAATATATTTTAACCACGTATGTAGGATTTTTACAAAATTTCGATTTCTAAGAAATTGGTGGTCATTTAAATAATAAAGTGTATTATTTTAAGGTGAAAACGTTTATAAAACTGTGCACAAAATTAAAAATAGCAAAGCTACAGTAAAAATCCTGTGACAATATTAGATTATACCACGGGGAAGACTTGTGTAAAGTTTCAGGTCAATGCGATGATAATTGTAAGAGTAATCTAACACGCACATTTGAAAAACATAGCCACACAACACAATTGCGGATAGTACCTACTTGCATTAGTGATTGCAAGAACCGTCACTATCCGCGAAAGTGTTATTATTGAAATAATTCGCGAGTATATGAAACCCATAAGTCTCAAAATATCCCGACTAGAATTGACAGAAATAGATCATTGGCGAATAAAAATATAATATCCTTTTTGAATAATTGTTTTAATTACGAACACATTTTACAGTATAAGTTTTTAAATTTTAATACTTAGGTCAATTTTGAGATGTAAGAATGAATATTAAAAGATCATTTAACGCTTAGTTGAATGGAATATACAATTACAAATTAGTTCTATTCGAATAGAACATTTTCAAATATATATTCTTTTTTCCCAATATTTAAATGCTGCCCCTCGACAGAGGAAAAGCTTATAATCGCTGAAAATATGTTACATATATTGCGTATTTTCTAACTATTTAAGTGAAAATAGCCTACGTCATTTAAATTATAAATATTCCATATAGCACATGTAGACCTCTCATTGATAATCTATTTATCTGAGTAACTACGTAATTTTGGCATATAATCAACTCAAACGTTACAAAAACGTAGATAATCGACATTAATTCGGTGCACGTAATATGTGTGACGTTTATAAAACGTTAAATACGAGTCACCTGTGTTATTTGGGATATTTTGGGAAGACGAATAATTTTATTTTTTTAAATTATGTTTAGGAATTATGTCCTGATTTGAAAGATTTAATTGAATCATGTATCTCAGTACATCCAAATAAAAGACCAACAGTGAAGAGTTTGTTAAATAAGGATTTATTCAAACCATTTTTGAATAAACAAGACTTGAATAAAAAACCACTTAATGAACTGAAACTAACAGAAATATATCATTGGTGGCAGTTAGCTGGTGGCGATGTTTATATTGAATTAAAAAAACAAGGCTTAATAAGATCCAGTCCACCAGTACTCTCGGTTCCAAAGTACGCTCTTTCTGGCAGATTTATTTAATTTTTATTAAATATTAAATACATATATAATTTTAGCTTGGTTTTACTCGATGGCACATCTTTTGGTTCGAAACGTAATCAAACTACATTATACGATTCTCGAGTTGTGCCAATTTCACTGGAGTTCCTATACGCCAGATTAGGACATTTAAAACTAACCAGTTATTACCCGTTAATCCACTGCACTTCTGAAATCATTTTAAAATCTGAGCCAGAAAGATATGATGCGTCACAGTTGCCTTTGATTATCAGAGAACGTGATCCAGAATATCAATTTCATCGTGTTATTCTTTATCGGCGCTTATTGCACGTGAGTATTATAACGTTTTTTACGATTACGTGTAGAAATCAAACACTAGTTTTTAACTTATACGCTACTGAGTTATTTATTTCAATACAATAAAACTAATACTAGAACACTTTCACAACACTTAACAATATAAACAAAATATTGATTTACACACTAATTTTCATTTCTACACAAATCTATATTTATTTAAACACGAATATTTATCTATATAGTTTGTTAATTATCTTCACATATCACACTTCGATCTATTAAGGGGTTAGACTACTCTAGAGCTAGCTTTTTTCAGATTTTTTTTGACGAATGTACAAAAAAATGACAACAAATTATAAATCTGCAATATATAAGCTCTCGGACTACTTAGCCGAATTGATATTGATTTTTGTTGAAATGACGCGCGATACAAAAAAGAGTACGATTTTTAGGTAAAAATTGCATATGAATTTGTTAATAAAAAAAATATCAACAATAAAAAAATCCTACGATGTTCAATAGAAAACTGTCTATTAATTTAGATGGTTAAAGATTAATGTCTATTGATTGACTCGTATAGGCGTACTGTTTTCGCCCAGTTTCAATAACACGGTTTAGAGAAAACGTGTTTAAAGATACAGTTGTAGTTTTTGGTTGAATGCTTGCATATAGGAGCGCGCTGATAGTCGCCTAATATCTGCCCCAAAATACAACGTAAAGAACATTTTCTCGAGAATAATTTGAATTGTCCCTTATGCTTTACAAATTAAAGACATAAAAAATGTTTCAAACTTTTTGATTCTCTAGAGTGGCCTAACTCATAACTAACATTTATTTCCTGTCTGCATATATACCTACGCTGAGGGTTCTGGACATTAGAAGGTTCAGTGAAACTTTCTTGACTATGTGTAGATCATTTCCATATGTCATTGCTATATTCTTGTTGAATCCTTCGTATACACTGCCCCTTTCTACAAATGTTTCTTCTCGAAACACATGTCCAGATAACTTCGTTATATCTTGCCGATATTTTCAAGCTATCCCCTTACTGCATCTGAAGGTGTGAAAGAAATGGCAGTAGACGGTTTATGAAATTGGTGGTGCTCTGGGCCTACAACTGCAGTCCAGGATATCGACACCGGAGTGCTTAGAGATAACTTCGATCATACTCCTTACTCTAAGGCAGTCCAAACCATAAAGCTGGAAACCAATCTTCGTGATATCCAATTTCCAGATGCCATTACTTAACACATATTCAAGAATTCTGTAGTTTTGATGCGACGACATCCTTTCGGATTGTAAAGCCATACCAGATTCCTAGATTGATGTCCACCATTAACGGTTTTAATAACGTGGTGTTGCTTCATTCTATCACTCAAATTTTCGATATTCACACGCACTTGATTGTGAATTTCATCCATTCGTCTACACGGTTCGCCAATTTAATTTTCATTGGTAAGATCTTCAACCGGCGTGCTACCTAATTTCAAGTCGCAGGGTTACCGCAGCTTACATTCAAATACCACGTTTGCAGGAGTATGTCCTATCGTCTCAGGAAGGGCTGATCGGTATGCAAAAAGTAACAATATATATCAATCCCAGTGCGCCTGATGTTTGACCGGTACGTTTTGATGGTTTCATTCATTCGATCGACCATCCCGACTGAATGAAGATGGAGTGCAGTTGTTTTTGTCTTGTGAATCTCTAGCAGATTACAGAGATTTATATGTTGGACTCGAAATTTCGCCCCTGATCGATATGTAACTCCGGTGGCACACCAAATCGGCTTATTCATCCTCGCATACATTTTTCAGCGACATTACTGGCTTCTTGGTTCGGCAATGCATATGTTTCAACTCACATACTAAAATAGTTCATTACCACCACAATGTTCCCCCTGTCGGTTTCTGGAAAGGGACCTATTGGGGTTTTTTGTCGTTAAGGCGGTCGATTATACTTGCAGCACAAACAGATAATTTTCTGCACCAATCCTTAATGTCTGCATTACAGTTTATCCAGTAGAATTGCCGACGCACCCTTGCCAACGTCTTCTTTATCCCAAAGTGTTCTCCATCGTGGAGGTGCCGTAGAATTTTCTATATTCTTGTCCTGTGCACAAGCAAGCATCATTTCTGCCTTTTGTCATCTGGGTTCTCCAATTCGCGTTTTAAGATGCAATTTTCCATAGTTATTGAGTCCAATGAGATTTTACACTCGGCGAGTTTTGAGCAATTTCTACTCATGTGAGTCGTCGTTTTACGATATTCGATTGCAGTATATATTTTAAGTCCGGATCATTTTCTTGGTCTTCTTTAATCTTCTCGAGTTGCCATTGGTCGTCCACAACAACAAAACAAAACTCACTTTCTCTTTAACTTCGCTACAGTGCTTGCAAGCTGATGTATTCCTGCATCCTTTCGATCCATCTGGCAGCCTGGCACTCAAGATCCTCTAGTTGCAATTTAAGGCAACATGATCTGTACGCAATATAAAATTTCGACTATACAAATACCTGTAGAAGAGCTCAGCGGATTTTACCAGCGCCAATAATATCCTTCGCTTTACGCAATAATATTTGCGTTCAGAACTCGACAAGATTTTGCGGAAGTAGCCGATAACTTTCTCATTCCCGTCTTGTATGACGTATGGGTCATGCGTCGCCGATATCAATTTTATGCTGGACAATTCTAGTTCTTCCTTTGGATGGGTGTTCCGGAATCTCGTTGGTTTGGATCTTGCATTTGACTGCTGCCAGGTTGCAAACGATAGAAGACATTGTTGTACAATAACCAAGAGCGGTACCTCTTTTTAAAGTCACGTGATGATAATTCACATTCTCAGGCGAACTGGTATTTTATCTTCGCATTGATTTAGTATTTTGGCCACCAAAACGTATGGTTTAATCTCTTCAATGCCGTCCTCTGGTTCCACCAAAACGACATGGCCACGGTGGAAATCGCTATCAAGGTAGGCTATCACAATTGTCTCCGTTCGGCCCGACAAGGTGTCTGCAATCAAAATCACTCGTACAACGGCACTCTCCTGCGGGTGTATGACAAACTCTGATGATCATAACGCCATACTTGAAATTCAGCTTAAATCCAAATTCGTTCATATCCATTCCGAAAATGTAAGCTACCAGAACGCAGTGGTTAAAGGCTCATTCGCAAACGAAATTTGGCGAAATTTTTATCGCTCAAATTTGGTATGAAATTTACTGGCCGTTCACAAATACAAAAATATAGTGAAATTTAGTTAGTACCTATGAAAATTATTTAGAGTATTAATTTGTTCAAATTATTTTCATTTGTTGTAAGTAAAAATATAATATTATAATAATTTTGGCATCGATCACGGTAAACGAAGAAATGTTTTTGTTAACCGTCGCTCAATATCCGGACTTGTACAATGAAAAGATAAATAAATCAATAAGAACTATCTGCAAACATATGTTATTTACTAGTTTCATAAGTTTAATAAAAAACAAACAATGTAAAATCGTCTGGAACCGAAAGATATGAGATCCGAACTATACGGAAAATGTCGGCTTTATAATCTTGAAGACTCATTCTATATTTGTTATCGGATCTTTAGTTACGTGTGCTAACCACTTCTAGATGCGCATGTCGATATTTCTTATCTAATATAGGTTCTGAGTTACGTGAAAGTAATAAATTCTTATCTAGATGTTTGACAATTACTGCGTAGTTGTTTTGTTTTTCCACTAGCAGAGACTGTAATATGTTCAGTGTCACAGCTCAGAACTACAATACTTCAAATAGCTACAAACTCTTTGTAATAGTTTTTCCAAGTTTGCCATCGAATGTTGGCGGCTTTATTCGCATTCGTGTCAAAGTTTCGGAATGCTCTTCCTTTGTTTCTTGACCAGCGGCTGGAATGTTGGTTTCTTGAATTCTCGAACTCAGATGGTTTGCTGTTTACTGTGTTTGGATTTTCTGGAATATACTTCTAGAAATTTCTACCTGCTGCTCTTTCGTGATTTTTAGTTTTTGCAATTTTCCACAATTTATTCTTCTAAAATTCTCGGATTTTCTCTTAAATTACAGAATTCTCTATGATTTCATCTAGATCTAGATTTTTTAAAATTCTCCTTTGTATTTCTAGAATTTTCAGTAATTTTCTCTGCCATATTTCTAAAAATTTCAGACATTTTCTCTGAGATTTTCTTAAAATTTTCTGCGATTTTTTTGAAATTCTCTTCTGTATTTCTAAAATTTTCTAACTGCATGCTAAGATCAAAGCCAGATAACTCGAACCATTAATTTACTGGATCTTCACCGGCATCTTGCAGCACTTGACGTTCCTCCAAATAATCCAATAATTTTACTTTCTTCGTAGTCATGTATAACTTTCTTATTAACACTCCACCTATTATTTATTTACAATTAGGTGGAGAAAATAAACACTAATTGTGAGAGTCATATCACTTGCTGACATTTCCCGCGATTCTCAAAGCATTTTGCAAATTATTAAGGTTTTTTAACGATTGAGTGAAGAAATCAAACATTAGTTTTTAACTACTATTTATTTATCTACTTATCCACAAAATTAATATAACAACACTTATTTTGAACTAATATTTATTTATACACTATCTATATTTATTTAAACGCGAATAATTATCTCTGCAGTTCGTTATTTATCTTTACATGACACCCTTCGATCTATTAACTCGTAACATATAGCGGATAGACTCACACGAACACTGACTTATAACTGTTCTAAACAAACTGCTTATATACCCGCGTAGATGGTTCTATAAATTAGAAGGTTCCTGAAATTAGTAGGGTTTGTGGAACTTCTGGACTATTCTTGATCATTTACATACTCAATCCGCATCTCGTCACTGTATTTTGGCATACCCCGTTAGCTCGTTAGTATATTTCATTTAAAATATTGTAAATTCAGCTGTCGGAGATATTGCAAAAATAGAAAACACTTTAGAATAAATATATACACACACAGACGAAATTCCGAAAATAGTCATACTAGATTCAGGACCAAAATGCGAATTTGTTAAATTCTTAAATTTGGAAATTACCATCAGTACACTGCTTCTTTATTTACATACATCGTCTGGAGTGCATGCATTTGCCTGAAATAAATAATTAGATTTGAAGAAACTCTTGAGTATTCTAAGATAAAATAAAACTTGAATATGTGCTTTACCAAAACAAAAATATCAATAACTAAATACTTGTAATAATATTTTATATAGGGATATCCTTTTACCAGAGAACGCATTGTACAAGAAGCGAAAATTGATATACCACCTATATTACGCGGCGATGTTTGGGCTGCTTTATTAAATGTTAAAGGAAATTACAAAGAAGATTATGATAGAATCGATAAAGAGACTCCAACGCCAACCGATCGACAGGTATAAAATTAATGATGTTTATATTTAATTTTGCTCGTTATTTCTACTAAAATATATCTTTAAATTAAAGATTGAAGTCGATATACCTAGGTGTCATCAATATAATGAATTATTATCGTCATCAGAAGGGCATAAAAAATTAAAGAGAATACTTAAAGCTTGGATTAAACAAAATTCGCAATATGTGTATTGGCAAGGATTAGATTCTCTTACAGCCCCATTTATCTATTTAAATTTTAACAACGAAGGTATACAATTGCAGCGATCTTAAAACGCTTTATTTTTTAGGTAATTATATATTTTTTCTAGCTCAAGCTTTTGCATGCCTGTTGAACTTCGTTCCAAAGTATCTTCACAAGTTCTTCATGAAAGATAATTCTGCGATTATACAAGAATATTTAGCGAAATTTTCGCAACTAATCGCATTTCATGATCCTGAGTTAGCAAGTCATTTGCATAGCATTAACTTCATTCCAGAATTATTTGCAATTCCATGGTTTTTAACGATGTTCTCACGTATTTATACTTTCGCTAAATACTTAAAATGCTGCTTTAATACTGGCTAGAAATATTTATGTTTCAGATGTGTTTCCTTTACACAAAATATTACATTTATGGGATAAATTGCTGTTAGGCGATTCATCATTTCCACTTCATATTGGTTTAGCAATTTTGAGTCAATTGCGCGATACTTTATTAGCTTCTGGATTTAACGAATGCATCCTTTTATTTTCTGATTTACCAGAAGTAGATATGGAACAATGTGTAATGGATTCATTGCTATTCTATGAAGGTACGCCATCGAGTATAACAAGACGTGCACATCAAAAAAATCATGGCATTGCTTCAGATTTGGTCAGTAATATCAAGACGAAATAAATATTTATGGAATTTAAATATGAAATTATATTTTTAGGATATTCCAGTAGCTAATCTTACGAAAGAATTATGTCCTCGAATTAGTGTCAATGATGTATTAGTTTTACTTAATCAAAGTTCAGAAAATTTTAAAGGATCCATTATTATCGACATTCGAACTAGTATTATGTAAGTATGTACTGGTACAAAGACATTTACCATATTTATATTAATACATTTCGGGAATACACTATCACATACATGTTTTCATGTGTTAAACTATTACTGAATTCCTGAATCGAATTCGAAAGTCTGGTCCCGGTTTCGAACATATATTTAACGCTTTATAAAATGATTATATATAACATATTTCTGTTAGGTATTCTCGAAGCGCTGTTAAAGATAGCATTAATATTCCATTTCCAAGTGTTAAGTTAGGCGAAGATGAATTAGATACATTGGGTTCACAAGCAAATATAATAAAATCAAATCTAGGAAAGATTGTAATTATTATTGGTGAAGAAGATTCGAATCCAGACTTGGTTTGTTCAATTCTAAAACTCATATTTACTGCAATTTTTACTATTTTCTGAATGTCTGTTTTTTTTTAGTTTTCCAAATTTCTTGTGAAGTGTAAAGTTCCAAAAGTCTGTGTTTTACATGGTGGCATGAATGTTTTAAATCCTGTATCACCAACCGTTCTCGTATCAAATAGACAACCATAAATTCATACGACTTACTGGATCGAAATCACATTGCCAATAAATATAAACGATATGTTACATTTGCGAGAAAAAGAACATGTTCAGATGGCATAATATATAAGACAAGTAAATTTGCAATTGCGAATTTTTTTTGTTATACTTTTGTAAACTTATATTCATTTCTATAATACCCACAGATTATTTACATACACATATACATATTTATCACGATTGAAGATGTATAAACATCAGGATTTATATATATCGGTATATATATATATATATATATATATATATATATATATATATATATATATATATATATATATATATATATATATATATATAAATATATATATATATGTAGAAGATATATATATATATATATATATATATATATATATATATATATATATATATATAAAATATATATATATATATATATATATATATATATATATATATATATATATACCGATATATACATACAAACATAAATCCTGATGTTTATACACCTTCAATCATGAGTGCCGCCACTCACTCGTATTTCTTCTTATATCTACTTCAAGTTTCTAGCCCAAAATGTATACCTAATATAACATGATTAAATTAATCACTAAAAGCAGAAACTGATTGTATATGTTTATATACATTCTACATATATTTCTATTGAAAATAAAATAAAGATTAAACCATAGATATTTAATTATTTTTGCAATATATCTTTATATATATATATATATATATATTCTTATATTCTTAAAATGTTGGATTTTATTATCATTCCTTTCTAAAGTGATTTATTTGCAACGTATAAGAAAGTCCATTTCCGGGTGCTACATGGAAAGGTTTGGGAAGCACTGTAATATTATAGGCCTCAAGGTTATCTAGATAACCTTGCACTAACACGCCGTTTCATCATTCTACGCTTACCAACATATTTTCTCTTTTACTATCGACATAGGCTTTGCCGTATTTTTAATTTAGTTCCAATCATTTCTTGTTTGGGGTATGTCTGAGCCGCAGTGTAAGAAATCTAAGATGGTTAACAATACTTTGGAACAGCTTAAAGCGATGACGGTGGTTGTTGCAGATACCGGCGATTTTGAAGGTAAATAAATTGTATACCGGCTTCCAGTGGATTGGATTATGTAACAATTATAAATGTGTTAGGGAAACTTGGAATTATTTAATTATTGATGTGCATGACTAAAAACGTTGCCATTATGATTACTAAGCATTTTATTTTTAATAGCAATGAAAAAGTATACACCTACCGATGCAACAACAAACCCATCTCTTATATTATCAGCGGCAAACATGCCTCAGTACGCACTCTTAATTGAGAAAGCTGTACATTACGGCTGTAAAGTCGGAGGCACTGATGCAGAGAAAGTAGAGGCTGCAATTGATATGTTATGCGTTTTATTTGGATGCGAAATATTGAAAATCATTCCCGGTAGAGTTTCTACTGAGGTAGATGCAAGGTATAATCAATATATTTCTCCGGCATAAAATGGCCCAAATATAAATTATATTTTGCGGAAACAGCCAGTCACTAATGTTAGTACCGGAGTGACGCGGTAAATTTAAAATGATTAAAATTGTGGTTAGGGGAAGTTATAGTCGGGATGATTGAAAGATTTCATAAGATGAATATAATTTATTTTTATGATTCATATGTAATTTGTATTATTGGTTTATTTTCAACTCAACATAATATATATTATTTTTCGTTATGTTTCTATTTAAAAAAAATTAAGTAATGATTAAAAAAGTTTTTAAAAATTAGATATTAAAGTATAAATATATAACTCATGGAAGTATAATTATTATTTTTACAATTTTATTCTTATAAATAATTCTAATAGCGAAATTTGTCAAATATTCACTGAATCAGTACAAATTATTTTCGATATATTGGATAAACATCCGCTGGCGGTTCTAGTATTTTTTTTAAAAGTTTTATTAGTTCAACGGTTTAGAGCTAGATTATTTACACAAGCACACACACATGTGATTGCAAAATAGCCATTGTGGAATCTGGGTTACTTAAAACGGATATTTTCGTTTAGATCATGATTACGAAAGATTCCATAATAATACTTATTTATTAATTCGTTTTAGAAAGTTAAAGATATGAATCAGTCTACATTTGAAATTTTTCTATAACAAATAACGTTAAATAAAGGAAAATATTACGTTATGGATGTGTTATTAGCGAATAAGATGCATATTTGTATCTAGAATGTAGATGGTATATAAGTATTGGACTGGAAATGTTAAGATCAACCATTGTCTCTTCGTATGATTGTCGAAAATTCACTTGATAATAATAAGTTATTTGGTGGCTTTGAAAATAGCGTATGATAGAGTTCATGCTGAATTTTGAAAGAATATGGTGTGAATGATTTTTGTTAAATGCGATATAAGATTTGTATGCGGGCAGTTGGTTTAATATTGAACCAAATATGAAACAAGGTTGCGTTATGTGACCGTGGCTGTTTAATATATACAAATGTATAAGTGCAGTTGAAAAGAATATGAATCTAGAACAGAATGTAAATAAATCAAAAGTGATAGTATTGAAAAAGAATGAATGAAGTTTGTTTATTTTGGGCTGCTTATTCTCTAGCGATGGAGAGTATGATTGCGAGATTGAGAAAAGAGTGTCTATTGATTGTAAAATTTTAGGAGCGTAAGGAATGTTTGCGAGAATTTTTAATAATTCTGGAGATACAAAACTATATGGGTGCAATGGTGTATTTTTGCCATCGTTAATGTATGGTTGTGAATATTGGGGTTGGCAAACCAAGCATAAAATGCGTGCGACTTCTGTGGAAATGAAATTTTTGAGGAGTATTAATGGTGTTTCTAGGAATGCCAGACAACGGAATACGTAGGTATATGAGCAGCGAAGAATAGGTGAGAATTAAATGAGATGGTATAGTTTTATCGAATGAATGTTTGTTAAAAACAAATTGACGTGTTCGAGATGATTGGTGTGAAAATGCGAGGTCGTCCTCGGAATATGTGGATAAATATGATTGAGAATGAATTGCGTGGAAGAAAAATTGTGAGCAAGCGGAATATAAGAATGTATACAGAATTAAATTTAGGTAAATTTACTTTCAGTTTAATTTACGTTTGGAACAAATTTATGTTTTGTAATTTATTGAATTAAAGAGTTTAGCATTTCATTTAAGTTTTTGTACTCAGATTATCTTTTGATAAAGAATCAAGCATTGCTAAGGCCTTAAAAATCATTCAATTGTATGAAGATCAAGGTGTGAAAAAAGACAGAATTTTAATCAAACTAGCTTCCACATGGGAAGGTATCCAAGCTGCACGGTATGTTATCACGTATGAATATTTATTTAAAATCGATATTTATTTATGTTCCTGACTCTAGAACTCTGGAAAAAGATCACGGTATACATTGCAATTTGACGCTTTTGTTTTCATTTGCCCAAGCTGTTGCCTGCGCGGAAGCTGGCGTTACACTGATTTCTCCATTTGTGGGACGGATCTTAGATTGGTAAATTGTAACAGCAATTGGAATATATATATATATATATATATATATATATATATATATATATATATATATATATATATATATATATATATATATATTGTGTGTATGTATTTCTATATGTGAGAACGCTCTACAGCCAAAACTACCAAAGCTATAATTAAAATTAAAATTTAAGATGGTGCATGGGTTCTATTTCTGAAAAGAATAAGCCTAAAGTGCATATTTATTCTAGTAATTCATGGTCGTTTTGGCGATATTTCCGAAACGACTCTATTTACAGCAAATATATATATAAAAATGCTACGGAATATCTTAAATTAAACTATAAAATTGTGAATAAAATACATTATAGATATTTCGTAATATATATATATATATATATATATATATATATATATATATATATATATATATATATATATATATATATATATATATATATATATAAATTAGTGTTTCAAACTGTTAAATTTACTAGTAAAAAAATAACCGGATAATAAACCAATACACAACAACCAAATAATTGGTTTTTCAAGAATAATAAAATTGGGCTTTCAAACGGTTTTGGATAATGATTTGAAGACAGTTTTGTTAATTTACTTTCTCTCTTAAAACCGGTTTGAAGCACTGCTATACTTGTAATTACAGAATCAACTTTATTTTTACAGGGAAGCTTGTCTTTATTAGATTAATAAGTCTTTAATAAATTATTTTTATTTGACCTATTTAGGTTCGTTGCAAACACAGAAACAAAAGAATATGTAGGAGAAAAAGATCCTGGAGTAGTTTCAGTGACAAAAATTTACAACTATTATAAAAAGTTCGATTACAAGACTGTCGTAATGGGTGCATCATTCAGAAACACTGGTTTGTTTTAATTCGAAATATATTTGACAACTGATTAAAACTAACGAAAATATTATATTAGGTGAAATTAAAGCACTATCCGGATGTGATTTACTGACAATTAGTCCGAAGTTATTAGGTGAATTAGAAGCTTGCAACGAAGCCCTGCCAAAGAAGTTAAGCAAAGAAAACGCTGCAAATTGTGATTTGAAACGCATCAAAGTAGATGAAGCCACGTTCCGTTGGATGCTAAATGAAGATCAAATGGCGACTGACAAACTATCTGACGGCATTCGTAAATTTTCGGCCGATAGCCGCAAACTAGAAAACATCTTGATTACTCTAATACATAAGAAATAATTTGTATTCTTTGACTGTACTCTTTCAACATTCCTATTTTGTACGGAAATTTGTAAATTGGTATTTAGTAGAACGGGATCGAAAATTTATTGTATGTTATTATAGAAATATGAATGATTAAAGAGACAAAAACATTTAATATCTCATCTCAAATAAATGATTTCTGTTTATTTTTGGATTGGATCAATTTTTTATTAAGTGGATTGATTGTTTCATTGTGGCGACATTTGAATTTCTGGGTCAGTTGAAAGTTTACGCCTATCACAGATTTCAGCGTCGGCGCCGCGACGTCCTTATTCCAGCCAAAATGGCGTCAGTTACCAATTGTTCTGCTTGATATTAATTTCGATTTCATATTTAACGTGCATTCGCTATCGTAAATAATACAAGTAAGCAGAATCAAACTCTTACGAATTTTATATATTACTCTTTTGTATTACTTCATACATAACTGAAATTGCCAACACTGTTTATACTGCAATGCACTGACAGTGAAGTAATTTTAATAATCTATTTTATTGCAGAAATGCTATCTATTTACAATTATAGAATAATATTTATTCCATATGGTGTGTCCATGTAGCTAAATATTATTCTGCATTTCATTTGATGTGCAACATTAAATCACGATGGAATCCACAGAAAAAAATACTAGGCAAAACGCAGTTGTTGTCTATTTCACACTGAGTTTTAGACAATTGTGTTTGGTAACGGTTTCCCTTCCTCTAATTGCTCTCGCTATATGTTTCGTTACAGCATATATATTTCAACAAGATGATATACATGAAACTCACTGTAGAGTAAGTAAAAACAACACATTCACTACATCAAGCATTAAAACACTCGTTTTTTAAGGTTTATAATATTATTCCTTCGATTAGTGCTGTGACAGGTATTAGTCCACAACGATATTTATGGAGAGTTTGCATAGCGTTACATATTGGTCCGCGCTTCTTAATCGCTTCAGTTTATCGCACTTATCATCGTAATTTAGCGAAAGCAAAAACAGATTCACTGGTAAGCAATCTTACTATCGATTTTTCCCGTTTGAATTTCACATTAATAATATTTAACATTTTTAGTTATTGTCGAAAGCATATTGGTGGTTTGATGTTTGCTATTGGCTTAATTTAACGGAAATCGGAGCATTGTGCGGTGTTACGTATATTTCAAATCGAGAAAACTACCGTAATATATTACATAATTAAAATGACAATTGAAATTATTTAAAACATTTGATATTCTAGCAATTCACGAAAAGATATTTATAGTTTTTATGATAAGCTCTCTAACGCATATGTTAGCAAGTATTAAGTCGATTCAGTTTTTACGACGGCTTGATAATAGTTCAAATATAGTAATATCACATGGATTGTTTTTCAAACAAGTATTATTCGTAACTTCCTTAGTAAGTACCGCTGGTTTGGTAATATTCTTCCTCAAACATCGTCTTCTCTGCCACGATATGGGTAAATGAAACATGTGAAGATTGCTTGACGAAAGATAATATTTGTTTCTGTTTAGCATTTAGTTGGTTTGCCTTTTGTGAGTACGTAATAGCGTCAGCGAATATGGCGTTTCATATAACAGTGGTCTTAGATTTTCCAACGGAACAATTGGTGGTGTGTAATCGGTTAACAGAAGCACCATCGACAGCGCCGCCAGTAGCTTGGAAGCTAGATTAGTCGTCGCACAGTTTATTCAACTAGTTTTTGTTTGTAAATGCATATAAACAATTAATTTCGTAAGTACCTGTGCTTTTTAACATAGGTATCTTTCGAGACAGTTCAATTCTATATTTAAGAGATTATAAAAAAGTTCAATCGAATGTTAATAATCGCAATAAGTAAGCACGATTTTTGAAAATCTAAGAGAGATAAATGATTGCTTTGTTGTAAAAAGAAAGTACAGTTGCTTGAAGTTTGTTATAAAAATAATGCGAACTAATAATAATTTAACTATTATATAAATTAGACTTTAGACATTTTAATGCTGTACATTTAAGGGTTTTCACTTTACAAATGTTGATTAGTTTGTAGTTGGTAACAAACAGTATTGCTAATTTTGTAAGTATATATATTCTGTTTTACTTACATGCTTAAATAAGCATGATTTCTGATGTTTCAATTAAATATTATGATATATAACAAACAAACAAATTATTCATGTTTTGCATTTCAGACTAAAGTCTTCCTTGTTACAACTAAAGCAAATTTTGAACGAGCGTTGTATGGAAGATTCAGTTATTTTTACAGTTTTGTGGCTAATCAATTACATGTTTTTTTTTTGAAATTTTTAAACGCACTCTTAACAGGAATTGGTACTTATATATGAAACAATTTACCTTTCTCCTAACATATGATTATAAATTTGTATAGAAAATATTATTTGTATACATATAGACGTATGAATTATACAAATTTTGCTGTTTAAAGCATAAAAATATAAATACATATCGAAATTTGTTCTTCTATCCGTTGTTATTCATTATGAAATGAATTCACACATATTGCATATTTCTAAATATGTCAATTTTCTTTATCAGCCTTTCAGTACAATTCTACACCCAAAATACTATTTATTACTATATAATTTAGCCTATAAATATTTTTGAAAATTATATTTTAAAAGAAAAATTACCAATAACACGTTTTTCTTTTGCATGACATATTTAAAGCTGGGTACTGACTTGAGCATTTTTGGGCGCACGAAAGATTTGCGCGTATGCCGTACTTACCTGAAAATGTGCGTGCGTAAACCGTTCGCGCGCGCAAAAACGCTCAAGTCAGTACCCAGCTTAAGAATTAAAAGCTTTAAATAACTGATTATATGAAGCAAAAGAGGCTAAAAAAATTTATCTATTAATTGATAAAAATGGGTTCACATTTATCAAATGACAATTTCGGATAGGTTATTGAGAAAATATATTAGTTGATGTTTAAAATAATCGCGCGCGAATGTAACAGCGGCATCATTTTTAGGTATAGTGTAGTTGTAGATTTGAACAATGGCTGTCGCTGAATACTCGCGCAGACCTTGTTGCTAGCGACGTATGCGGCGTTGAGAAGGGTAGAAAACTGGCTTCTCCTATGAGAAGTTGTATGAGCTCAGCATGCGCAATCCATGTGCGCGTTAGTTGCGTGCGTTGTCTAGATTCTTTGTGCCATTCTTGGCATACCAAAAACAGACCAACTCTTCATATTTACGGACCAAAATCCGTCCTAATTTCCAGCAAAGTCGCCGACGAGGCGTTGAATTTCATCGTTGGTGAGTACTGAACCATTTTAAAACAGTTTTCATACATTACATGCAGTGTTATAGGCGAAATATGCGTTAGAATGTCAGCAATGTGTCCACAATTCCTCCAATACTTTACATACTTGTCATGCTTGCCACTACGAACTTCCGGCGAACGCTGGCGGCGGCGGTGAAGTTTACAATTTGACGTGTAATTGTGTGTACGAGAACGCGTAATTATGAAAAATCGTTGTGTTAATCGCATAATCGCGAGTGTTGCTATTGATCGAAAAGTGAATATAATAGTGAAACAGTGCATTCTGTGGAAAACGATCAAGCTGTTGTAGTACGGCGACGTTGTTGTGTATGTTTGCTGTTTGACGTTCGGCATTGTCAACCGCGCCACTACTGCTCTAATAGAGTGCTGTGCTTCTGCAATTGCTATTGCATTTGTTGTTGTTTATTAGTTCATTGTTGTTCGCATTTAGCGACGTGCAGGGAAAATGAACACCAACCACGGCTAACTTTGACATGTAAACAACAACCTGTCATTGGCGTTCAACTTGTGGCTTTGTTGATAAAGTTTCGTTTTGGGAAAGAAGTTTCGCGCACCATCGATATGTATCTAGGTAAACAATTCAACAAATCAAACATGCAGTTGCCATTCAAATCAATCCCGGGTTTCTTAACAATCCCCTGCTTCTAAATTGCTATTGCCCGATTTAACGTAACTATTCATTTGTTTTTTCATCGAATTAAACATAAATGTTTACATTTCTGAGTGTGAATTTCACCTATAACACTGCATAAGTATATTTAATATACAAATTACAGTTGGAAATTTTCAATTTATATTGTATATTTGTAATTAGTGTTGCTGATTATATCATATAGCTTTGTATATAGTAATTACTGAGTATGACCAATATGTGAAAGTATTGCTAAGTGATAAACTATGACTGTAACGATGAGCGTCGATTGGGTGGATATATTTTCAAATTTAAGTGATACCTGGAATTTAATAAATCGCGTTTATCTTAAATCTAATGTTCGCACTGTTTTCGTTGATATATATCGAGATTCGCTTGCTTGGTTTACATGTTTTTCATTCCGTAATTATTATTTTAATATACACGAAAATTCATTATAAATTTCATTTGCCAAATGATTCGACGTGCAACATTTATATGCTAAATTACTTTATTTACAAGAACATAAAATTGCGCTTAACAAAATATATTTTACGATTTCAAATTGAATAACATAAAAGACAATCGAAAATACATGAATATTTAAATGGGATCGTATGCATTAGCAGTTGTTTAAATATTTAGAATGCAGTTTTAGTTTTCTATAATTTTATTAATTTTTTTGTTGAAACTTTACCGGATTATATTTTTATTTTACTTCGTAATATAATAGTGTCAGTACACTCTACAAATAATTTTGTTTCATGCATTTTAAAATGCTAATAACTTTATTAATTATAAGAGATATTTGGTTCTACTAGTCGTACTAGTTTCAGCGTGGCTATTTTCATTGAAAAATTATAATGAAATGATGATTATATCATGATCGCTGCTTACACTCTTAGAACAGAAGAGTGAAAGTAATGAAAATGTTTCAAAGGTTAATTTATTTTTAAAATCAACCTTGATTTATTTTAAGGTCGCAGGAGACAGTCGCCATTTTGTTTTGCGTTTTTCAATATGTCCTGTTTTCATAAACAAATCATTTATTAATTTCATAATGCTTGTTTTCAAAGGAGACTTATTTCAAAAATATCTGCAATACCTTTCACGGAACTTTTTTAAAAGTATTTTGTTTGGATGGAAAGAATACATATTTTTATTATTTTACAATTTGTAATACTTTACTCAGCTTTGAGACACATTTTCACTAAATATATTGCTTATAATAATTACTAAATGTCTAATTCCAAATTATTGGACTCCATTTGTTTTTCTGTTGCACAATTGTCGTACGTGGTACCGAAAAGCTATAACATTCGGTTCGGTGTAACAAAAAGTTCGTTTTTCATCGCCTTGAATCCATAAATATATAGATAACTCATATACTGTCCGTCGTCGTTTGCTCAGTCGTTCGTAAGACTATAATTTGTCGCTCCTTCTTTTCTGATGATACTGAATGGATTTACTCCAAATTTGGAATATATCATTTATCAGTACACAGTTCGTGTTGTTCCTTCTCTAAATCTACTAGACCCTTTATTTCCATCCAAAAATGGGACAATTATAACTATTGACTACTTCGTTTTATAGTTTTACGAAAGTAAAACCATAAAACGAAGTAGTGTTTTTCTTTTATCCGTTATAATGGAGTTTTACCAAGTAAAAGCCAATACCATCTAACTACTGTAAATGAAATGGATAAAATCTTTTTCATTCAACAGTTGTCAGGGATATAGATGGTTATAGTACATATATTATTTATTTATACAAAATTGGCAATGTTAAACAGTTCTATGACGTCGTTGTTTATTAAGTTGAGCTGTTTTTAATCATGTAATAACTTTGTATGTGGTCTAACTTACCGTGTGTTAATTTGAATCAACTTTTGATTCCAAATCAGTCAATATGAGTGAAATGGAACCTAAGTTTTATTTACATTAGTTACAAAATACTTCTAGTGCTTTTTATCGACTTTCGCTTTTCTGCTATACGAATGTACCAACGTAGAAATTAATTCGTTACCAATTAACAGTTTATGCACTAGCATGAAGCTTGTACTATTTATGTAGTTATAGCTGTATACATTTCCATGAAGATGTTTATTTTGTAGATGCTAATACAAATTTTAATACCAATTTTAAGTTTTAAGTATCATAATTTTAACTTGAACCGTTCGACATGTAGAGTACTCACACAAACACCCATACATCATTGTAAAATCGATTCAGGGAAGGTCGAAAGATATATTTCTGTTAAAATGCCGATATCAATATTCTTCATGATTACAATACTGACTTATTACTTCGTATAAGATAAGAAAAAGTAAGTTTCGACCCTATGTATGTATGTTTCGGGGTAAAATATTATCTGTGCCAGTTTGAAAACGTTTAAGTAGTAAATCACTTAAAACAAAAATCGTTTATTTCTGTGCGGCTCATTTGACTCTCGGAAATAAACTTTTCAACCGTCGCGTCGCAGAGCTCTGTTACAAATCGGAAACAGCCAGTAGGCGTCCGCGTCCTTTTGTGTTTACACATATAGTAATTTTTTCTTTGGTTCCTAGTAAATGAACATATTAGTTGCCTGTCCGTCGGGTGCATGCAGCGAGCGAGAAATATTTGAATTTTAAAACAACGGTGTCGAAACAAAGGCATTTCCCGAGCCGAGATTGTCGTCCTACCTAAACACTCCCTGTATTTTAATGGACCACCCTGTCACTTGTTTTCATAAAACTATTTTAGAGATGGGTCCCTATTGTTCTTTGTTAATAACGAAATTAATAATTTCACTAAATTTAACATATCTTATTTTAACATTACCAAGTTGCTCCAATGGTAATTAGACAAATTGGTAAAATTTATTTTCGCAATACTCTATGAACAAACCTTAGTGTGCACAAACAAATTAATGAATCCAACTGTAAATGCCCTTATATATTTTGCAATCTTCTGGTCCTTTCTCTAGCACCAGTAATTTATTTATTAAATATTACGAAATATCTACAATGTATTTTATTCACAATTTTATAGTTTAATTTAAGATATTCCGTAGCATTTATATATATATATATATATATATATATATATATATATATATATATATATATATATATATATATATATATATATATATATATATATATATATATATATATATATATATATATATATATATATATATATATATATATATATATATATATATATATATATATATATATATATATATATATATATATATATATATATATATATATATATATATGCTGTAAGTAGAGTCGTTTCGGAAATATCGCCAAAACGACCATGAATTACTAGAATAAATATGCACTTTAGGCTTAAAACTATTGCTAATCTTAACTTAATTTCAAAATAACGTCAAAATTGTAAAATATAAGAATGTACCCGGACTAATTTTAACAAAACCTTGCGCTCTGATGAAGGTCAGGATATGACCGTAACGTTAGCGAAAACTTGGTAATCTGATTATCTGCATTTATCCAACTTCCGATGAACCATCCTATTATATATATATATATATATATATATATATATATATATATATATATATATATATATATATATATATGTATATATATATATATATATATATATATATATATATATATATATATATATATATATATATATATATATATATATTACCATGTTTATTCCCAGAAATGATAATGCTCATTGCATCGTTTTCATTACCTTCGGAATTAGGGAAATTCATATAATTGACCTTGTCAGTCAGGTAGTCCATCTTCGCTAACAATGAGTAATAATTTCAATGCACCTATAATAAATACAAACACACTACATGCCCTAATAAAGTAAGATTAGATAATGAAACTATAATTAATACGTAGCAATTTACGTTATAATTTTTATGTCCAAAACTCGGTTAAATCCAATTACAATTGGATCGTTTTTGTGGTTGCAGTTAAATGGTAACACGGATATACGTTTTATTCAGTATTACAACAATCTCTTGGTGCTCGGGTTCAACCGATGTAAAACTATTCGAATTGTCTGTGTATTTTAGTCTAGTCGGACTGGAAACGGCAGAGAAACACAATCTGGGAATCGGACATAATTTAGCCGGCATTTCTCCGCTCAGCTTAGGGCTCGGGTATGCTATGCAAACCACGCATTGCATACTATACATGTTTGTGTATATAGGTATTATACGTACATACGTATGTTTGTCGGTGTCTTCTAACCATTCCAATTCAGGACCGTAACAAACCATTGTTCAATTTAGCCGGGAGATTAATTATCGTGTTCCCTTTGTTATGTTTGCTTTGCACTTCATCTTTTTTTATGTTAATTAATCTCGTGGGTTCTTTTTAAATAAAATCATAGGGATGTTTGAGGGGTTTCCTCATTGTGCAATACAACCCCAGTGCTCAATTGCATTCATAAATAGTGAAACGATTGAGCAATTTATCCGTTTTTCAAAAAAAAAACGTGTGATTACGATTGTTAAAGTCAGCTTATTATTTTTTTTCATTCAATCGGGTCAATGTTTTGTTCAATTATATCAAAATACTCTTTTTTTGGTACATATTTAACATTATGCCTATTCCCGCCAAATTGGAGTGGCAGAAAACCCTTTCCATTCTTTCACATTTTGACCGTACTGTTACTATATATTTCTTTTGTTTGCACTCTAATCGTTTTTAAATGTTCATTGTTTGATAATGATTACATTTACATCGTAATGCTTAATTCCGTTCATATCCTAATATTGATCTAAATTTGAACATTCATTTCAATTCTACTTAATATATAATTAGCTACAATATAATCCAAAGAAACATCGGCTTCGCCAATGCTAAGAGTGCGCTTTTAGCTGTTTATCGCAATAACAATCAAACCTACAATGACAGAAATCAATCTGAGATATCCATTTTCACATCTTGAGTTATAAAAAGTACATATTCGGCGAGCTGATTAGAATTAGTTGTGCCTAAAGTTTAACATGATGAATATCTGTATAAATAAATAATATATATATATATGCTATAATTAAAATGAAATTCAAAGAAGAAGAGGCGACACAATTTGGTCTTACGATTAGCGAGCGACTAACATGTTTTCATTAACATTTTCGGAATCAGAGCGATGAGAAATTAATTTCTATGAAAGTCTTTTTGAATTCGAGAATATTGCAGATACAATAAAACACATACTTCAGCTCTTCTGTACTACGTACTGCAAGCTAAAATAGGTGTGAAAATGCTATTGAACAAGATTTATTCTCTATATGCATTACTATTTTAAATTATTTATATATTGAATTAAACATTGTATTAGTAATCGTACTTCTCACTTAAATTCCATTTAAAATTGCGTATATCATATAATTACTTATATGCTATTAAGATTGGTAAGTTCCATTCTGTAATACGATAGATTTTACTTCGCGTCCTGAACTAGATCGTAAAATCTTGAGTTCGGAAGATCCGAACTATCGTTTTCAATAGAAATGTAGTCAGTGTTGAGTTTCGGTCCTTTCTTCTATTTTAGTTATGAATTTTCAAATTTTTTATTCTCATTTTCCCAAATAACTCATTTTCTTCTTTTATCAATTTGGATTTTGTAGTTTTTCAATTATTTTCTTACCTAGTAAGCTCGATTTTCTCTTCTTTCATACTGCATCCTATGCATATATAATTGTTTGTAGTACCAGTTTTATCTCTTTGTGTTCACTTTTTCTCTGAAGGTATCGTTTTCGATCCAGTATATTCAGATATTTTTCCTGAGAATTTCATCTCAATGTTTGTTATCCTACGTTTATTCCTATTTGTAGTGATTAATAACACCTGGTATATTTTCATTATGTTTTATATCAATGGAAACGGAAGACATCTAGCTCCTCCTATTCCCTCCGTTGTTTCTTCATCCAACTTTCATTTTCTTCCTATAGTATCTTGTTCTATCTGGTTACCTTATATGTGTATCTTGTGAATTTTGATTTACTTCTCATGATGTGCTATTGAACCATGGTTTGTATCTCTTCTTTGTTTATTCTCATTTTCTTCTTATCTAGTTCTCTGCTGTATTGTAACGCCTATTCTGCTACTTCTTTGTTTACTATATAGACATTCTGCATTACTAAGATCCGTCACTGACATTTGTTTTAATTTCCATGATTTCATTGCTTCTTTGATTGCTTTATCTATGGAAATAACTGGCACTATATACTGCGACGTGAACTAATACATAATAAGGTTTCAATATTATGTAAATGCAATTCAAATATCGGAGCTTATCTTCATCTTAAAAAAGATTTAAACTATTTCTCTTTAAACGGAACGGTTTGTTTCATTCGAAAAATATATGTAAAGCCATTACTGGACTATGTGGTGTTATGACTGTCTTGTCCATTATAACAATTTTGGCTGTGGTCACCGTTCCATGGCCATAAGGCGTTTTAAAATGTAAATTACACATTGAAATAAACTGCTTAGTGAAACTGTTAGTCTACGATGCGTTGTATTTCAGTTTTGATTTTTATATAGAATTTTCACATATTTTATTTCAATTGCTGGTTTTTCATTCGCGTACATATGGACGTGTAATTTTTATGCATCTAGAAAACGCATCTTTGGAAAAAGCCGCTTAGATTTAGCGATATATTGAAATAGGAAAATTAATTTAAAACTTGGAAACTATTGAATATGTAATATGTAAATACTATGTTGTGTTTTCTATTACTATTAAACGATATCATTTATCAGCTTATGAAATAAACATTTTTAAATTAATTATAATACATGTTTTGACAAGTAATGATGACAAAGGCGCTTTTTAATTATATTTTTATCTTATTTATAATTTGTTACAAATTAAATATAAAATAAATATACCGATATGAGAAGTATTTCATTGAAATACTAATATTAAATGTATATTAATATAACCAAAATAGCAATTTAAACAATTTGTTTATACTTTAGTTGACAATTAGTATATTTATAGTAAATCATTAAAATATGTTTAATGTATAACTGTCATGCAATGTTTTGAATATTCGGTAAGTTTCCTGAAACTCATCGAAAAAGTGGTTTATTTCAATATTGCGGAAAACTTTATTACAGGGTTTTTTTTTATCGTTTTTCGTCATACATTTTTTTTTTTAAACAGCCGATTCTTAAAATGTTTTTCGTTGAGAAATATATATATATATATATATATATATATATATATATATATATATATATATATATATATATATATATACATCTAGTGAAAGATTCATACATCAAATTAGTTTCCTTGGATTTAGAATCTAAATAATGCGTTTTTTATTAAGACAGTGGGTAGTGTTTTAGTACTACTTGCACACAGTGGCGTACCTTGAAATAATAAATGAAAGGAGCTTTTTTAATGAAAAAAAAAAAACTTCATTTCATCTTGAATAACAAACTTCATCTTGTATCTCAACTCCAAATTATTTAAGTCTCTTTTGTCTTTTTGTTAAACAATTGACAGATGCAGATGATATGATTTATGTAAAAATAAATATAATAAGAAATTTCAATAGCCATTATTTTGAAACCAGTACTCTTTTTGAAAAAGATCTTCAAACAAAAGTTATGCGAAATATTACTACCTCTAATTTTTATTTATACTATTTTTTTGTAACTGCAACCATTTTTGAGTAATTACAGAAACCGCAAATATGACTAGAGTAAACAGGCACTTCCGGTTTGAATTTTTTTTTCAAAAATATGAGGCGCACATGCGAGGCATATACAAATCTTAAGTTTAAAGTGTCATAATTTTACCTTCAACCGTTTAGCCTGTATAGCCATACACAAACACAGACACAGAAATAGTCGGAATCGTTTTAGGGAAGGTCAAAAGGTTACCGTTAAAATCTCGAGATCGAAAAGTTTATTGATTACAATACTTATACTGCGTATAAAAATGTAAAAATGAGACATTTAATAATATTTTCATGAATTTGTAAAATATAAGTTACTTATTACTTTAAAAATCACAAATGCTAGATTATTAGTCCTGGTATCATGTTCTATTATTCAATAATATTTCTTATTAATTAGTAATACTAAACTTATACATTTTGGCTGTTTTGTTAGTATATCTGGGCTTCGTTAAATGAAAATTTCCCGAGCCGGATCTGTCGGACGACTGACTATCAGACTGTATATCTTTATAAATCTTCACCATCTTCTAAATATATTCGAGTGTATATTCTGTAGCAAATAAAAGATATCGAAACGGAGAGCCGTATAGTGTATATGGGCGATAGAGATAGTGTTCTATACGTTATTCTTGAAAGTGCATAGGTTGTTAAGAGTTTAATTTTAGAAACATACAAACCAAACACAGAAATAGATTGGACGATACCAAATGTTCGGTGGCGCGTCCATGATGACGTGCATTGCGCGCTACGTTTATCGTTTTAATTTTATTGCCGTATAATTTTATCTTTGTCATTTGATTCCTCAATGATTTTTGTCGATTTTACATTAGATATAACTTATGTACTGTATTCAAATAAATATAACTAGTAAAGAATTAAATGAGGATGGATATTTAGTTTAGATTTTATTTGTTAATGTATATTGATAATAGAGCACATCCAATTTCCTTATATTCATAATACACGATATCTTTTTAACAATTACGTCATTACATCATTTGGTGAATTACACAATGCAATATCTACCTCAAATCTTTCATATATTTTCATTAATTCTTCACAGCTAATTTTCTTTCATACTCATTTATTTACTCCGAGACGACTTCGCATCCATATGCCATAGAAACCATTCAATACTGTATAATCATTATTAAGTAGTAATGTCTCTAAAAATCATTTTCAAGTACAGGCATAATATAGAGAAACCATTATGCATTTAAACCAACAAACGCATTTCTTGCATTGGTAAAATTATATAAAATCAACTATCTTGTAGAGCTGCTAAATTATATCGCAAATAATATGGCAATCGTCAAATTTTAAAATAATGTATTTAATTATACCAATTATTTTTTCTATCGTGTTTGAATTGTAGAAATGATTTTATGAATAGATACAAGAGAGCATGTAAAGTTTAACCGGTTCTATTGTGTAAATTGTCCTTAAATGTTAATTAGTTACAAGTCCGCAGATATTTATAAACGGGTGTCAAACTATACACTCGTTGCCAAGGGTTTCTTAGTTTTTTTTCTCGTTTACGTCCGTGCTAGTAACTGTCATCTCTGCTTGATACAGTGTCATATAAATAGCATTTACTTCACTCTCATAGGCGCACAATAATATATTTCTCTTTTAAAAGTTTATTGTTTCAACACACACACATATGTGGCATGATTTTGCTGTTAAGAAAACTGCATTATTATTATCATATATTATTACAATACTAGCATAATAGTTCGTAGATAATCTACGAACATTGTTGTAAGATGAACACAATATTTGCAATATATTAAATCTACCTATTTAAAGGAACTCGTATTTCTTGAAATTCTTTTAAAAAATCTCTAAACTACGCGAATAATTTATTAAATTTGTAGTTATCGGGATGCTATATGGTTAAATAATTATTACGATAAATATTGGTATAAATATGTAAACTTAACAGTTATATGATTGGCGATTAGTGTAAGACCATCATTAAAAACTTTGATAATTATACTATAACTATAATATTCATAGTCAAGCGTTTAATTTTTGATCAATACTTGATAAAAAAAAGATAATCTTATGTAGTTTTTATATTAATTATCGTAATTGATCACTAAACAGTCAACATTGACTGTTTAACATTCATTAGGAAGGAATAGCTACTAAAACTCTTCAGTAGTGGACGCTTTCAGTACTCTTCTTTCGAAATCTCTCTTACAATTATTAAATTTTATAATAACCATAATGTATGCATTTTTAAATTGGAATAAACATATTTGTTTAACTCTCTGGAAATATTCCTATACTTTTTGGATATTATTTAGATTTATATAGACGTAAATATATGTTTAACTTTATATTCATTGGATGCATTGTAATATATATTTTTTTAATCAAAAAAAGACTAGCATAACATATTAAACATTAAATAACGGTCTGCAATTAGACGTACTTGCTTATTTACTAAAAATCCAATATTTTTCGGGCTGTGCAAGTAATTATCTTTAAAACGTCCAGAATTGATAATATTCATTAATAATTTTAAATGATGCATTAAAATTTTCAGCTGCACTTATCAATGGCGACGATAGTAAAAAATAAAACTCTCATAGTTAACTCTCATCATATCCGTTCGTTTGGTTGCTCTTGCTGTTAATTTATTTCGATTACTTAGATGTGTGGTTCGTTGCATTCTTTTTACTTTCTTATTTGTCTTTATTTTGAAAATGGCAGACGTGCTCATAATACCACATCACTGTCTGTTATTAGTAGCAAAACAATAGCACTAATAACGACGTCAACTATATGGTTGTGCGTCAACTTAATTAATATACAGAATAACTATAACGATTTAAAACAAATATACATGCGTTATTAGTTTTAAAATTATGTAAATGTCTATTAGGAAAATTTAACAAGAAACTCTTCTCATGCCCATTGTAGTCTGCTGTCGTACAAGCTTTTTTTTACATTATTATGTATTATACTTAACATATCAAAGCATGGGCATTAAAATATCAAAACTTATACAAATATTAATATTTACAAAAATATTATCATGTAGAAATAATAAAAGACATGTGTACCTATGTATGATATATTTATTTAATGATATTGATATTACAAGTTCCGGATGTTGTTTTCTAAACTGCTCTCGCACCGGAAAATCTTAAATAATTTGATTTTCTTTGCTATTTTTAGTAGTTTTATTTCTCTGTTATAGTATTTTCTAGAAATAGTAGATTTAATTTACTTAAGTTTCCGTCGCTATGCAAAATAGAGCAAACGATATTATTATTAAATCAGCGAATAGGTTTTGTTTTATAGATCTATCTCTGTCTTTAGTATTTCGGCCTATAAGTATTTAGTATTTTCTAAAGTAAAGGTTAAATTTAAGGAGAGCTAAAAATGCAGGCTCTGTTCTGAGTATGTTACAGAACTCTGTATTTTACGCACGGTGCAGTAAAAATAAATATAGTTAGCTAAACTTCGAAGTAGATACTTTAGATAATATTCTGTATAGAAAGTTCTATGAAAATGTTCGTCGTACAGCTCAGATAAAAAAGGCGCCTGTAATCGGAAATATTCGCGTCATCGTCATTATTATATTTCTTGACTCACAATATAAAATAAGGCGCATAAACTCTTTGGATAATAATCGATATGTTAATTGTATTTTTCTAGGAAATCGATAACATAATCAATATTTGTTTATATATATTTTATTATTTATTGTAAATTAAACTTAAAACGACATAATCATAAATTTCGTATTTTTTCCAATATATATCTGTGATGTTGGATTTGCAGCTTTGTATGTTTTATAATTTACTTTATTTTTAAATTATAAAATGAATTCATTTTATCATTATTCGCCGAATAATCTGTTTAAAGTTATTCATGTTAAACTAGGAAAATATATTTCATTTATTTCTATACCATGATATATAATTCTTTTGAAAAAGATTCTAAGAAAACAGTATTTCTTTAAACCTCGAAATATACGGTCACTGTCTGTAGTATAAAGATCGAACCATTATTAGTCAGCCATTTGATTGATTAACTGACAACTTTCGTGTTTGTATTTTAATTTTGCCGGTACCTACTATATTAAAATTACTGTAATAATGGTAGGTATCAGAGTATCATATCATTTAATATTTTTTGCAAAATGTATCAGATATTTGCGTTTATAATATAGGTATACCTATGTTCGCGTGACGAACTTAATTTTCATATATTTGAATATGTAAAAAAGATAATAAGGTATCCTACACTTCAAAAATAAACAATCGCTCTTCACGCTTTTAGTTTTCAGTCTACTTCATATCGAAAAATATCTGCAATATCTTACACTGAACTTTCTTATACGTATTTTGTTCAGATAGGAGAGATATACTTTGAATAGTACAAGAAAATAACATTTTTAAACTATACATATAATATATACTAAAAACAATACATTTATAATATTTTATTAACCTTTAAAACACTATTTCACTAAATATATTTCCTATAGTAGATATTAAATGTCAAATTTCAAATTATTTGAGCTGAAACCGCAAAAAAAAACACACACACACACACACACAGGCGTCATTCCAAAAATTGTCGGAATCGATTCAGGAAAGGTCAAAAAGTATATTTCCGTTAAAATCTCGAGATCGAAAATTTTCATTATTACAATATTTTCTTATTACATCGTATAAGAAAATAAATATAAAGATCATTCTCGATTATCAACATTTGAACCATTGTAAAGTGAAATTTAGTTGTATTATTGCTTGTATTGTGATCATAAATCTACTGTATTCAGTAATCAATCAATAATACAAATCTGATATATCGAAACAACTTTTTTTTTGGCAAAATTAATATCGTGTTATTGTAATCTTATCTATATATTTTTTTCATGCTGTGACTGTTCAGATAAACTAGTCATTTTAAGTCGATCAGCTGACGGAAGAAAAATTCTAAGACAACCATTTTGCAAACATATTATACATAGTCAGTATATTCTTTTATATTACACACCGTTTCAAATAAATTGCATTTCGACATCAAGTTACGGAATTGTTTACACCTGGTAATTCTCAGTAAATAGAACATATTAATTATAGAGTAATTAATATGATTTTCTTTTTTTTATTGTGCAAGTGACTTTCTTAGTTGTAGTGTTCAATTTCTGTGTTTTTGTGTGTGTTAAAGGCAAGACAATGATAGGATTAAATTTTAAAGGTATTTTTAGTTTATATGGACCCATAAATAACTATATTATTATTACAAGGAAGCAGTTTTATAATTGTGTCACACTTAAAATTGTAAACTGATCATAAATGGTTCTTCCTTTTAATTTTAGGGTACACCATAAATTTCGATAGAAATTCATTTCTTTCCAACATTTCAGGTGTTTATCATGTATTTTTCGAACTTGGCATTTTTTAAATATTTAATAAAAGTGGTCATTTTAAATGGTATTAGAGCATTTTTGTAGATACACCATTTTTTACTCATGTGTTTCCTTATATTTGACTTAGCTCAACTATATGATTTGTTCCCAATTACATAGGAAATGCGCAATGTAACACATGATCTAAATGCTCGTTGATTCAAAGCACAGCCTCAAATATTACGTATAAAATCATAGATTTAAATTTCATGTTAGACAGAGATAGTTTACAATTTTCTTATCTTTGAGGCGAACATTTGTTATTGCACAACGCCTAAGTGATCTGGAATAGACCTTACCATTTGTCAGCAAGAACAAAATTATATAATAGAAATTTATTTAACAAATTAAAAATAATGAGCTATTGGACTAGAGTGATTTGTCCATCCATTTATTTATATTTGCTAACTACCTGCGGCGAAGCTGTTCCCCTGTCTACCTGTTCAGTGCACCCAATTTTAATAGATTACGTTGTTAAGCTTACGAAATGGGTTTTAACGTCCGTAACGTTTTCAATGGTACCTAATTTGTGTGAGATCACGTTTATTTTAATGGATTTTGCAAGGTAATTTTTATGGAGAAAACAGCCTATTTGTATCTTAACTCCGAATCAAGATCCTTTTTTTTAAATAAAGATTGCATTAGCAGTTTTTCTTATTTGGAAGAAAAAATGTTTTTATTGATCTGTAATAGTATTATTTTACCACTTCATAAATCAACATATTGGTTTTTAGCTCGATGTACGTAGTATAGATGAGTGTAAGTGTGCATCTGTATATTTTGTCTGTGAAATTCTTTTCACAATGTCTTGATTCCAAAATTGGATAGATGTCATATTTGGTATAATAGGTTGCTCGCTAGCAATATGTTATAAGATCAAATTTTGTCGCTTCTTCTCCTCTGTTGGTACCGAACAAATTTCAATTATGTTTGGCACATAAATTGTATAGGTGCATGATGGAATCCTTTCGCATTTTAAATCCAATACCGTGCTTCAAAAGTTAATGGGCCAAAAAAAGAGGCTCTTATTATTTTTTTTTTTAATATTATGGTTATACCAAAATATTTATGTAAAATTTATTTTTTTTTATCTAAAGTATACTCGTTATATTAATTTTTAAAATAAATCATAAACTACCAACTTGCAAAAAAATGGATTTTTACGACTTTATAATGTTTTGAATAATAAATATTTAATATCGAATATGTATTTTTTATTGATTACTACTATATCATGGATACTTTGATAACTTTAATTATAGTACATATAAAATGTTTATTTATACAGAAATTCGCAATGCTAAACTTTAAGAATTGGCATAATCATTGCATATGCTGGTTATGCTGGTATTTGTAAACATTATACTCTATAAACTATATCAATGCATACAAAGATATTTCATAATTATTAATAGATCAAATATGTGGTAGACAATCCATATCTTAAATATTATCAATTTAAATATAGTATGCACTAATCTAGTTTTATTCAAACGCGAGAATAGAACGAAAATAAACCGATAAATGAAACAATGAAGTATAACTTTAAAATTCAAGATTTGTATTTAGAATTTTATCAACAGGAAAGCCTCTCATTCTTAAATACAAAGTCTAACCCGTTTTATTTTCTCGAAATAGTTTGATCTGGGAAATTATAGTTGTTTTAAAAATTTAAAATACGTGTAAATTGTTATCTGATCTATGAATATTTACGAAATGTAAACAAATGTATAAACAATAATTTATTATTAACAATTAAGTTAATATGGTAAAATAATAGTATTTATATTAAAATTTGTTTAATTCTCAAAATTAGAAAATATTAAAAAACCTATTAACTATAATGTAAAGATATTTAGAGGATAAGATATTTGTCGGATAAGTGACATTGTGGAACAAAATTAATAAATTGTTAGTTTTCCTTTTAAAAAAAATAGTTTATTCACAAAACTATCAACCATCTTAATAATTCCGTTTAAATGAAGCTCGATTATGGTTAAATTTAAATGAAAGAAGTTTTAGTTAAATCATAAAAACTTTATTATGTGATAATGATGTTAGTACATATTATAGAGTTATACATGTTTAGTAGTGAAGTGGGTTTAACTTCAAAATGTCACCTGGTGGACAAGTTTAAAAGAGAGTTAAGACGTTGTTGAACGCATGCGCAAGAAGATATGTTAGACAAGCGAACCGTGGGAAAATAGAACAAAGGCTTTGGATGTCGACCTGTCCGTTTCTGTACCATCTTGACTTCTCTCCGCAACCATTGTGTATTGCGGTCTCTTCTCCGCATCTCTTTGAAGGTGTAATCAGAAATTCTCGAACTTGTACATATATTATGTCCTTTTTGAAGATTCATCAGCGTCCGGGGAAAAAGCCTGACTACGTGCCTGTGTTACTTCTTTAGCACTATTTCTGGACAACTATAATTAGAAATCTATGTATATATATATATCTGTATTGCCAGTTTCACTTTACCTACTAAATTGTTGCTTTATTTTAATTAAATATCCTGCTAGTAACATTATAGAAACATCTAACATAATAATTATTTTATTTAATGCAATTTCACAATACACATGAACATATTAGCAAGAGTTTGACTGCAAGATTTAAAAAATGTGTGCTTACTTCATACAGATGTATAAGTACTAAAGAGAGTATTGTAATGTACTTGTCTGTCATAATCTATAATTATATAATTTGTCACACTCACACATAATGTGACACTAATTATTACGTATTTAATGTAATTTAATTTGAGATAACGTAAATGATAAAATATATAGAATTTATAATTTAGTTAAACTGATTTATTTTGGAGGATGCAATTGTAAGAACTTTCACATAGCAAATGCATCGATAAATATTAGTCAATTGATTAGTAATAGCCCGAGACAAAGACGTTAATTTTGTCTCAAATATTCGTGGATCAAAAATTGTAATCCTTTGATTTTTTTAAACTTGGAGGTTTTATTGTTTAAATATTTATATATTCTTTATATTGCAGCTCATGGTTACAGCATGCTCTATATAACACCATAACAGCAAACGTGATTTTATTATCTATGTTAAATTAAATGAATGTGTCAATGCAAGAAACACTCTCAGTGAATTTTAAGTGAGAGCTTTGTTACTTCATCTCTAGACAACAATAGATAGATACCATGACTATTATAATTTATAGAGCCCTCCGTGAAATAAATATGAATTAACGAAACAATAAAATAATTGCCTGTACACCTGTAAGCGATATCTGTTGCCGTTGAAGAGTAATTGTAGAAAAAGAGCAAATGAAATATCCAAAACAGTTTACACTTGCAAAAAATTTTAAAAAAACGACTGAAGTATACAAGCACTTCCGGTTTGAATATTCTTTTCTTACTAAGCATATACAAATCACGCACACACACACACACACACACACACACATATATATATATATATATATATATATATATATATATATATATATATATATATATATATATATATATATATACCTAATTGAACATCCCTTTTCTGACGTCAATTCCGCTTTTTCTGTTGATTCTGATCGTAACACTTCAACCACTCAACATCCGTTTTCATGCTTTCCTCCTCCAATCAAATTACGAGTACTAGTGACCTTGGCAATAATAGCAACTAACATGGAAGGGGAAAGCATATGAAATTTAAGCGCCACTTGGTTGCATTATGCGACTCTGCGTTATTATAACTTTATATATGCTTCTATGATTCGCAGATCAATAATAACATATACGACCATTATACATTAATTAATGCATATTCCCCAAATAGTGGTTTTAAAAGTTCGATGTGTTTTTTATACTCATTACATGTTTTTAAGTGTGTGCTTGTTAATATTGATTTAACTGATCACATTTGATACAAAAAAAAAATTGGCATCTAGAATAATTTCATATATTAGAGCATGACATTTTTAACGCATTATTCTATAACGAATTATGTACAATTAATATTGCATCATTTTGAATAGCTTTCTTTGTGTAGTAAATATTCTCTTAATTATAGTGAAATACGCAAAGCAGTTATGAAGAACAATACTAATATAGATTTTTTTTATATAGCCGTAGGTTAAATTTAATTATAATTTGTATATACCGTTAAATATAGTCAGTCAATATCCAAAAAAGGCACATGAGTTTATAGGCCTTTGTATGAAGTATGTCCTTTTGTAAAATATATTTTATAATAAAACACCTGTAATTGGAGTACATAGCTATTTAGGAAGCATTAATGCTCTACAATGTATACAGAATATAATATCGTGCTTAATTATCTGTCTTGTATTCACAAGTCTAACATTACATCAGATACGATCCGCTGCGATAAAATATATGAAATAGGGTCTATTTACATTATACATAATGTCCAAGTTATATGCAACCAACGCCATGGTAAAATATTCAGCTATTCTATATAAATTTTTGAAATGGAAACATCTTATCGCGCGATTGGAGAATATTTTTTACATGCGAGAGAATCGGCAACTTTAACTGTCCCTTTACCAATCGGTGTGCCAGTGTATCAGGGCGTACGTGCATGTCGGGCACTCTCGACTTTCTACGCTCTTTGCGACGAGTACAATTACGTATGTGTGAGTAGCGACAGAACAGCGTAGATCGGCTGATCGATTGAAGTATGCATACGCTTGCATTTTCGTGTATTTTTTAGTATATACAAAATAATCATCTATCATCGTTTCATATATAATAATATATAATAATGATTATTTATACGTATCAAATTTATATAAAATGCAACCCGCGGGAGATATATGCATCGCTGAGTGTCAATTTCCAAATGGACCATGGGGGATTTCCGTCGTATATACGCCACCGAAAATGTATATATATATATATATATATATATATATATATATATATATATATATATATATATTTTGGGTATTATCCATTCAAATACTGATGAGTGCTGCCACTCACCCGTAATTGTTTCATAAACGAGCACTTTCTGCTCTTTTACAAATATCCTAATCGAGTCTATCATGAATCGATATGCAGATATAAGTGAGATTAGTTAGAAAGAAAGTGGTTAATCTAAACTACGGATAATCGATGATTTATTGTGCTGGTAAAATAAACAAAACATGTTTCTTTTTATTCTTTTTATATTAGCAATACATCTATTATTACGTTGAATTTTATTTTTATCAAAACAATACATAATTTATTGATCAAATGAAAGTTAAATTCATTATGCCCGAAAAGATAGCAATCTTACAGAGGCACGATTTATAATTTGAAATTGTTCTATACTCAGTAAGTCATCCAATGTGTGCAAGCGTGTGTGAGTGGGAGAGAATGGGAGAAAAAATAAACGTGGTAATTTCCGGTTAAACGAACGGTGGGTACGTGCCAGTATTTGGTAGACTGCTGCACGAGTATACACACTGAATGCTAACGGGAGGGGCATCATGAAAGTTTTTATATTCGCGGAAAACCGATAACCTGTTGATCTGAAAAAGAAACATACAATTGACTTTGGTATAGGATTCTAGTTATGACTCATTGTGTTTTTACTACTGTATTATATCCACTGAATTAAAGAGAGACATATAATGCAGAAATTTATTTTTGGTGTTACTTCTTATTTGACACTTATTCTGATAGTACATATATACATATCGTCATGTCTATTCCCATCAAAGGGGTGACAGAAAACCCTTTACGTTTTTCACATCTTGACAATATTTTACCATTCAATTTACACACTTCTTACATGCTCTTGTATCGCTTGCTTACAACTTTTTTATTGTTCAATTCATGCTCAATCAAAAACCTTCTTTCGTTCAATTTGTTATTTTCTCTTGCTTTTACTCTCGTATATCGCAATAGTTATAAAAGGAAAGGGTTTAGATTGGTGATATACTACTACTCTTAATAATATACTTATAAATACTTTCGTGCACACTCTTGAATTTATTATATTATATTATTACATAAATAGAAAATAGGGAAAATATAGGAGTTATATAGTGATATAGTGAGCATTTTCATCGTTCCAGTGTGTCCAGTGTTTGCGGTTGTAAATTTTTTTTTATACCTAGTTCTTTGCGAATTCTCGGCGCTGGACTTGAAAATGATATTGGTTGCTCTACCATATTCAGCTAAATGTTCTAAATATGCATTCGATCGGATTGTTCTGACACGCGAAATATGTAAAAGAAAAACTGAGATGATAGACATCAAAAGATGGCTGTACATTGAATAGAAATGTTAGCATTTGCATCACCTTTTTCGTATGCACTCGGCTTTCACGTTCTAAAATATTTCTGTTGATCTTTATTTCACCAGCGATATCAGTTCTTTCCCTTGTAATTTAAGAACTTGATTGATATTCTGTTCATAAACTATTTATCTGGGTTCTTTAACATTCATATTTAAACATTTTGCTGTTTTTTTAATTATACTAACAGTTATCTTGTTAATTGTAGATTAAATGTTCTATTAAACAAAGTATTCAGTAGTGTCAAAGTGAAATTGAATTGAATGTGAAAATATACATTGACATATGGACTACGAAATACATTAGGTTTTTTAAAGTAAAATATATTGACTTTATAGTCAATCGTATTTGTGGCGTTTAAATTTAGTTTTAGTTTGTTTGCCAAGTTTTCTATCTAATTTCTTCCTTGACTTATTCCTTTTTTTTCTTGGCTCATGTTCTATTCTCATTGATAGCCGATGCAATATTTAGAAATGTCCATGTGAACGCATGCGTTGTGATAGTTAATAGAACTGTCGGTTGGCAAATGCCAAATTCAGAGGGAGGTCCGGGTGTGCGGTGTTGTTGCTATTGCTAATTTGTCGTGAAACTTCTGGCAATGAGTTTGATACACTTGTATTACTCCGGTTGTGTGTGACTAACGGGAATCAAACACTGTCCAAAATGTAAATAAGTAAATATTGTCGCCAAGTACTCACTTTCGTTTTATTTCTATCATTCTCAGAAAGAACTCGCTCATAAACAATCACAATATCTGTGAATTAAAAAATCTTTAATTTAATTAAAAGTTTTTTAAAAGTTATCTCCTTAAATCTCTGATATGTAGTAATTGTTATAATTTATTTAATGACATTTGGCTTTTAAATCTACATAGTAATAAGTTGTTAATTATGTTACATTAGGCATTTTATTTTTGATTTATTTGACATACAATCTGCAGTGACTTGTACTGAACATTCTTATACGCATTTTCGTTAGATCATATTTATTTTTCTAATTTATAATATTTTACCAACCTTTGGAACCCCTTTTCACTAATTATTTCTATTATTATTAAGTAATTATTTCTTAGAATAAATATTAAATGTCAAACTCCAAATTATTTAAGTTTTTTTTTTTTATACAATTTACGGGCACAGTTGATATGATTTATGAGCAATTAATTATAATAAGAACAAATTTCAATAGCCATTTTCTTGTTTCGGGTACCTCTTTTGAAAAAAATTTTTAAACAAAAGTTATGTGAAATATTAATACCTTTATATTTATTCAAACAATTTTTCTGTAACTGCAACCATTTCAACCGTCTAGGCTGTAGAGCGCATATACACATAGGCACACACACACACACGCACGCACACACACACACACACACACACATACACACACACACACACACACACAAATACAAACACACACATGGACGTCATTCCAAAAATAGTCGGAATCGATTAAGGAAAGGTCAAAACGTATATTTCCGTTACAATCTCGAGAGCGACATTTTTCGTGATTACAATACCTATACTGCGTATAAGAAAGTAAAATTATGAAAATTACAGTGAGATGGGATTTTACTAACATAAAATATGCAGTTATTTATAGATTCTTATTCATATTAAAACGTTATACACTATTTTTCAACAATTAAAAGTAAAATACATTCATTTGTCAAATACAAAATTAGCTAATTTAATTGATAAAAATTATTAGGAATTAAAAAATAGTTCTCTACATTCAAGTTCAGTGCTACGATTATCATTTATGCTAACATTGACTTTTTTCTAACTTGAATAGTGCAGTTATTTGTTTATTTTAGCAACTTTTTCCACGAGTACCTATATCTTATGAACATATTTAAATTAGTTTCAATTCAAGGCCAACTGTTAATTATAAAAAATTGTTTTTATTATACCTCAATTCTGGTATATGTTGTGATCAAATATCTCTATTTCTGGTAATTTCTAGCCATCTGTCTCGATTTTATTTATCTTTATTATTCTTATCTAAATGTTCATATCTGTGTTCATAGCCATGAACTTCTAAATTTAAGTCGTTGCTACTATGTAGTCTGTTTGTAAGCATATGCGAATACTATACGTCCCGTTTTTACCTTTCACTAGCCTGTACAAGTAACGGCGCGTTCAAGAAAAAAAAAAGTAAATTACGTGCGCTACTGGAATTAGTAATGTAACACTTCGCGCGCTTTTGTGCTTCGTAGAAATAAAATCTGTCGATTGTTTTTATAACGTATGATTCAAAAGGTAGATGTTTTATTAATAGATTTATGAACACGTGTATTTCCTCGAAATACTTGTTGAGAAACATTTCTGTGGTTTTAGTATGATGAATTTTGAATTGAATCTGCTAAATTTAATTGCTTGATACAGTTGAATAATAATAATCTATAGATAATTCGGTGTCACACGAGAGCTAGAGCAATTTCAATTGGGTATTTCGACATGAGTCAAAATCCACCTTTCTAAAGCCAAAGACGTTTATTTGCTTTTTTGCCTCGCTAAATAATTTTTGTTTAAATATTTACACCGATTAAATCGGCTTATCATCATCATCAGTTTTTTATCATTCTCAGCTCATACTGATTATTTCCAAGAACCTTTGTGCTAAAATTACGTTAATCATAATTGACAGTAAACATTTCTATATATTATAAAAATCGGTATCTCCCAATCGCTGAAAGGTCTATGTCTAATTGTAAACCTCATTTTATATCGATTCGTTTGCAATTTATTTGAACATGTACCCGTGCATCCATAAGTTGAGTGACTGAATCTTTCTATTGTTATTGTTACGTGGGTACGCATATATTTACAGGGTGTTTTGACGTGCACCTACAGACATTGTGAAAAATAACACTGTAGATTTGAGCGCATGCGTTGGCCATGTACACAAATCAAAGTATCCGATGACTCATCAGTGACTGACTTATCATGGTAAAGCGTTCCAAATTTATGTTATATTTTATGTAATTTCTTTCATATTGTTTATGCGAGATAAAACTGCTGTTGCGTATACCATTTAAGGGGTACCAAGGGGTCTTGTAATTAGATATTTCTCAAATTTATTATTTATCAAAGAGTTCTCTATCTCTTTATTATAGATACTGTGTTTCCGTTAGGTAGTATTGAATGTGTATGGTTTTATGATTAAACTAACAAAACCCATAGTAATTACGGTTTTTATTATTATTTTCACCTTATGATTATGAAAACCAAGTATAGAAGTGCTTTGTATGTAACAACAATCTATATTTTTGATAAAATAAAACCTCCATTAATATTTAATAAATATATGCAAGAAAAAACTTGTAATTTTAATCTATATAAGTGAAAATATAACCAGCTATATATGTATATATATATATTTTTAAATAAAACACACTTGGTAATTTTCACAGAATTATTGCTTTATTAATATTATTTGACGCGTTTCTATGATTCTAGAATCTTAGTTAGTCACCTGATTATAACTGAAAATCGAATAATAATAAAATATTAATTCTGTGAAAATAAGCCAGTGTTTTATTTCAAATGTTAAAATATATTTCATCAAGTGCCAACCATACAAACAATTAATTATTGTTTTACATGACTTTATGAAGCAATAACAAATTTACATTTGTAATCTGTATAAATGTTTGGAGTTCTTGCATAACGCATTATAGTGGCGTAGGTGTAAATCAGAAATAAATACACAATTGTATGAACTTAAGTTCACCAATTTCAGCAATTTTGTATCTACCAGAAGTAATGTTTGATTTAAATTAATTTATTGGTTCAGTTCGTTGATGGCAATTTTATGATATGAAAGTTTATTATAGAAACACATACAATTTTATGACTATGTAATTCTAATTATTACACGCTACATGTATTTTGCATACAATTAAAAAACTCCGCTATGGATATCCGCAATGCTATCAATGCTAATAGTACTGAGAATCAATAAGCCATAAGTAAAATTTTATGAGCATAGGTACTTAGGGACGCCTGTAAGTCGCGTCACTAACATTACATTCTTATCTTTGCACTTTCCAACAAAGTGAAAATCTTTAAATCTGTAGTTATACTAACAGACAAAGTGGATGTCATATAGATTAAAATTTTCCTAGAAAAATGATAAGGTAAAATTGCTATTATCTGAGATATACCTGTTTTCGCTAAAAATTAAACTCCAATCTAGGATAAAAGAAACAACTTTGTTCCAATAAAATGTGTCTTTATTCTTACATTTGTATAGCTTTTAACCTAAATTCCCTATATAAATAAAAGTCTGTGAAGCAAATATTTTAATAATTATGACATTCCTCGCAAAATGCGTTAGGTATGTAAGATGCAGAACACGGGGCGAAGCGAAGAAAGCTGAAAAGGAAAATACGGAAGACAACAAAAAACGTTCAGTTTATAGAGATGGAATAAAATCGCAGGAATGGAGATGTTAAAACATGTTACCGTCAGAAAAGTAGAAAACGCGTGCCGATTTAAATCAAATCTCTACGAAACGGGTGTTCAATGTATTACTATTCCAGAAGTCCTTGCTTTTGTCGAGTTAAATTATTTTATTTTAACATCAAAATATGACTGCTATAATCTTTAACAAGTCTCTTTGCCTTTGCAAAGTCGCAATCATATTTCCCTAGTATTGTAAATCATAATTTTAAATACTCTCAAAATTGTTAAAAATGAAATGGAACACATCAAACATATTTTGTGTTAAACAAAGTAGGTATTAAAATATGCAAACATAATTTATTATATTAACGTTTCTTAAAAACACTTATCCGAGCAAAAATAATTTTTACTTCCTGTACGAAGTAATAATACATTATAATAACAATTTAATTTTTAACTTTGAAGAACATTTAAACTAGAAGCCCATTATACTCTTTTCGTTATTTGGTGTTTCGTATATGGATGTATGTCCATACAGAAGAAATGATTGCACCGCTAGTAGCTACTTAACTATAAGCAAATCTTAAATTGTGTGTCCAAGAATAAATTCTCTTGTATACTGAAGTATATTTGTTATAAGTCAGTAAATAACAATAATTTAAGTCGCGTTTATCACAATTATCAAATATATTTAAGTGAATTTTATTTGTTATTTGGCCCTTTACAGAGTAAAGACTAATAATTATAGAAACATATTATTTTTTGTTTTAGTATCAAATGATAAAAGTATTAAATGAATATTGAAATATACACAATTCTTTAATATAATATTAAATGTATTACAGAAATGTTGTTTCGAACTTTTATTAATGTTTATTTACACGTTTGTCTGTTACATTTTATGTATTGTCTTTTAAATATAGTTCTTAGATTCCTATCGTATTTTCTTGTAATTTCAGTTTCTCTATGATTAGTTTAAAAGTTGAAGGATTTTAATATTTCCAACAACTTTTGTTGGAATTCTATCTTCAACTAGTCTTAAATTTGCAAGAAAAGTTAAATTCCATATCGGCTGTCATTGTTACCAAATATAAAAAACTAGAAGAAATTAACCGAATTATTATTGCCGAATATTGAATGCTTGAGTTATCAATGTATTAATTAAAATGATTCATTTCATGATACCATTTAGATTATATAAAATTATATTATTAATGAATACATCCTTGAATTTATAATTTTATGTCTCTTCCTATCTAAGCATGAATATACTGAGTTAAAAAAGTTAGGTGTCTTCTTTGGTGAAATTGGGAAAAGTTATATTTTTTTTGTATATGAAAAAATAGTCATATTATTATCAAATACATATTTCGTGTGAATCTTTCCTATTACAAATTACGTAAACCCTTAGAAACATATATACATTTTTAATACCAATTTTCTTGTATTTTTTTGCAAATGACTAGTATACAAGTCTTTAGTTTAAAGTTTCATAATTTTACTTTCAACTGTTTCGGCTCTACAGCACACACACACACATACACATATATACATGCAGATACAAATACGTGCACACACAGACTTTACTTCGTAAAAAAAAGTAAAATATACATCCGTCTCTTTATTCTGTTTAAGCAATTGGTTGAAGTAATTTTGGTATATTGAAGAAAAAAATAATTTTATGGAAACTTCCATTAATTAATTTAAAAAGAAATATTAAAGTAAAAATAGAGTGCTATATTTTTATAATATAATATTCGAGTATAAGAAAATTGTTTTAAAATAATTTTCAGTATTTAGATTGATAAAACACTTGTCTTAAGATGACAAGTGATAAGCTATGCAAACAAACTTAATGTATATTATGTGTGTGTATATAACTTCGTTACTTGGATGACTCAAAATGCACACATACAGAAACACTCTCATACACAACATGTAACGTAATACAAGATAAATATTATGTAGTACTTACGGCGCGACCCAGGACGTACGTAACGTAGTGTACGTAGGTCGAAGATACAAGTATGTTAATTTTAAACACTGAATGATTCAGCCAGTCGCCTCGACTGACCAGAAGCCACGGAACCCGTTATCCGGTTCTTATGTCTACTCCGTAATAATTAATATGTGGTACATTTATTTATTTTGACTGTCAAAAATGAATGCCGTTTATTTTTCGAGGAGAAGAATGGTTTAAAACTACAATTTCATAATATTACTTTTGTTAAAGAATATGTAACAACTGGTACTTGTATTTAATATTTTCAATATTTAATTTCTTGTCGAAAGATAATTTCAATTGCAAAAAAACGAATAATTTAAATAAAATTACTATGTAAATTAATATAACATATATTAATGATTAACAGCAATGATAATAAATGATATTTTTCCTTCATAATATTCAAAAATTGAATAAATTTATTTGCATAAATTAAATACATGAACAGTTATTGCCATGAAATAAGATTTATTTGACGTATTTATAAAGACAGAAATTAAAATAGAAAATTATTTATAAGGATTATATTTATTAAATGAGACATTTCATTGATAATTATAATTCTTATCTAGTTGTTATTTTTAAGAAAATATATAGGGAAAAAAGTTGTTATTTAATATAAAAGATCTAAATGAATTGACAGATACTATACTATTAAATAAATGTTCGTACGTGCATAATTTATAAACAAATATAAATAGCACTATTATGTCGTAATTTCCGCATTTTCCGGATATACTCAAGCAAGATCATTTTTTAAAAATAGATTTACGCTTGGAATGTTTATAAATTCGGATTATCATAATAAACGTTTTAATATTAAACTGCAAACAAGACGCAATTTGTGATACTGAATGAACGCACGAATTTATTTGCATACGAAATTCGGAAGTAGTTCCATTATTTATATTTAAATTCATTCGTATTTTTATTGCATTTCTTATTGAATTTACTGTTGATTGCATGCTATATGGCAATATAAAAAAGTTTGCACTATTAAATTTTATTAGGTTATTTGAGAAGTGTTGAGAGAGGGTTGAAAAATGTATAAATTAAATCAGAGTACGTACGGTAGAATGAATAGTTGAATGCACAGGGGTTTCGGAGAATATGAGCGTAACTTCTGGAAATAAATAAAAATTGTATCCAGCTTGCTATCAGTAGTTCAGTGAAATATTCAATAAATAACAGCATACAATAAATTTCGTTATACTTATAGAGATATGTAGAAAATATATGCATGAAAACGAAATATCTAACATTTTCTGATATATAACAGTTGAATTTATTTTATCTAGAATGATCTCAATCGTTATAATTAGAAATAGAGTATACATTTTAATAATTAGGTTAGAGAAAATGATTCTAACGGGTAGATATAATACTGTTGAATTTTATCTGTAGTGTCCTGCATAGGACTTTCTTATACGAATATGCTAATTAGTCGTTTAGATAGAAAGAATATTAAAAAATATAATCAGCATAATTACTATCGGTCATAAAAAGATAATTTTGACAAATTCCAAATTTATGATAATCTTTTAATAAACTTTTCAAACAATAAATGCTTCTCATTTACTAAAAAGATATGGGTTTTTATTATTAGCCAAAATCTAAAAAAGACTTACAGTAAATTGTTGCAAAAAATTAGTCAGCACATTTAAATTGCATAAAAATCTTAAATATCAAGTTTCATAAATTTAGATTACCAGGGAAACGAAATAATAATATACCTTGCCGGTAAGTTACCAGTATTCGGTAACTTAGCAATGATAACATTTCGTTTCCCATAACTACTTATTATTTAATTAGTATACAGAAACATATTAAATAGGAGTACAATATATAATTTTGAAAATAAAATTTACACAAAAAATAATGAACTTAAAAACTGGCATATGAGAGTGAATGTTGGATATGGAAAAGGAAGCATAAAATGACGGTGACTGCAAAAAACAAGAATTTTTGAAGCAAAATCCAGACATGCAAGAGGAAATTTAAAAAATGCGTGGCTGTAGATGAGCCAGACATTTAGAGTATGTATATTGAAAAAACGTCGAATGGAATGAGAATATGATATTGTCCTTGGCATAAATGGTTATGCATGATTGAAAATTAGTTTAGTAAAATATAAGTCGTGAGGAAGTAGATTGAATGAAATAAATGGGTTAGGATGTCGAATGAATATTTGGTTGCCTCCACCCCATTTAAGAGAAAAGGCGTGTGTATGTGTTAGATACTATAGTAATTTATGAACATTCATTTTTTAAATTTTGGGAACAGTGGATACGCCACTGACACAATCTATCGAACATGCAAGGTAGCGCAACAAGTAGCCCATCATCATCTTCTCTTTCATGGCAGCGTTTCAACCCCCCACGAGAGAGCAAAATCTGTAACGCAGTTGCCTGGGGGCCGATTGAACCAGAGCACGGACTAAAACACAAAGATAGTGTGTGTTTTTTCGAGCTGATATATAAAAAGTTTTAAAATCTCATCGCGCTACGCGATGTTGTCGTTAGCTTGACTTCCGCTATACACACAGGTGAATTGGATATATGCGTTATTGTTTCTCTCGCACGCTATTGACGTTGTAAGCAATTTGACGTCATCTTGCGACAAAGAAATTGAAAAATAAAATATGTATTTTTCATCTTTTACTTTTAAACATACATTTTGCTGATAAAATTTCTTAGTATGTAAAATGGTTAGCAATCAAAATGTTCTAACAACTTTAAAACAGTGGCAATAAATTTCAAACACAAATGATTACTATTCTAAAATATTCGACAACCCGATGTCTACTTGAACTTGATTTCAAATGTTTTATTAAATATCTATATCACCGTTTTGATAAAGCATACAAAATAAATTTATACTAAAGTAATACTAAATTTCCATCTTGTTTTAACTCATGTCCAACTACAGAAGGTTATCTTTTTTTATTAAGTTTAATCTTGGTCTAAAATCAAACGCTTGACTATGAATACGGTAGTTAGTGCAGATAACTAGATACATTTATAAAATGCAATTGATTGTGTTAAACATAACTGAGGTACTGGATTAAATCAATTATCCGGTTATTTATTTTCGGCTAATCTAACATAGTTTACCTATTACATTTCATCTGAATCTAACGGAAGTCTAAAATCCAATGTCGACACCGTTTAAATCTGATCTAAACCTTCTAGGGTTTAGATTAGATTTTCAACTTAGCTTCGAATTATTTCGTGTTTAGGTTAGATTTATGTAAGATTCATTTTATGTTTAGATCAGATTTAATAGAAGCTTAGTTGGGTTTCGGTTAGATTTAGATTAGGTAAAGTTGAAGTGAGATTGAGTAAGTGAAGCTAAGTTAGATTAAATCGAAAAATAATATGCCGGATATTTCATTTAATTTAGTTAGTCCCGGTTCGCTAGTAGTGCTGCAGGTCGGAAAACCAGCGGCTACAAAACTGATATTTAAGTATTTATTTCGACTAAATTTTGATGGTGCGTGTCAAATTTAAAATGAGACTTTTTATTTTCATGTAGAATACACTATTTGTTTAATTGTGAGCATGTTACAATTGCGTGTATAATTAACACTGTGTGAGCTAGAATATGCTTTCTTTTAGACTTTAATTATAAAACACATTGATTCAAAATATTTTACTGCTAGAATTTCAATTCAATAAATGCTGATTTATATTATTAATTTTTAAGAGTTTAATATAAACTGCGCATGTGCACTAGTTAAAATTAAGTAGAAATACCTGCTTTCATTGCCCAAACTTAATCTAAACCTGATTTAAATCTCTCTGTTAACCTAAATCTAATTTAAATCTTATATGTAATGTAAGCCTAAACTAAAAACTAATAGAATATCTAAACCAAACGTAATTAAAAATGTTAACCTACAGAATGATATGATAAGAATTACATGTTTTAAATACATCAGGACATGAAATATATATTTTTCTCGATGTGACGAAAACACAATACCGTCACCCAGACTGAATTTTTAATATCTCTTTTCATTGAATTTTGATCTATTATGTATTTAAATGTGAAATAATGTTTTATTTTAACACTTGGTTAAATATATTCAATTGTCGTATGATTCAAAGATATCATTGTATAAAATAATTAAATAAACAATATATTCATTATTACCTAACTAAATGATTGGTATGATGTTATGGACATTAGTATATTTACAGCATCTTACACTTTACTCTTACAAAATTCTTTTGAATCTATGCAGAATATTTCAGTTCAATCTTTTGGATTATTAACGATGGCAAAATATTTGGACAGAAAAGGTTAAAATTGTTTTAAAAATTAATTCAAATTCAGAATTTAAAAATCGAATGCCGCTGTGATTCGAATCTAGAACCCGCAGTTTCGATCCGATAAATATTTCTCACTTTCAAACATCGTAGTATTGCGTTAAGGGGTAAGGCCACTCAGAAAATCAAAATATTTGAATTTTTTTTTTTTTGTCTTAAATGATACTTAAAGTTATAAAGCATAGGTGACAATTAAAATTATTCTCGAAAAAATGTTTTTTACGATGTATTTTGGGGCAGAAATTAGGCGACTATCAGCTCCTATTTGCAAGCATTCAATTAGAAACTACAACTTTATCTTTAAATGCGTTTTTCTCAAAACCGAGTTTTTTAAAATGGACGAAAACAGTACGCCTATACAAGCCAATCAATAGACATGAATCTTTTACTATCTCAATAAATAGACAGTTTTCTATCGAACATCGTAGGGTTTTTTTTTATTAATGATAGTTTTTTATTTATTAACAAATTCATATGTAATTTTTAGTTAAAAATCGTACTATTTTTTTGATTCGCGTGCCATTTCTACAAAAATCAATATTTTTAAAATCGGCTACGTAATCTGAGAGCTTATATATTTCAGCTTTATAATCTGTTGTCGCTTTTGTCCCAGGTCAATTAAAAAAATTGATAATGTAGTCAAATACATGTTTAATAAAGACATGTAAACGATTTTTATACAAGGACAAAAAAAATCTGAAAAAAGACCTTTCTTTTTCTAGCTCTACCTTAAATACGAATATTAGATACATAGTATACCGCTTTAGTATAACTTTACACATTTATTTGATAATAATATTAAAACTTTTCAATAAATAACACGACGCTTCGATAAGCAATTGATCTCCTGAAATATTTTTCAACCAATAGTATGATTTCATCCTTATGAGTCAACCTTGCATACAACCTTGACATAAATCTACCTCATAAAATAAAATAAATATACGATAAATATCTATAAATATCAATCTGCCATTCGATTAAATATTAGATAAATATTTTTTTAAATCTAGTTTATACTTCACAAACTGATTGTTGAATAATTTTATGAAACAGTGGTTTTATATTTATTCTAAATCTAAATCCCTAATTTATACCTCACGAGGTAGCTGCGAAACAAATTTTTAGTAAAAGCATAATAATAATATATGAGATACATATTACTTTGTTTAATCTGTTGAAATTAAGAATATGACATCACTTGGCCTAAAAATTAGAAGTATAGTGTTACATAAAATTGGTTCATATCTATGAAGAATTTATTTATATAAATGGTATCCTATTAATCTTTTTTTTTGCAATAAAAAATGAAGGAAAACTTCTTCACTTTCCAAGTAGGTTTATAGAAATGCCATTTTAAAATATTTGCTTTATACTAAAAACATGTTTCTAGTAGTTCCACATTTCACTGTTATCGTGGACATGGTTATAAAATTCCTTCGTTTTATGATAATTTAGTTGCGTAGTATTATTTTAAAATTTAATTCCTACAATAGATACATTTAATGTAATTCTTAACTATGATAATATTTAATTTACTCAACAATGTAAACCTTGGTTAGTTTTGGAGTTTAATGTCGTACAATCCAAGAGAGAAATTAATACTTTTTCAATGAAATTCACTAATTATGAATCTACTAATTTGTTACCTAATTTTTTTTGATTGAAAGATATTTATTTATTTTCGTAAATCACCAGTAACTAATCAAATTTACAAATATTTTCATAATACTGTCCGCAAAGTAAGCAACAAAATCGGCACTTACGTTGTATGCAAGTTCAGGTTTCTTCTTTTGCTGACCATCACTTGTAAGATAAAATCGTTTATGAATTTAAATATACTAAAGTTTTATTATCTAGTTAAAATATTTGCTATTTCAAAGATTAGTGAAGTATTGACTCAGTATTGTTTCTGGATTCTAAACAAATATTTATTTTGAATTTGTGACCTAATAGAATATTCTCTTGAATTTCATGATATTTATTAATTTAAAAATATATTTATAATCAATAAAAGCTTGTGGTTTTGTATAATACGTCATATATTTTAGTTTTTAAAGAGAAGATCGTTCAGAAAATAGCTATTTAGTGAAATGAATAGTTTTGTATTTTTAAACGATTTAAATAAGTCACTCTAGAGATCTAGTTTCGATACAACATTTATAAATATAGCGTTAGTATATGTTTTGGCCGCACACTGCAGCCTATAATAATAAATCTCTATCGTTGATCAGCTGCTTTACATTTTAAAATAAAAAAACTACCTTCGCTTTTAACTAATATTTTACTCACTGTACTATTTATATAAATCCGTTTATTTCTAAAAATTGATTTTAAAATAATTTGTAGCTTAGCTTTTGAAAATATAACTTTTTGTTAGCTAAAAATTGTTTTTCCACCTGATTTTCTTAAATTATGAATTAATTGTATTTTTGAAATGTATAGCAGACGGCCAAGTAAAAATTAATTTAATAAAGTTATAACTATTTCAAAAATATCCATACTCAATTCATTTTAGAATTAGTTTGTTTGATAGTTCTTTTTATCCAAAATGTTTAGAACATTTAACCAGATTTAGAAATGAATCAAAATAATGTGGATATAGATCATACTAATTGTAAAAACATAAATTTACTTAAAATTTAGTTTTTAAGTAGTGATTTATATTGTTTACTGCTATTCTCTAGTCATAAAGAAATAAGAATAATAACGTTAATAACACTGAAATGTGAAGAAATTCTTCGTAAAGAAAAAACGACGAATCAATATGTTAAACGGCAACACTGCTAACTTGGCGAAATGAAGTGAACACATACTGCAAAAAGCGTAATAAATATTCCATGAAATAAACGAAGTAGTCGCAGGCAAAATTTGTTTGCTGACCCCTGTTGCTTTGCCTTTGCTTACTGCTTGGCTTGCTTTTCCTTGTCCTGTGTTAGTTGTCAGCGTGTAGGACACGAAAATCAATATAGCTCTCTCTTGGCTTGGCCATTGTCCGAGTGGTCGACCATAAACACAAAATATTATGCGCGTGCGCCCTTATCAACCACGACGCCATTCTCTCACTTGGCCAGGAAGAACACTCGGCATGCATCTTAAGATGTCCATGATGATTATAGTAAAACATGGAGCACTTTATTTCGTAATCAAAATCAACAGTCTCATTATTACAATTTTAACATAAATGCAAAATTTCAATGTTCCTATTATTAAAAAAATGCAGTTATTATTTGTCTTATTCTTATTAAAAATTCTTCATAAATATGCCTAATTTAATTTGAACTCGACATTTCACTAGTATTACACGTTTTAAGTATCTTGAATTGATTATATTTATGACGGCTGTATCTATATATCTGTCCGTATATAATCGGTTTAACTGTCGAGACTTTTTAATATAACGAACACAAATAGTGCTCCGAAACCTAAATTCATCGTAATGAAATAGCGAAGCCTCTTTACTACTCTAGGCGCACGTTTCTTGTTACTTGAAATAAATACGCCACTGTAACTTTATTTACATAATATTCTTCATATATTACTCATACTTGTCATTTTATAAAACATATTTAGTTCATTACGAATAGCGAGAAAATAGATAGTATAGAAAAATGAACAATTTATTAAAAAAAACTACTTAAACACAATTTATAGCCCCTACAAGTTGCGGCGATACAACGAATCATGTTATTATTAAAATATTATATCTGCTGTTCGCACTGTTTTCTTGCTACGGGAAAATAGAGGTTTTAGTTTCTATCCTAAACAAATTCTTATAGTGATTATAAGCCTTTGTGGTAATGATACTGAATAACGCATAAATATTTACATTAAATGTTTTATTTAAAACATTCTTTCATTACGAAACGCTTACAAATATATTCACATGCATAGGCAGCCGTTATAATTTTAAATGTGGCGACATCTGACGCAGTTGTAATTGCAATTATAATCATACGAAATACTGCTGCTATCTAAAATAATTTGGCGTATATTCCTACATCCGAAATCAAAGTTATTTAATATATATGTTTTAAATTTTATTATGAATTATATGCACAATATATGCATAATTTAAAAAAATATATATATGTATATATATATATATATATATATATATATATATATATATATATATATATATATATGTAATATATATATATATATATATATATATATATATATATATATATATATATATATATATATATATATATATATATATATATATACCATGTTTATTATTTTACTAATTTATAATATTTTACTAACCTTTGTAACACGTTTTCACTAAATATATTTCTAATGGATATTAAATGCCGAATTCCAATTTATTTGAGAATTTTGTTTAATAATTGAAATATTCAAATAAATACAATTAGAACAAATTTTAATAACCAATTTTTGTAATCGGTACCCTCTATGAAAAAAAATTAAACAAAAGTTATACGAAAAATTAATATCTCAACTTTTACACTATTATACCTCTAAGTGCGTCGTTTTTTAGTTATAGTTGCACTTCCAGTTTGCATATATTTTTCAAAAATGGAAGATTTTTTTGCCAGGCATACAAATCTTACGTTTCATAATTTTAACCCGAAATAATTTAGGCTACAGAGCGCAATACATATACACACACATGCACGCCAACAGACGTTATTCTAAAAATAGTTAGAGTAGATTCAGGGAAGGTCAAATGTATTTCCATTAAAATATCGAGATCGAATTTTATTACGATACTTAGTTCTAACTTCGTATAAGAAAATAACGTAACTGTTGGGTCCCTTTTAGGCTTTTTGGATCACTAATTACTCGTAATATTAATATATTTGTAAAATTCGTAGATTAACATATAGTAGTAGTATATAGTTATTCAGTAATAAACCAGCATATTATAATTTTATTGTGTTATCTAATTTACATCTTATGAAATTTAACTATTTTCGATTCCATTTATTAATCGAATAATTGATTGAATCTGTAAATTGACATGGTAATATATTTATAGTAATCTAATCGACTGGTAAGTGTCTTGTCTATCGTTATACTTTCCCGGCAAGTAAAGCTTATGTTCATCAAAGATGTAGTGGTTGCAAGTGTATAAATAATTACGGTAATTATAATTTAAAATACACGTATAATAATCGAAATAAGTAAAGGCTTGTTAAATTTGACTCAAAACTGCATACAAAGCAAGCCTTATTTTGTCGTAGGTTCTGGTTGCTATTTGAAATAAAAATCGCCAAATATTTTTCATACATACACTCAATGAAGAATAGTAATAAAATAAAAAGTATCGATACATTGTTATTACACCATTTGGCAAATAAATTTTAGTGGTGCTGGTTGGCCATCTGCCAGCCGTTCCCTTTGCTCTGTTCCCCCTCTTCTGGCAGTAAATAAAACCCCGGAAGATTAAATGGGAGAGTGCGTTGTTCACTGGCGGGAAAGGCCGATATAAACACGGTCAGCAGTGGAGCGCCCAGCACACGCTACCATATCGTTGCTATTGCAATTATCTCTCAGTAACCGTGTTGGTTTTGAAATCTGTTAACGCGGTAGCCGGTCAGACCGACAAGCATATAATACCTACAATACATACTATTATGTAACGGGTGTAGCGTAGGAGGCCACCGGGATCAGGATATATGTATGTTTGTAAATGAATATTCAACTCTCCCCAACCATATAACATTACCATAAGCACCGTGGATTAAATACAGTTGATTTGTAGATTAAATATAACGGATTACGCTTGATACTGGTGATTTATACTTTTTGATTAGTTTTAATTTTGTTTCTTGTCACTAGGACATTATTTAAAGGGAATACGAAGATGAATAGGAAGAGTGAAGTATTCATAAATAATTATATTAAGGTGCTTCACCCGGAGAGTTTCATTATTTTTAGTCGGCTACATTTTTAATTTAAGGTTCAAAAGAGCATTTTTGTTGTAATCCGCTTCTTCACGAGTCTTTATACGTTTATTAAAACTATGACATTTGAGAATTTTTTTTTGTAAATAACTTGATCCCTTTCTCACCGCACCTTTCCTTTTGTGTTATATATAATGAAATTGCAATTTGCATTCAAAAATCATTTTACTTGTTTGGCATTTTTAATTTACTCAGGTTTACGGCTTCAGTCAATTTTATTCCACAATAATGTCACTATTGTTTAAAATAAATCATTAGATGTTCACTGACACGAATAAATTAAGGATCGGTAAAAAAGACCTATTGTGCATTTGATAAATAATATTAAACTGTAAATTTGACGAATTTCGAAATAAGTGAGCCTTGTTTATATCTTTATAACTTGTTATTGACCAGAATTACAAACGTATAAGCGATATATCTTTAATAAAATATCATAAAATTGTTTTATTACACAATGAACATTTACTAAGATGAGACAGACGGGTAGAAATCAAATGTGTTTTTTAATGTAAACTGATCGTTTACTGTTTCATCTTTAGCATGGCAATATAAAGTTTTTTTCACATGAAGAATTGTATTTTTATTATCTACAAAATTTAAAATTTATTTTACATTTTTTACTCATCAAATAAAATGGTAATTGAAATCTGCTAAAATTGTTTGAACTGTGTTAGCCAAGAATCAATAGGGAACTATAATTTGTAATTTTATAGTTTATTATGAATGCAACATACATAATTTTTTCTTCAAAATTTTATTTATTTTGTACTAAATAACGTATATACTTTTCTCACATGTTTAATAGATTTTCTCGCAATACCTAATTAAAATGTTTATAACTTTAATCATTTGTCATAGAGTAAGAAAATAATTTACTCGTCATACTTAGACATTAATAATTTGGCATGCATAATTTAATTCAGGAATATGCTAACTCTAGAGTGACACCATAATCATTATTATACGTTGCAATTAGGAGCCGAAAATAGATAAAAATGAATTATCATGTTAATCTCACATATATCTTCTAACGCGCTATATTGTCTAAGTACGATTATCGAAATATGTTAAACTTAGATTACAAAATTTATATTTTTATTTTATACTAAATTTGTAAAACATTACAATTAGATTTTAACTATTACTGCTATCTCTTTTAATAAGTACTTTTGTTATATCCATATATACTCAGCTTAATTTCAAAAGAGCTTGAACGAAAATAATTTTAAAAAGAATAAAGTTATTAAGACTAAATTCCTTATTACAATTTAAAACCTTTAAAGCTACCCATATTAGGTGTAAGTTAACTTGTAACGTGTACTCTAGGAAGTTATGATAAATGTAATTTTTTTAAAGAAAAACTTATGGGTTATTCCCAAATTATGTATATAATAATTTTCATTTGTAATATTTTTCTATGCGTATGATTTGAGTTATGTGAAGTTTGGTAATTAAAAATTAGAACACTGTAAATCTTTACTTCACTAGTTTATTTATATCTAGATGTATCACCTAAAAAACAAAGATATATATAAATCAGCCATAGCACTCCATAGACATGAAACAGGTCACAATTTTGTTATAGATAGCGTTAAATGTGTAAAGAAATGTTACAGCAGAAAATTAGATATGCTAGAAGCTATATACATGCGAAAAAACCAGAATAACCTACTTAACAACGATCTGTCAGCCCTTGAAAACCCATTATTTAGTTTTATTAACACCCAATAGTACCATATAATCCCAAATTCCCAGAAAACCTAACAACAAGAGACCTTTACCCACACCACTATATGTAAAAATATATAAATAAGAAAGAGATATTTCATGTAATTATTGTACTACTGAAGATGGTGACTTGGTCACCGAAATGTGCATCTAGATATAAATAAACTAGTGAAGTAAAGATTTACAGTGTTCTAATTTTTAATATTTTGCTATTTTACTATTCATATAATATTTTGAGCACATATCTATATTTTCCCTGTATATGTAGATACACTTGTTGTTAGTGGCCATTATTAATTTGAAGTACTAGTACAACAAAATACGAGATTTACCAATTACCTCTCCAATTTATGACGGTTAATTAGTACAAAGTTGATAAACAATCTGGCTGCGAGCCACTGTTACCTTCCTAGTTCCTAACGCAATTACTAATAAATAATACACCTGTTTATTACCAATTGTGCTATATATACTCAACAAGAATTAAAATAAATTATGGGCACGATCAAAAATATCTAATATATATAATATTATAAATAACCTTATCTGTAGTTTATTAGATGTACTGTAGTTCATAGCAGAAATGTATGTGGTAAATAATAAATAAAGATAGACGTGTGCGTGTCATATTCGGTTGTATATGGCAAACTGCAACAAGGAAAAGCTAAAGAATTGTTTGGAAACCTTTCATAAGAACATTTGTTATGAGAAGTGGCGGTTACTGCTTTAATATTTGATTGCTTTAATATTTCAAAATCTATTGATAAAAGTGCTTTTACACAATATTTAATAGTAATTTATAATAAAATAGAACAAATTAAACATGCATGTTAGATTGAAAAATTTTTCCTGCCACTTTATAAATTTTAGCATTCAATGAAACAGAGTTTCAGTCATTGTGGCCAAAGTTATTAAATAAAATGACTGCAATTTTATTTAAAAATCTTATTTTATGGCAGCCAATATTGTCGACGATATAAATGAAATATTTGACATTGTGAATAATGTATCGGTTGCCTCTTAGGAAGCTTTAGATCTCCAGATCTAAAGGTTCTGGGTTCGATCCCATGTAGAACTTAGCAATTTATGAATTGTAGAAATCTCAACTATCGAATGTATATTATAATTGTAATGCTGATATTTTATATAGGATTTGGGTTCGTGTTTAAAGTATATTCAATTACAGTTTCGATTTTTGTAATAAAACAATTATAATTTGAAAAATCTATAATTTGAATCTGAAAAAAAAAATTTTGTTCCACATGCATGATATATTGAAATTTGATTATTTGTATATATAAATCGTTGGATGGCAAATTAAATTCCTATAAATTAAATTTGAAACAGTTATCAATCAAACGATTTTCTCAATCTCTCGATAATTATTCATAAAATAAATAATAACTGCAATTTAAATGTCATGGTGAATTTGGATGAAGTCTTTATATTAAATAAAATTAAATACGTCGTGTTGTCAGATGATAAAGCTGTAATTAACACCAGCAGCAACTAATAACTGACCTAGTAATCAAAAACAATATAAAACACGTGTCGTTTTGTTAATGTTTATCGCGTCGTTGTTGTTTTGTTGCGTGTAAACAAAACCGAAACCATTGTTAAACAGTATATCAATTTGCTCGAAAGGGAAACTGGCTTGTTGATGGGATCGCTCGTTTTAGAGTAGAGTATTTAATGCATCGTGACCAATGAGGGGGAAACGGCGTACACGTTTGTATTCTGCCAGCGCATGATACTGTGAATCGCTAAACGAGTTATTTCATAGATCCTCCCACTATTCCCACTCTTACACGGTAATAATTCATCCCTCGCGAGTAGGGATATACAAATTAAAAGTTTTTTTTAGCAATGCGTCGGATATGTAAGGGGGATTACCTTTCAACTTTTAATAACTGGCGATATTGCGCATTTATATCGTTGCTACTATCTTCATTATATTACCCAGCGTTCATTTTTTAAAACTATATTACTGTATCAATTTATGAAACTTTTTATTTTTTATCTAATATGTACACACACACACACGATTCTGGTTGTACATAAAAAAATATCTATATTTGCTAACAATTGGTTCAACTGTAGCATGGACCAAATTTTGAGAAGAATAGTCTACATTTCCAACTTGATAATAATCAACTTGAACTGAAAAGAGTAGAGTAAAACGATCAACTGCAACAAGTGGTAAAGCTCCATGAAAAGAAAATAAAAAAGCAAGTTATGACTCTGCAAAGAACGTGCAGATAGACAAAGACAGACATGTATACATACGTATACAAGTGTATAGATGTGCTTGTAAAAGTTTCTCATTCCCTCTTTACTAGGTTCCTTTTATTTTCAGCTCTAAACAAAGTTTGCAAAGCTATGAATACACTTTGGTGGGTAGTATTATGTGTGGTCAATGTCTTTCTCATCTAATTTCCGACCATTATTGAACGGTGATTCTATTCTAGTTGTAGGGCTATCTCGTCGGGTCATTCGCGCACGTATTCTGTCTAACTTTGTATGTGAATATGTGTATTGTTTGGTCGGTACCCCTGCATTAATTATAGCTGAAGCCGATCGGATTCCATTCGCGGTGCTACCTGGACCACACCATTCCGTACGTTCCTGAAATCAGGCCCGGATTTGGATGCATTTTTGTTTTTGTCGCTATATTGCTCATTGGCCAATGCAAATGCTTCGTACATATCAAATAGTTCTACGACATAATAAAAACAGTTATCGTATGTACATATTTTGGTTTTTTTTGTAAGCATCACGTTTGAAGTCCGAACATCAATTCTGTTCCTTATAGAGTTATAGGAGAGTCTAGAAATATATTTTTAAGTAAATGCGTATATTATTAATATCATGAATGAACCAAGTATTTGCTTTAATTTATATGTAACACCTTCGCGGATAGTGACTGTATTTGCAGTCACTCACGAACGTACTGTCCGCGAATGTGTGTTAATAGTCTAGCACATATGCTTGTCATGCTTCATAAATAAAGTTTAAAAACAGTTGATATACGTTTTTATAGCAACACATTTTACTATATCAATCCTTAACGTTATTAAAAAGTTAATAATTCATTTAACAATGAAGATATTTCGTCAATAGAATTGATCTATATTTCAATTAGTCGTTTAAGTGATTATTAGTTTTTATATAAATGAGCCATACTACAACCAAATAATTATATTAGCTTTGTTCCAACTAATGTTAGAAACGCAAGCTCAATCGTTCCAACGCAGCGCTATTTTCATAATACGCATGCGTCGGACAGTTTCAAATCGATCTGAAATCGATACTAGTATTACTTGGAATAAACATATAGTAATATAAATAGTATTATGTTATAAATTATTTATATTTTATATTTATTTTTGTTCTGATCTTTATTGCCAGAGATAAGCTTCCGTAGAGATTCTTTTCAAGAATACAGTAAATATAATTTTTAGTAGTAAAAATAGATTGGCAAAATTATTTTCTAAATTTTAATTGGCTTTTGAATTAAATTGACAATGCTGTATCCTTATTTTGGTATTATTTTCTACTAGAAATTATACTTTTATTGCAAAATTGTAATATAATTCAGGAATTCTACTGGACTGTAGTATATAGCTATACAGAATAGCACCGTTAGAATCTCCTTTAGTTTCGTGTTTTTGAATATATGTAGGTTATCATGAACATATTAAAATATAAATTTATATCAACAATCTTGTTCTCCAAATTATAAGATTAGAGTAGTAATATATTTTCCTATGCGTTATTGGAAACATATAGACACTCGAAGATTCATTGTACATGACTTTAATAATAAAAAGAATCCAGTTATAAGTTAGATGTGTTTTCCCCCTGAGTACGTGTGGATATTATCCGGTGACTGCCGTATGAACGCGGCCTATCAATGGCGGCATTCATTTGAAGATAATTATCAGTTTTGGTAGCCGGTTCAAAGCTTTAGCCGTTACACGTTTTCCCTTTTTTTAGTTACTCCTGTTTTTTTAATTGATTATACGATAACTTCCACTTATTTGTTTTTCATTTTATTTAATGAAATTTAATTCCGATCTTATAGTTTATTATTGTAGTTATACTAACATTTTCCATGTCATTTCCATATATTTGTTGTATCTATTTAACTATTCTGTTGTTGGACTATCTCGTAAATCTTATGGAAGTAATTACAATTACTAAATTTTATCCAACATATACAATAAGATGTATAAACAGGCATAAAGGAATATGCAGTATCAATAGGATATTAAGCCAATTTTAATACATCAACAAATTTCTTATAAAATATCAAATAGTTCACATTTATGGCTGTAACCATAATGTACTGCATGATTTGAAAAAGTAAGTTGTAAAATTCATCAATGCATGAATAATTTTCCTTTGATCATACTTTTGAAATTTAAATTATATATAGTCGTGTGTATATATGAATAAATCGACATTATATTATGGTTTTAGTTTATATAAAACACAATAAGCACACTCGATTTATTATTGTTAATTTACAATGTAATTAACAACATTGATTAAAATCGTGCTCCCTCATTCTACTAACATGAAGCTGCATTGATCATTTGGAAAACAAAACAGTAAATGCCAATAAACATACAATGGAATTCCAATGCAATACATTTCTAAATTGAGTGATTTTTATTATTTCAATTATATTATTTGATGTAGATGTAATTTTCATTAGATGCAAATAAAAAATATACTGTTCGTTAAAATTCAATCTATATCCGAGCATTTGAATTTTTAATTATTTAGTCTATTGTATAGCGATAGGTTAGCTTAAAAAAAGATATAGCAATTGAAAGTATCATTGTTAATTGTAATAAGATATGTGCAACAAAGATACTTGGTGTGTATTACCAATAATGCAATTGTTATTAATCGAATTTTTTTTTAACTACTCACGAAGCCTTTAGGTGTGAAGAACACCCGTGAAACATAGTAAAAGTATTATTATCAACCTGTATAGATGTCGCTATATAGAACACTCGTTTCTAACAAAATGGTTTCTCGTTCAATTTTCATAGTAAAGGCAATTTTAATACTGAGCTGTTTTATTAATAATAGTTTTTTAAACATTGACATTAAATGATATACATATTTGTTTGTAATTTTCATTTAAGTATGTACATATAAATTAATTCGAATCTTGTATGTGTATATATGAATGCGTATGTATATTAAAAAAAAAAAAAACTCTTCATCGCAGTCGGCCGCGTTTTGTTGTATATTTTTTCCGCGCTCTTGAAATTCTTTTGTAACCGAAGCTTTGTTTCAAAATGAAATTAACCAAACGGCATTTCGTAATGTCAGGTTCCTTTTTCATCGCTACATACCTGAATTAAATTAAAAATTAAACTTTTTACCAACTGCGGCCTCACATACGTGTACACATACGTGAAACCAGGCACACGGTATAGTTTATAGGGTTTTTCATCAATTAACTTTGGAAAGATTTATTTCCGTTTTTATTTTTCGTATCTGTTAGTGTCCAAAACCACTTTAAAACATTTAAAGCATTTTTAAACCGAATAAAAGTTATTTGAAATTCATGTTTATACATGTACATATTCTTGCAAAAATATGACATTACTGCAATCTGTTTAATAACAATTTGTTAGCCATAGTGATTGACCATCTGTTTGCTATGTTTTTAAATACAATTTCGGTTCACTCCCTAATTACGAAACTTATTATAATGCAGTTGTCTGTTGGTTTATCGCGGTTAGATATCCGAGTTTTGTCTCTTATTCCAGTCTGTAGATAACAAAGTGATTCTAACTACAAATCGTTAATAATAACGCTAATAAATGGGATCTATACTTATGTTATAGGGCCTCAAAAATAGGTCTCATTATTGATACGAATATATATCATTCGAAAATAGTTTATATTTACAATGAAACTGTTCTGCGGGGGTAGTTGAAAATATCATATTAAATGTTTGTATTTAAATCAAATCTGTGATAAATTTAATCAGTGATGTGTATTTAATTAATTAACGGATAGTGAATGTAACTGTGTACAGAACGTATTTATTCTATAAACAAATATTAAATTTAAATTTATAATTAATATTGTGCTTATTTCTGTTAGAAATATAATTTTTTAATTTATATCCTATTGACGAAAAATCTAATATTAATAATAAAAACATTATGAAAATGTGTTGAAAATTGTGCATCTGCATCACTTAGGTTCCTAAGATTTTTATTATAGTCTCGAAGAAAGATATTTATTTGTATTACCCGTATTAATAATTGACTTATAATAATTCTCAGATTTGGTACGGATCATTCGTACGATATAATATTAATGCACCTTGATATATCTATTAATTCATATTTTTATATATATATACTAATTATTTTGCTCTTAATTGCGACTTCGAATATCTGATTTTATCTTTTTTTTAATTAGTCAATACACATGTTAGAAGACTACACAAAATTTACTTTTTAAAATAGAATTGAAAAATATAATTCCTATCACTGAGAGTAGCATTTTTCGTTTGTTGAGCCATGGCCGAAGATGCCAAATGGCGTCATCCGGTTGATAATATAGTGTGTCAAATTTAAATTTATGTATGAGAAATGCAGTAAATGTATTTTATCTTGTTCTCAGAATAAATTAGCATCAGGATATATAGAACTATTAAATTATGTTTAATTAACTAAAATCCGTTGAATAGTTGAATATAAAATATAAAATCAATAACCATATACATGAATTTTTGCACTTGTAAATCTCGCGCTAGATAATATTTAAAGCGGAAATTGCATTTTTGGGGATAGGTATAGTTAGTGAAAATAATTGCATGCTATTATTATGTGAATTTAATTATATTCATACATGCATATCATCCTAACAATGGGGTGGCAAAAATCCCTTTACATTCTTTCGCATATCGGCAATCTTTCGCCATTCAACTCTGTTCGTACACACTTTTCTCATTCGTACTCGCTCTTTTAATCCGCTTCCTTACAACTTTCATTTCCAACAATTCATGCTCATTCCAAATCTTCTTTCGTTCAATTTGTCATTTTATCTTTTATTCTATCTCGTATATCACAACAATTATGTTATAAAAGAACAGGGTGTAGATGGGTAAGAAAATAAGCCAGGGCAGTTTACCCGGCAAGTCCTCTACGAAAAATATATTAAATAAAATAAGCAACATTTATTAAAAATGATAAACAACGAATATAAATTTAAAAAAATGGCAAAATTTGACTATAGAATAAACTAAAAATAACACAAAACCATAATTATGTCATAGTATATTTCTCAGAGTTGAAGGCAATTGAAAAGAATGACACTTGGTAGAACATATACATATTATAATGAGCTAGTGATACAATTTTGAGCATGTTTTTAATTCTTTGAGATAGATCTATGAATTAGTTAAATGCCTAGATGCCTATGGTCAAAAAATATTTTCTACAAATTCAACTATTTTATCCAATTCTAATTACAGTTTTGCTAAGAATGTTGATATATTTGAATTTGACCATTTGACTCAGTATTACAATTGTAAATGGATCACTTTATTAGTAAGCATAAGCATGTTCAATAATAACACTATAACTATATAATAGAATTATATGTAATATATAAACAAGTACGAATACTATCATCCTACAAATAACAACTTTTAAAAAGCCAATGTTGATGAAGGTCAAGGAAGTACAAAATGATCAATTCAGCTAGATATTTGGTTACAGGTTTATGTTTATTATTGTAATGTACAAAAGTAAAATTACATCTTATTCTATTTGTACCATGACATGAAGTTGTGTATATTTATTTCCTTCTAGTATATTAATTCAATTAGATTGCATAATTTTAGAAATTTCTAGCAATCCTATGAATATTGAAATGTACAACACAGCTACTGCCGTATTATATTGATTAATTCACTTTTATTATTTATATCAATTCAACCAATTTGCATAAAATCAAAAATATTAATCAATCACGCGAATAATATACTGATGAAAAGACTCAAGTTGAATTTCAACCAATTACTGTAATTTGAAAATACATAGAAATTAAATTGTAGTATTGTTATGAAAACCATAATAACCGGATATTAAGACTAAAATCAGTGTAAATGCCAGAAATGTTAATCGCTGAAACAATCTGCCAAATACCACTCGTGGTTCTATAATCCTCTGAATAAATTCCATACTTCTGCACATAAAAATATTGCTTTTAAAACATTTACTCGGAGCAATTAACTTCGGGTTTGTATTCGTTCAGAGACGAAATATTTCTTGAATAAACGGCTCTACTTGGTATTGTAACTATTAGATAATTATAGTTTGACATTAAGGTTTTAAGGTACTTAGTTTTCAAATTAATAAGTAAATAAGAAGCATCATAAATGTGCAGTAAAAAATAATTCTACCTGAACTCATGGTTATACGTAATCGTTTATATTTTATTAATTTCTTCTTGCAAAGTAATAGTAGTATTATTAACATTCGTTTTGACATTTTCATTATTACGTTAGTGTGTAGACTTACTATTTCCAAAATTATGAACGAGTTTTTATTCCCATGCCACTGCAAAAAAGTTTCATATTTAAATACGAATATTTGAACCAGCTATGCGTGTCTCTTCATTTTTTCAGATTTTCTGAAAATGAAAGATATGTATATTTTTAACAACTTTGTTTAAATATTTTACCGAAAGTGCAGCAGTTTCGCTGATATTACAGAAACTCCAAGAAAAGTCTGAAGTAAACAAGCACTTCCGGGTTGAATACTCTTTCCTTGCATGGCACATACAAATCTTAAGTTTAAGGTTTCATAATTTTACCTTCAACCATTAAGCTGAAGAGCGCATACACAAACAAGCGCGCGCGCGCGCACGCACACAAGCAGATAGACATTCTAAAAAAGATTCAGGGAAGTTCAAAAGGTACATACGTTAAAATTCGATCTCGCGATAATAAAGTAAAAAGTTTCCAAATTCATTGCCATAAAAAAAAGAAATAAATAAATTGTGTATATTGCTAATTTATTTATTACATGATTATGAAATATTAGAAATGAAATAATTATATTTATTTGAAATTTTATATTTGTATTTTAGTATCTTAATATTTTAACATAAATACCGCTTATACATTTTACTCTATTAATAGGTAGAATTAATATGAAACAAACAGTAATGTATTTTCGTATACAAGCGAAATTTATTATTTATATTTACAAAAAAAAACATTACGTTATAATGTAAACAAATCGCATTTATAAGTATTATTCGTCTCTCTGAATGACTGCGTTCTTTATTTATAAAGCTAACTGGATTACGGCTACTCTTAAAAAACAAAACAATCTTTGAATAAAATATATCGTTTAATTTGATATTACTTCCAATTAGCATCTTCTCTAGCCAAGTTGAAGAAGATATAAATAATACAGTAATGAACCGATTGATGTAACTTGCATATTTTTTTGTTTTTATTTCATCGTGTAAAATTACACGGTAGGATTACAGTTACACCAAGTTAGCCGAAGACACATTGATAGTTGTTACAGCTGAACACAAGAGCGTTTCGATTCGGTCAGCGAAACCTGTTTGCTAGAATGATGTAGGCTGCCGCTGTTCTGCTTCTGCTATACCTGTCTTTCTCTACGTTTTAGTCTATATGTTTGCGTGTGCATTTGTGTTCAGGTATATATAACCCGCTTCCAGGTACAGACGTCGTCCGATATTATATTAGACGTACGTTTCTCCAATGGCTTACACTCCACCGAGTTTATGAATGATTATAATGTTCACCAGACTTTTTCATTCGTGTTTAGTTTAGCTACATGTTCATCTTGTTGCGGCCCACAATTTAGTTATTCTAAATTAAACACGAAATATGTTAAATAATTTGTTCTTTGACTAATATGTAGTAAAAAAGGGGAACCAATTGAAAATAATTCGATCCCCACCACTGGATATCATGTTGAACTGAACCGTAGTTATAACGAATGTTATAATTTTCTGTTCATTATGATCGTGATGGGAAAAATCGGTTTTAAACTTGAAAAGATTACCATCGTCCCTATTTGCATTATATTGACTAATGGATATATCGCGCAAGCTCTACACTTCTCTATTGATATAGTTGCTATCCTTTATAAAATACTTAATACTTAATCACTCTCTCTCGCACACACACACTTTTAAGATTTCAAGTTTAATTTTAGTTCGCGTATGTACTGATATAGCAACGGAGAAACACTTCGGCAATATCATCAACTTCCTCTGGAAGCCATGCGTCTAATTACAAAACTTATTTTACTTTTACGAAATTGCGCAACTTTTTAAACTTCCTATTTTATCTTCTGTAAATAAAGCACAATTGTTTATTATTGCAGATAATACTAGCTAGTTTTTAACAGACAATAATAATTCTGTAAGTTTTGTTAACATTTGGATCATTTAAAATCAATCTAAGTAATTTGTTACGAGATTTACTCTTTCGTTTCGCCAAATAACTAATACATAGCATCCATTTCCTGTCTGAAATTCTAGTCGCCAAATATTTACATTCAAATTAGTTCGTAACTTCCTATCACTACTTATTTTGTAGTATACCATAGACTTATACAGGCACAAAAAAATACTGACACCCGTTATTCATTGACATGTTAATACTGCTTTTAAAGATACGTATATTTATTTTCCATGGGAACCATCGATGATCTATTATTTAACTATTATATTAACTATAAGTACTCTTAAGTATTTCTTACGAATATGATTTTACATATTTAAAAATCTAAGCATATATCATTATATAATAATAACTCACCATCCATTATTACCTACGACCATTCGGTCGTGTGGTTGCAAGTCGTCGGTAGTTCGTAAGACCAAAGTATATCACCTCTTCTTCTTTGAACATAGCGCGTGGAGTGACATCAAATTTAGCATATGTAATCTATGAGTACACAATTTGTGCAGCTCGTATTTTAAGTCTGGTAAACCCTTTATTTGCAGAGTTATTGGATTCACAAAAGACCTTAAATTTTGACTTGAGAAAATGTTTGAATATACCAAAATTTGCATAAATTCTAACATTATTTTGGTTCCGTTTTACAAAAATAAAAAATGGTCGTCTACACATTAGTTTGATATCAGTGGCATCTACTTGAGTAATTTCTAAATTACGATAAATTAAATGGTGAAGCCAATGCATTTTTTTTTGTACAATTTTCACGAGTTGGAATAATGTAATGAATCAGTCTATCTTCATTTCTAGATAAAAATAAAACAGTTGATAGTATCTTGGTTTACAGGTTGCTACTAATCCAAACTATTATCTATGAAATTTAAAAATCATGTTACTATAAATGTCTAGTTACAGTCAGCTTGGCGAGCTAAAACCTGAAGCGATATGTAATTGCGGTCATGTGTATTCACTTATTGATTATGATCATTTCAATTGGCTATTTCATATAATGACAAGGACCCTATTGCACATGCTTAATTTTTTTGTATTTATGTAAATTATTATATACCTTTGATGTTACATGATGTACATGAATTTAGTGCTTACATTATGTCAAAAAATCCTTACTTTATAAATGCATAACTTTATGCCTATTTTTATCAAATGGGGTGGCAGAAAATCATTTACATTTATTTACATCCTGATAATCTTTCGCCATATATATACAGGGTGTAACAGCGAAACGAGCTACCTCGAATAACTTCTATGTTATTAAAGATACAATAAAATAGTATAAGACAATCTTATGCAGGACCAAGGGGGACATCCAACTATAAAAGAAAATATTTTTTTAAACTAGTGGTTCTCAAGTAACAACACAAAGTTATGTTTTTTCAAATGAGATGCTATATATTTTTTAAGCCCATTCGATAGAGTATTTTTTTCTGAATTCCATTATGTATTCCTTTTATACCCTTACATAAGTAAAATATTGAGAAAAATGCGATTGAAAGTTAAAGAAATTTCATTGTTATAGTTACTTTTCAGTAGGCTATGAAACAAAATTGAGCTTAAATACATGAAATTATTAGTTATTTACTTCATAACACTATTTATAAAGTAAATAACAAATAATTTAATGTATTTAATTTATGTAAGGGTATAAAACGAATACATAATGGAATTCAGAAAAAAATACTCTATCGAATGGGCTTAAAAAATATATAGCATCTCATTTGAAAAAACATAACTTTGTGTTGTTACTTGAGAACCACTGGTTTAACAAAATATTTTCTTTTATAGTTGGATGTCCCCCTTGGTCCTGCATAAGATTGTCTTATACTATTTTATTGTATCTTTAATAACATAGAAGTTATTCGAGGTAGCTCGTTTCGCTGTTACACCTGTATATAATACAAATTGTAATTTTAGTAAATTATCGCTTTTATAATAATTTTTTTCTTTTTAGGTAAGTCTACTCTTGATTCTTCAGTCTATGATATTGTCGGTAAGTTTTGATAAGATTCTATAGGGTGGTGAATAGAATTTGAGAACAGGAATTTACATGCTTTTTTTTATATATACACATTATTTTGAACTACACAGATTAAGCTTTTTATTGTGAATATATATTTAGATATTAATATATTTATTTAACTAAATTTGACTGTCATCAAAAATCATTGACAGCCATAGTTGTTCTTGGTTGCAATTTATTATTTTATATCTGTTATTCTTCGAATATTTTTTAGAAATTTTATAATTAGCGCGCACCTGTGAGATAATATATTACATGCGTTATGCTTGAACTGTCCCATTACCAATCGGTGTGCGAGCGGTTCAGTGTGTGAGTGCGCGTCGTGCACTCTCGGTTTTCTACGCGCTTTTACGATGTGTACTGTACTTACGTGTGTGTATGAGGAACGACAGAACAGCTTAGATCAGCTGATCGATTGAAGTATGCGTTACACGAGCATTCGTGATTGTTTTATTATGTTCAAAAAAATCATCTGCCATCGTTTCAAATATATGAAGCGTTCGTTTTATTTATAAGTATAAAATTTATATAAAATGCAACCCGCAGGACTTGTGAGTGCCAATTTGCAAACGGACATAAAATGATTTCTGTCATCGCTTGCATTTCGCCAAATCAAATCACTTATAGGCATATACGCCGCCAAAAATGCGTATGTATTTTCGGTGGCATCTATGCAAACTTGTTTACCGCCACTCATCCGCAATTTTTTGTGTAGCACTATACAATTTTATAATAGCAATAATTTTGTCATATGTTATTATTAGAGAAGTAATTTGCGACAAATAATATATATGAAATATAAATTATTGACAATGAACAAATATAGCATATTGAATTGTTGGTAACTAAGTATTGTCAGCTTTCAATACAACGCAAGACCAGTTATCAAATAAAACCGGGATTTGATATTGTCATTTTAACTAGCATATTTTATGTATTTTCGTATTTCAATTATCATTATCTTGCTATTTGTTACACAGTTGTAATACTGTAAATCATAATTGAAAGCATATAAGAACGTAAATAATCTATGTAGATATATGAACCAATTAACTACATCTACCAGTTTTATAAACTTGTATATAAAGACATAAAAACAAAACAACAAAACTTTAAACGGAAGTTGATTGAAATCAGTAACGTTCGATTACGCTTTGCAATCGTGAAAAAAGGAGTAATGTTGGTCGCTTTGGTTCGTCGTAGTCGCCTTTTTTTGCTTTTAGCAATGAACTCTCTCTTCGTCAAACAGGAGTAAATTTCTTTCGTATTTATTTGTTCGTACCTTATGATCATTACACGGATTGTGAATCTGTTTTGCTTTCAGTGACTTTAAACTTTGTTATGGTGGTAACGCTTCGCTGAGTTTGCTTTGTTGAAAAAGAGAATATTGCTACTCATATAAGCGCAAGTTGGATATATGCCAACGTACAAAATAGATCTAGTAACCTTTTTCGCTGCTTCGGAATTGACTCAGTTTTAAAGTTAATTTAACTCTTTGAAACATGGGTGGGTATTTTATCGCTTTTTTATCGGGGTTACGGCGTTGAAATCTGTTTCGTATTTATATAAATATGGAATAGTAATGATGCTTTTTATCGGCTGCTCCACTAGAAAATCTAAATAGCTGTTTGAATAGAATTTAATATTACCAATTAATTATTATCTCTGACGCAATAGGCGAATTTCAAATACACTTATGGGAGAAAACGAAAATGTTACGAACGAATTCGTGACGCATTGACAAAAATGGATGGTCATTTTGAAGATAACGGAATCTGATCGTCATGCCTGATGGTCATTTTAGAAATGACTGTATGGTCATGGTCATATGGCGGATTCAAATCACCTGGATATTAAAAATTTTTATTAAATTAATAAAAAAATATCCGCCCTGAACTTTCTTATCTGTGTTTGTTTAGATAAGAATATCAAAACACAAAATTTGAATAGATCAAGTATTTTTTGATTTATTATTTTATTATATATTTTTTAACGCTTTAAAATAAACTAAATTTTCTAGTTGCATAAAAATATACTCTATTGTCTTGTCTTTAATATTTTTAATATTTGATTTTACGACACAAACGAACACTTAAGCTCTTTATATTTTATGCACGATGAAGAGAAACTTATGTTTCCCCCTCCTCCTTAAATAAGTTTTAGTAGATTGTGGTTTACAGTAGAATATAAATATCCGGATATACCTTCACGCTACAGTATAGCTAATAACATTTATTAGACCTGCATTTATTAATACGATTACTTCATTAAATATGATTTACAAATTAGTCGCGTTTTATAACATCACTAACGCGCATATTTATAGAGAAAATAAACCTATACTAAAGTTATACTAAATTTCCATCCTCTTTTAAGCCATGTACAACTGCATAAAATTCCTTTTTTATGAAGTTTCGTCTTGGTCTAAAATTAAACGTTTGGCTATAAATACAGCAGTAATAGTTTCATCGATATTCTGTATATTCTATACATTAAGGTTAAGAGTTACAGATATATTTTTAGCTATATAATGCAGAATAAACAGTGTAAAAATCTTGTTGTATGAAAATAATATAAACACTTAAGAATGACATTTACTACCAGCGGCCAGTAGAGTATGTTGAATTAGTTTATTTTTAGTTCTACATACTCTACAAGAGCTCGGTGTTTTTAGTCGAAATTCAATTCCGACAATATAAAAATTTTACTTTCCCAATGCTTAAAGCTAGAGTATGGCATGGCGAATTATGTATAAATAAATAATATATGTACTATAATGAAAATAATCAAAGTAATGATGCCGTCAATAGCACTGACATTTTTTACATCTTTTGTAGTTTTGAAATGCAGAATTAGAATATTTTAATTTTTGAAAAAAAGGGAGAACCAAAAACAATGTAATTTTTGTTTTTACATTTTTTACATTATTTAAATTCGTTGCTTTTTTTTAGCTTAATAAATAAATAGCCTAGTGATTTTAAAATGTGAGTGGCACGAATTGTTTATCCATAGATTATGTATACCAAACTAAGCTTCAATCCAATCTGTATCTTCAGAGAAGAAGAAGCGACAAACTTTGGTCTTACAAACGAACGACAACTAACATTCAAGTATAAATTAGCAAGCAAAAAGATAACTTCTTTAGAATATAACACAGTATATAAGAAATATAAGTTTATTTTGATATCAGTACATTTTTATTCAAAAACACTTGAACACTAGATAAAACTGGTTTGTTTCTGTTAAACCTTAAAATAAATTCGGGCACATGCTGTATATAAATATGTAATTGTAAACAAATTTTGTTGTTACGTTTTGAAATGCATTTAAATGTTTAGAAATTCTTATTTCTTATCAATGCTATTTAGAAACGACAGTCAATCGGTCAATGTCACGGACAAAATAATGTATTTTCCTAAAAATTATCAAAATGTTTATACAAATATACATTCTAGCATATAAGTCAAAATTATTGGTTTAAAGAAATTCATAAACGTTTAGAATGATATATTGTAAAGCTGCATTCACAATGATAAATAAACGAAATTATTTTATGTATAAAATGAACATTTATTTCCCAACAACGCCATTAAAAACTAAATTTAAACAGAATCATCTAGCGTGTGACAAAATATTTATTCATTTAGGTTATGTTTTATTTATTTATTTGTGTCTTTTCTACTATTTCGTTTTTTTACATTCTTATACGTAGTAAGTATTGTAAATAAATCGAACTCGAAATTTTAACGGAATTTACGTTTTAATCTTTTCTGAATCGAGTCTGATGATTTTTTGGAATGGCTGCTGCCTTTGTCTGTGTGTCTGTCTATCTATCTATTATTTCTTATCATTTGTCTGTCTCTGTTCATCTGGCTGTCTGTCTCTGTGTGTGTGTGCGTGCGTGTGCGTTCATTTGTGTACAAATGTGTGTGAGAGAGAGAGAGCGCTCTACAGTTGAAAGTAAAATTATGAAACTTTAAACTTAAGATTTGTATATGCCTAGCAAGAAAACCTATTTTTGAAAATAATATTCAAACCGGTAGTGTATGTTTACTCTATTAATTTTTTGCGGTTTCTGCAATAATTCAAAAACGGTTGCACATACAGCAAAAGTAGTAAGAATAAAAATTAGTCACATTAATATTTCAAACATTTTTTGATTGAATTTTTTTATTATGTTTTACAAAAAGTGTACTGGTAAACAGGAAATTATTCTGGAAATTTTGTATTGAATATCCCTTTTATTTAAACAAAATGCAAGCCATTACGGATTTTTTTTTGTAATCTTATTAAAATAATTTATTAATTCTTTAAAGTTTACTTACACTCGCTAATATTAGTCATGGTTCCATGGTAACGCGGAAGATCGTTAGTTATTCATTGTGAACGCTTTACCTGGTTATAATTTATGAAAGTTCAAAGTATCAAGGTTGCGTTCTAGTAATATTATTAATTTTCCATTGTGAACGTGGCTTATCTGTTATGCTGCTACAGATTATTACAGAGCAAAAAAAAAACAAACAAATGAAAACAAGTTCTATTACTTTCCTAACCTAGTAAACACTGCAAAAAAAAAACACTTTTAGCGTAACTTATACCGTTATCTACAGCTCAGAAGCACGCTTAGAAACAAACAAAAAATGTTTCTTTGATCACTTCGCCATATGTCCTGATGTAATTACAATCAACATGTTATATCATTTAAAATTAAAGAAGATGAATGTAATATGCTAATTGTACATTATACTGATATTTCATGCGGTAAAAATGTTTTTATAGTTTTATATTCGCACGTATAATTCTGAGCACATAATATGGTAATATAAGAATTTTTTTAAATTATTTACAATATTTTGAGCTAATTTGTGCTTTATTCTTATATTTTCATGAAAAAAATGTATTATTTTTTGATGAAATGATTATAGTCATTAATCCATATGACGATTCAAGCTAAGTTATATACCACACTTGGAACTAACGAAAGGCAAACAGCACATAGTCAACACTGCAAAAAAAAAAAATGCTTATTTATTTCTAATGTATGTAGGTGTATCTATAATACAAGAGTACAAGGTGTGGTATTGCGCATCATACTTTTATCGCCGTCTAAACCTGCCATCCACTAACATCAGATTGTATTGCTACAAATTGTTTTATATACCTTCGTTGTACCTTACATATAATCTATTAAACCGCTTCGCTTTTAATATCGCTTAAATATCATTCAATATAATACTCAAAAAATCTGCAATTGTTTGCACTAAGCTTTCTTATACGTATTTTATTTAGATTTTTGAATACTGAATATATTTCAAAATATGTAAGTCATTTTTGTTTTTTCTAATTGCGAGGCATTGTTGAAACGATTTGTGTAAAAATCGATAAAATAAAAAAAATTTCCTTGCCATTTTCCCATGTTGAAAAATTTCAAATAAAAGATTTGCAAAATATTTATACCTCAAATTTGGTTTTAAGTGCAACCGTTATTGAGTTATTGCAAAAACTGGCTAGAGGAAACAAGCACTTCAGATTTGAATATTCATTTCAAACATATGAAGTTTTCTTGCATGGCATATACAATTCAAAGTTTCATAATTTCATCTTCAGCCTTTTAGGCTGTACAGCGCACGCTCTCTCTCTCTCTTTCTCAGACACACATACGCACGTCTCACGTCACGTAAACTAAATGGAGAAACTATATGTATTTTATAGTTGTTAATTGTCGGCACTACTCCAATGTAAATAAGCTGGAGAGACAAGTTTATGACATGATTTAATGTTTTAAATTACATGTTATAATCATATTTATATTTTTGTTGTAAATGTAATATTGTAATGTATGTGTTATATTCACCAAAGAAAAAACTTGGCTAATGTGCATTATATGAATTAATTCTATACCTGTAAGCGCATCTGTTATGACAACATCAATGTGAAGACTTGCGTGCAACAACATGACACATTCACAAGTATGAATATGTGTGCAGTACTGTTCGCTTACTTTCATCTGAGGAAAATTAAGCTTTACGTTGTCTGCGCCACATCGAATTTCACTTTCAGAAGCAATCGTATTAATCAACATTACAATGTGGTGTGAGTGTGTGCGTGTAATGTACTTCCAAATCAACAATCGTGTATTTTCAATTTAAACCATTGGACGTGCCCGTTTTATGAATGAGCAAAATGGTCTTGTGAAGAAAGCCACAGGGTGTTATACCGTGACTGAATCAAGGCGCCAGTGCGTGGACTTGTTGCCTCTCTTTCCCGCATTCATTTAGCCGTGACGTGGCGTCTCTGTCAGTGAATCGAGGAAGATGATCATCGCCTTTTCGTACCGATGAAACATAAAACAACTTCGTTTGTGTTGCATCCACTCCGACCGTATATCGGTGTTTATGTATGGCGTACGTCGATTCTAACTCCAGTGTTTTGACTCAGGTATAGGTGAACCGTTCCCTTCGGTAACTGTGTCTATGGCACAGTGGCGTAGCTGTAGCAATGAAATATAATTAATATATCTTTAACGTTATTCGCGCCTTAACGGTTTTGATATGATTGTAGTTTTTCTTTAAAAATATCCGCAATGGCTTGCATTAAACTTCCTTATACGTATTTTATTTAGATAAAATTGATATTTAGAAGCAAATTTATATTATTTTACATATTTAAAAATACAATAAATAATAAATGTCAAATTCCAAACTATTTCAGTCTATTTTGTTTTCTGCCACCCCATTTAATGGGTTATGAGGTTATACGTTTGTTCTACTTCACCTTGTGCTGTGCATAATATTTATAATTATTAAACTAATGTTTGCTAACCTAGTTAAATATTTTAATTTAATATAAATAATCTTGCTCGAAATATATACTTGTGTTGGTACATTTTTTTTTATTTTTTAGCAACGTATTGGGTAATTATAATAATAAATGAAACTGTTTCTAAATATTATATTGATACTAGTAACATAAATAAATTGTTGAGATCTACGTTATTTTTTTGTCGTGATCATAAGTGAAACAAGTATTTTCCGTTAGTGATAATATATTCAAATCGCATACGAAGAACTAAACAGTTATAAATTATAATTTTAATTTATATGTGTAAGTAAAAAATTTGCATCTTAATATATTTATTATTCATATAATATATAGCTAAAAATATTATTTAAAATTTCTATCTATAATTAGCGGATTTAAAATCTTGCTCTAAATATAATATGTTGATTACTTAATAAATATATTTTCTACTCGAGTTAAATTCATAATTAATCAAATATTTTGAATTTCAAAGCAACATGTGCGCGGCATTTCATCGAATGGATAATAAATAGACGCTTTGAAGAGTATTGTGCTCGAGAGAACTTGTAGAGAGTAATGTAATATGACAGCAGTTGCATGCGTTCAATTACAATTAGAAATTCATTATCCTGTAATGAAGTTTGATTTTTTGACTCCAATTTTATTGTTGAGAGAAAACATCCTTGCAATCAATCTCACAATCTGTATTCATTGATTTCCCTTCGTCATTTTGGGCTCCTCTCGAGCCTACTTCAGCAATGAGTCAATATGCCGTATAAAAATCAAATGAAGTGGACGTCAATTGTTATAAATAAATAAAGACACTAATGGAAAAATATTGTTACAGCTGTGTTTGTTAATGAAAGTAACATAAATATTGCGATTTTATATTAGAACGTAAATGTAAGTTAATTGTTTAATTTCTAGTTTTTAAATTAACTTTGATTAGATGATAATGAAAGATCTTAAATTAATTTAAATATGCGTTCTTATACAAAATATGATTCTACAAAATAATTGTTTTTATTTCAACGATGAACACAGCCGCATTATCTTTTAACTTTTTTTTATTATTATTATTGTTTTTAAAATTGACCAATTTACTTCTCAAATGGCTCAAGCGGAACCGACAAGCTAAGCAAAGTCGTTTTAAACAAAAAATAAAAATATATATCTGCAATATCTTACACTGTACATTCTTTATACGCATTTTGGTTAGATCATATCATATACATATTTTCATTATTATTTTATTTATTTACCAACCTTCAAAACTATTTTTCAGGAAATATATATCTTATAATGGATATTATAATAAATGTCAAATTTTAAATTATTTGAGTGAATTTTGTGATTCTGTTAAACAATTCAAAGGCACAGTTGCTACGATTTATGTAAAAATAAATAAAATAAGAACAAACTTTAATAGCCATTTTCTTGTAACCGTAAAAATTTACTAGAATAAACATGCACTTCCGGTTGAAATTTTCTTTTTTTTCAATTTTTTTATAATTTTCTGCATATGTTTGGAAGTTAATATTGCAAGTTAATTATTGATAAAATTATGTTTCTTATTAAATATAAATTCAGAAGAATATATATAATCGTTTGGTCGAAACGAGATTGTATTAATTTTATTCAATATTTGATTATGTTTATTTTTAATGTTAACTTGTGCCGTGTCTTAAGTCGTACCCATATGAGATTCCTATATCGTACTGTAATGAAAATGTAAAAAATGCGACAAGTAAAAGAAATGCAGTAATTAATAAAAAGGAATGGTATTAAAAATTAAAAAGAAGAAAAATAATTGATTTTGTTTTATTTGTGGAGTAGATCAAGAGGAAACATGATAAATTGTTTGAAATGAAGATTATGTGCTCACGATTTATGCGCTGGAGTTGATAAAAGAACAAAAAAAAAAAATATATATATATATATATATATATATATATATATATATATATATATATATATATATATATGTGATGTTTGATTATGTATCTAATAAACTAATTAATAAAAAATAAATTTTCATTCATTTGTTGCTTAATTTAATCCTTAGGTACGACTTTGGCTATAGGTGGTACGACTTAGGAAACCGGTTTCTTTAGTCGTACCGATGTAACTTTTTAAAGATTTAGTTTATTTTACGTGAAAGAATATAGATTTTTAATCTTCTTTATAATAAATAACTACAATATTAGTGCAGCTAGTGAACAACACATTTTATTTTTATTTATTTGATAAATCCTAGGTTTTATACGCTTTTTCCCTTATGGGGTACGACTTGAGCAACCTTACCCTATATATATATTTCAAACTGTCGATTATTGCAAATAATAAATGTAATTGATTTTATTTTGTGCTATACTAATGAATTTCAAATGCAGTTTTTTATTTTGCAATTGCTCTTCCGGTTCTAATATTCTCTGCTGAGGCATATATCTATTATATCTTTGAAATAATGTAGGTATAGCGGCTTTCAAGCCAAATACAAATATAGATATTACTGTTAAAATCTCGATTCCGATATTTTTCTTGGTTGCAGTGCTTATTACTTCATATAAACGAGTAAAAAACAAACACCTAATAATATATATTACAATAATAGCCTATATACCGCAAACAATGACGCATAGTTAATTTTATATTCTAACGTCCAATAAAATTGTTCTAGTAATTTTTCTTTTTGGTATTTTCTTTCATATATACATATATATTTTGTTGCTTTGCTACTGTTATACCACTTTCTTTATAAGTAAACCCAACTTCTTCAAGTGATTCTTTGCAACCTATATTTGTGTAATCATTAAAAAGTGTAAATTCTAACGCTGTATTAAATATATAGGTCACGTAAAAAAGCAACTATTTTCTCATAAAAAAATGCTGAAAATAGTTTTTTTTTTTAAATCATATATAGTCAACGCGCAATACATATTTGAAATCAAATAAGTTACGTTTAGAGATTCTAACAACAATTTTTCAACTATATTTTCTAAATTAATATTTTAAATTAATTTTTATTTCATAATAAAAAGAATCGTTTTTATATAACGGTAAGCTCGCCTTACGGAGTACAAAGGAGCTTAAGTGTTCGGCAGGTGTGTTTCTTTCATATAAAATCGTTTCACGTCTCCTTTATTCCGAAATAAATATGTAACCAACATATTTGGAAGTATGTTCGTGTTTCCCTTCCTCATAATATCAAAGTTAATCGCTTCTTTTTCTCTGATTTTGATCAAATTTAGTACATATTGGTGCACAATTGGAAACCATTTTTATTTTCCCATATGCAATATAAGTATTGCAATCATAAAAAAATTCGAACTCGAACTTTTAACAGAAATATACTCTTTAATCTTCCCTGAATATAGTCCGACTATTTTTGGAATGACGTCGTGTGCATGTGAGTGTTCTACAGCCTAAACGGTTAAAGATATAACTTTGAAACTTTGAACTTAAGATTTGTATATGTCCGGGAAAAAAACCCCTTATTTTTTAAAAGATATATTTCATCCGGAAGTGCACGATTACTCTAGCCATTTTTTACTATTTCTGATATAACTCAAAAACAGTACCATTTACAGTAAAATCAGGTAGAATAAAAATAAGAGATGATAGTATTTCGCATAACTTTTATTTGAAAAGATTTTTCAAAAAAAGTTTTGGTTACAAAAACATGGCAATTGAAATTTGTTATATGATTTATTTTACTTATATTTAACTATGCCTGTCAATTTAACACAAAAAACAAAATACTCAAATAATTAGAAATTCAAAAAAAAATTTATTTTCAAAGATTTTCAACATTTTTAAAATTTACATTTTTAAAAATTACAAAATTTTCAAAATATATATGTTAAATCTGGTTATAACGACATCGAAGTAACCCGAAAAATATCGTCACTTTAGCCGGAGGTCGCTATAACCGAAGAAAGAACAATGATATATATATATATATATATATATATATATATATATATATATATATATATATATATATATATATATATATATATATATATATATATAATAGGATGGTTCATCGGAAGTTGGATAAATGCAGATAATCAGATTACCAAGTTTTCGCTAACGTTACGGTCATATCCTGACCTTCATCAGAGCGCAAGGTTTTGTTAAAATTAAGCCGGGTACATTCTTATATTTTACAATTTTGACGTTATTTTGAAATTAAGTTAAGATTAGCAATAGTTTTTGTGAACAATTTGTTCGTTAAAATTGAAAATTTTAAAGTTTATTTCCAGTGTGAAACGCACATCATTAAACCAAACATACTATAATAAGTGTGAACAATCATTGATTGTTAACATATATATATATATATATATATATATATATATATATATATATATATATATATATATATATATATATATATATATATATATATATATATTTATATATATATATATATATATATATATATATATATATATATATATATATTTATATATATATATATATATATATATATATATATATATATATATATATATATATATATATATATATATATATATATATATATATATATATGATACATCATCAAACAAGTGGTCACAATTCGGACGTTATAACTAGTTTGTCGCTATAAGCGGAGTCGTTATAAACGGATTATACTGTATATATTTAAATTATATTTTTTGAACTGAATAATATTTGTATTTGAATTATCTAAAAAAAATACGTATAAGAAAGCTGATATTTTTCTGCCAGTAAACAATAATCTAAGGCTACTTCTATTTTTGTCCTAGGCTTAGTTTAGTTAGAATTTCACGATACCAGGGGTTGTATCTTCACGAACCTTTTGATAAACCTAGTTTATTATATTAGGCACATTGTTAAAAAGTCGTTTAGCGAAAGTGCCTTTAGTTCCATAATTAATCACAGGTTATATATATAATCTAAACAGCTTCAGAAAGATTTCAATATAGAAATATGAGAGTTTAGCTGTGTTCGTTTAGTCGCTACTACAATATAGTTTTACTGTTATTATATACTATTTTATTATATATTATTTATAGCCCAAGACATCTACTCAAGGTTTCTATCAATTGGTTAGCTTAGTTGTTATTTTCCCCGTATTTATTACTATTAATAACGAGTAAACGAACGCAGCTTTTCAACCCAATTTATGACTGAGACATAAAATTATTCTCAATTGTAGTGGAGGGGAACTTTAATTAATTAAATATTTAAAATCGAGTTCCAAATTTCTGAACTGAGTATTTATTAAATTCGAGTCTTTTTAAGTTAACTGATACGTTATATATTATTAAAAATAGCACAATATATTGACGTATAGTTTCATTTCTCCGTAGCAAATCATACTTAATTTACAAGATGTAAGGTTCCAAAAAAAAGGCCTCGATTTTTAAAATACTTAAAAATATAAAAGTAAAATAAATGTGGTGGAAAATTTATAAATATTAGTTACACTTTATAGAAATGTTTAAACATTTTATTTATTATATTCTCAATAGTAATACATTATTATAACACTATGGAAATAGATGAAATGAAACTTTATTACGCAATATTCATTCGGATAAATATCTGATACACTACGCCAATGGATTACTAAGGGTTATAGGTCAGACATTTTTAATAAAGCAATAACAAAACATGATCTTTATCGATGAAGTAGTAATCTTCTCAACTTGGTTTTATTGTTACTTTTGATTTTTGACCTCTCCCACTTGCAAAACTGTTCATAAGTTCAAAAGTACACATAAGTATATTGAGGATATTGCATCTATTTACATCTGCTTGCGTTACGCCACTGGTCAAGATGAATTGACTGACACTGCAGCGTTGCCGTTTTTTCAGAAACGAATGAACGTACACGCGCGTTTGAGTGTGTTCACTTGCCCCACGAGCACAATTAATACAAACGGAGTCTTGTGTGTGACTCATACGAAAAACAACAACCTAGCTTCATCTATACTTGTTTTATTTTATTTCTCCGTTGTTTTGCCAGCGGCGTACGTACGCCTTGAAGTGAAGGGGAACCGCGGGAAAATATATTTCAATATTTTCTTATCATTGTTGTAAATTATTACTTATCGTTTTGTTATCGCAGGTGTGTTTTTGTTGTTATATTGATTCATTGTTTTGATTGAAATTTATTGGAAATGAAATAACTCGTTTTATTATGGTTTCAATATTTTTGTTTGTATTTTAGTTAAAAAAATATTTTATGAAAACCGTTTTAAATTGTGTTTATTGTGAGTGATGATTCATATTTATCTGAGATTTGTAAAAATATTGTGAGGTATATGTTATTAATTTCTCTTTTCGAAATTCGCTATTCTCGACATATATCACTTTCCTGTCATTTGTACTTCCGTATATACTTTATATGTATGTATCATGCACCTCTTTTAAATTTAGATTAAATATTTGTTAAGTAAAGCATAAATTAATAACTATTGTAATTTAAACAACACAATTTTCGTTGTAATTGCATAAATTGCTTAAAATCTTTTAGAATCATAGATACATTGTTTGTGTTTAATGCTAACCATTTTAGTTGCTTATTTTTATCATGATTAAATATTTGTTTTTCGCTCTAAACGATTGTTAATTTCGGATACTGTACGTTGTTATTTTTAGTTTTGGCAAGATTTAAAAACAATATTATTGACAGAGCGTTAAAATTTTAAAACGAATTTAATTTAAAAATTACCTATAAACAATTCAATATATCTGAGGTAGTAAACTTTTTTTTGGTTATTTATGGAAGGACCAATTATGAAAAAGAATATCTGCTATAGTAAAACAAATACCGAGTGTATGCAACAAAAAATGCCGAGAAATGCATACATCATGAAAAATATAGATGTTTAAAATTGCACAGTACCTCAATAAAACACATATGCCATCTTTTTGTCTTGCATATCTCTCAAATTCAAATTCTTTGTTCCTTCTGTATATATTACTAGAATATGATATATTCTACAGTATATACCGAAAAGAGCAATCTAATCAGTTTATATTAATATTTTATTTACATTTTGTAGGTAAAAACGTATTGATAATCCATCAACGAAACTAGTCCTATGTTATAAAATGTTTGAATTAATTTTAAATTTCGAATAGATTTACGATAGGTTTAAGTTTAGTTTATATGATTTAACAGAAGCTGTGTATTATGAAATATTTATATGGGAAGGAAATTTAAATTACACTCGAATCGGTTTTTTTTTTTAATGAAAATGGAACTTTGTAATTAATAAAAAACGGTTAATATCATTAAGAAATGGGAAATTGTTGGCTACACCACTGCATGAGGCCAAAGATTGCTTAACACTTCCAGCAATCGTCGGCCAGCGGGCTTATTCAATCACAGACAAACGTTCCTCATCGAATGTAGGTGGCTGTGTATGTTACCTGGCCACACGCACACCTGTGTTGTGTGTATGTGTAAGTTAAAGGAAATGGATAATAACAGTACGAAATGTTTCGACACAAGTTCAGGTGGATTCAGTTATAGGTGTTCCAAAGATGCACAAAGCTTTGTATCTATCTCTGTAGCATTAACTACATTCATATATGAGCTCAGCTGACCACCGAAATACAAATTATCTCTACTACAAATAGAGTTTGTGAACTCTTGCTATATATATATTACCACATTGCTTATTCACTGGAAATTCTGTTTCTTGATTCGATTTTAATCATGTTCAACAATATTTAAAATACAAGCAAATAACTACTATTTCCCACAATTCGTTTTATTGCTTACGGGCCATTATCTAATTTAATGTATGGAAATCATTATTTAAAATGTATCTTACACTGCATTTTTATATACGTTGAAAAGATATTAACATACAAATATAAAAATTGAAGGACATATAATAAGTAATTAGTTATAAATTAAGTATATAAATAAATATAACCATTATTTAGATATTCGAAATTTAAAAATGTATCGGATGGCGCCAAGATTCACAAAACCTACAGATATACATACTGTGGCTCTACCACTTGAGTAACGCCACAGCAGGCAAGCCGATACCTTATCAGCGGGTTATGCGTTTGAATCCCGGTGACATTCTATAAAATTTTCTCAAATTTTGAATATTTAAGTTATATTTATTTGTATACTCATTTTATACTTAATTATTATATTTCCTTTAATTTTTATATTATTTTATTTTAAATATTGATTTGATCTAGTTGTACATTACTGTACGATAAATGAAATTGATAAAATATTTTTCAATCGGTAGGTGTAATAAATGTTCGTGATATTAATGGTTATAGTACCAACATAAAATGTTTATTTATACAGAAATTCAATCCATAGGCTTGTTCTAATAGTTGTTATTATTCAAAGAATTAACAATCAGTTTTAATATTTGTGGTACCTGTTCCCACACAAAATCTAATATAAAGTTGTTGAAATTGCGCTAATTTAAACATAATTTATACTGCAATTTTTAAAATATTTTAAAAATGTTCTATACTAACTATATTGTTTAGTGAGTGAAATTGTATAACACCTTAATTCCATTGTTTTATTGAAAAGTTCAAAACAAAAGCAGTTTATAAAAGACAATAGCTGAAAATAATATCGGTACTATAATTGAGGTTAAACTCAATAGCTTGAATATATGGGGCGTTGTTCTCCTACATCATCAATAATACAATCTAAGCAGACAAAAAATCTAACACCTACATTCATTGCTATACATTTGAGGAGGTAAAACAATGGAATTCTGTGCTAATAGTTATAGTATTGAAAATACGACGAATGTCTGTCAAAAATTCTCAAACATCAATTATTAATATAAATATGTGAATAAATTAAATTAAAATTTAGGTGAATTAATTGAAAAGAAAAACTACTTCTAATGTAATGAAAACCAATAATAAATTCCGCAATATCTTGCACTGAACTTTCTTTTACGTATTTTGTTTAGATAAGAAAGATAATCAAATACAAATTTTGAATATAATTTTTTAAATAAACCAAAAATTACCTACAATATATATCATACTTTTATTATTTTACTAATTTATAATATTTAATAACCATTGAAACACATTTTCACTAAATATAATTCTTTCAATCGGAATTAAATATAAAAATTAAAATTATTTGAGCCTATTTCGTTTTTGTAATAATAATTAAAATTAAAACGAATTTCAATAGTCATTTTCTTGTAACCGGTTCCTTTTTAGAGAATAAAAAATTCAAACAAAAGTTGTTCGAATCTCTAATTCTAACAATTTTTACATACATAAACAAACAGGCAGATGTAATTCCAAAAATAGCCAGACTCGATTTAGGAAAGGTGAAAAAGGATTCGAGATCTATTATTACAATATTTACAATATTTACTTATTATTTCGTATAAGAAAGTAAAGAGTATGTTAAACTTCCAATTTAACAGAGCAGAAAACCATAACCAAGTTACCGTGGTTATAGTTACTCTTACTACATATTCGTAAGCGGTTATGACATCACTTACTAACTCATTTAATTTCATTATTTTGGCAACTTACGAACTAGACATTCGTGTATAGCACTCAGGCATTCATTCATTTGCAATTACAGCGGAAATTATATTATTTGATAAAAGCAGCCAACACATCTACATGGTACATGCGCGACAACTTTATCATTTGTTGTCTCTCTCTTACTTTTTTGAGTCTTTTACAGATTTTACCCGCTTAGTTTCACATGTATAAACATTCTAATGAGTCTATTTATTATTGCTTACCGATATATGCTCTGGTAGTGCATCAATAGGAAAATATGAAAAATAAATTAAAATGTCAATATATAGAGATACTGTATCATTTGGTAAATACTTTGGCCTTCGCAAAATAACTGTTTCGAACCTGTCATTCGTACAATGCTATCCAATTTATGATTCAATTAATGTAATCAAAACATTCTCTTAATAATGGCGGTGTAAATTATCTAAAATCTAAAACTAGAAGGAACCTTTGATTATAAATGAAAATTCAATCCAGCAGTCTATCAAAATGTACATACATATGTATATAATCACAAATACACATTTGTACAGTGGTAAAGCGAGCAAACAAATACAGACACAACAAACGTTAGATAAAAACTTTTAATAGTAGTTTGTCGCAGCCCAAGATCACGTTTGCCTTGAGTTTTCATGTTAACTTTTTCTTAAACAGGAACTTATTTGTTCTCCGCTGACAACTGTTAGTGTATTACCTCTTTCTCTTTCACTTATTACTTTTTAAATTTTTTTTCTATAGGCATATATTATAGTATAAAACTGCTACCATATAATTACGAATTAATTATAATAATTGATTAGTTTTTCTTTTATTTTTACTAGTTTAACAGGCTTTTTAATTCTCCTAATTATTATCTTATTTATTATGTTTTAACCAATATAACTAGTTTCTATAATTTTATTTTAAATTGTTAAGAGATGAACACAAATTATCGTAATTTAAGGTTAGCTTCAAATTAACGAATTCTGTCACAAATCAGGGCTTTGCTTCCAGTTTTTTTTAATATCTTGATCATATATTTACATTTAGCCTTGTTGAGATACGTTATGTAAAACGATCTATTCACTCATTATTCAAAATTCAATTGAACAGTGAGTGCACAATAAATTTGTCATTAACTTTTTTATCTACTCTGAATTTAAGCAGAGAACATAAATATATGATTTGGTGTACAATTTAGATAATAGGATTTTATATGCAATTTTTAAAGTAGCAGGCACATGTTATTATTTTCCTTGCATACACAAATAACTTTAGCTAACTCTTTATAGTCGAATACGAGATAAAACATATTTTAAATTGAAAGGGAAAATATCAGAATACAGAAAACAAGTGAAACTGGTACAAATTCCATACATACATACATACAGCAGTGATCTTTTGATGTAGTTAAAGAACAATTGAATAAACACAAACATAATTAAAATTTTGAAAAACTCAAAGGACTTGTTATCGAATAAACATTCCTAAAAATAAATAGAAACAACACATGCTGTCCATATATATATATATATATATGTATGCCTCAAACACGTTGATTACATCAGCAATATTGATTGACATGGTTAAACAATCAATCAGTTCAATTTGAATAAAGGGTTTCCGTATTTTCAAGTTTATGTTACATTTCGTACTTCTCCAATTTCTAAATTTGCGCAATTAACTTTCAGTATGCATACACACAAAAATAATTTAATTTTTTTTCTATTTTATGCGATGGTTTGATTTTATAAATCTATATGTATTTCCATAAATATCAACTAAATTCTACGTTTGTTTACTTGCAACATATACGAAAACTAGTAATAATCCGTGTATGATTCATGAAAATCGGGAAGTTTTATGACTCGCGTATCAATTTGTAACGCGATAAAATAGAAAAAACATCGAAAATGTTAGACAAATGCTAGTAACGCAAGTAATCGCATGTTAAAATATTTGTTATACTTAATATACGAAACTTGAACACTTTTTTTTGTCAACACACTCTGTTAATAATAATTTATTTATATCCGAAAGTAGACAACATTGCTATTAACCCATTAGCGCCCAAAAAAAAATAATTCATAATAAATGTACGAAAATTTGTTAATATATTTAATTTGAAGATAGAATCATGGGAAAAATATTAAAAAAAAATTTTGGTGCGTCAGTTTTACAATTGTTGTTTTCTGTTTAATTTTGTGTATTATTTATATGTAATAATACAAAAAATAATCTTAAACAATATCATATAAGTGAAATAATTAAATATAAAAAAATATTATTTCATGTGGTATGGCTGGAAACATGCAGAGCATAATGTTACCTCACATTTTGGGCAAAAACTACATATATTTGCGCTAACGTAAATATTTTTATAATTTTAATAACAAGCGATGAAATATACATCTATTATCAATACGAAACTACATTTAAAAGTTTTATAAACTTTATTTTAATGTATGAAAAAATTAATAATTTCAATAAGAAAAAGAGGTTCAAAATTTTAAATTACAAATTGTGTCAAATTACAGCCTTTATATGCATGTATATTACAAAACTTTTTTTTTTTTTACACTGCCAAAGGTCCAAATAAACGTTTCAATTTAAAATTAATGAAATTAATGTTTTCACTGATTTTTAATGCAATATTATTTATGTTGTCCTATGTATATGACACTGGGCGGTAATGGGTTAATATACAGGCAGACAGGACTCAATTTTTATAATTTATTGATGTATAAACATCTTAACGAGCGCCTGGAAAATAAATTTTATATGAGAGTGAATCGGCAAATCGCATTGCGTTATGCTTTTATTTATGCTTATATTTTAAATTTCTTTAAAATATATGGTTTTATAAAATTCCGTGCTTTGAGTGTTTAACAATAAGTTTTATATGTGTTTAAGCTTACGAATGAAAACTATTTATATTTTATGACAATAAGAACGGATTATGTATTTAAGTATTATTAGAAAATAAAAAAAATCTATTAATGTTGGTCACCATTAGCAGGTAGCTATAATAATTCATGTAGTAATCTTATTTTAATCGTGCCCTCCTTTATAGTGAACATTACTATTAAAAATATTAATAAAGATAAAATAAAATGGTATCCTTTTTACACAACTTGAAAACAGCATTCTCTTATTATCTACCACATATACGCATATCAATGACCAGTTTACGCTGAAACAATATTATTTGTCACGACACAATGCAACTAAAAATATACTAATCGGTTGCGAAAAACTTTTTTTCTAAGTTTCATACACAGTTAGATTATCAGCTAAAAATTAACTATTTACGTCATCTGTTCAATATTAGTTAATATTCATACCATCCAATGATCTTCATTATTAGTTTCATTTAAGTATGAGTATTCAATTTTTTCAATAAACATTTACGCTACGAAATATAAAATAATGTAAACCTATATCTCTTACAATAATCACGTAATGTCTAGGAATGATGTACTTATAATAACGATGATGGATGTTGGGTAAACCAATAAGAAATAAGTATGTAATGTAGCCGGTATGAAGTTGAGAAGAATAACTGGATCTTCAAATACACAACAAACAATAGACAAAAGATAAACCTTGGAACGCTTTTGGCGTCTTTTCCTGATTAGAATTTCTGTAACACCGTAGCGTCGTGGCGCATTCCACCTTTCGCAAGCTGTCTGGAATGAGTTTAATTGAGAAACGACGAGAGAGTGAGTGAGCGATATCGAATTCACTCATGTGCGTTGTTGGATAACGCTTTGTCTCTCTATTTTCTTGTTCACAGGTAAGAAGAACGCACTTGCTATCCTACTACGCCTTCCTCATGCCCGAGCCCGCAATGATACCTTTGATGAACGCAATATCCCCGTACAGTTAATGTTACCTATACCTACCTACCTGCTGCTGTTGCTGCCGCTGTTCAAGGATATAAAGCTTTGAACAGACTCCCGTCAAACTTTAAGATAAACACGTGTGCTGCTCATATAGAAATGATGAAATACCATCACAGTCGCCTGGAACAAATTGAATATTTTGTAAATACTTCCGAACAAACTACAAACAAATTTTTAGTTTTTGTTCTCGTATTATGTGCTCAATTGAAGCACATCTGAATTATTTATATTATATATCTAAAAAATTAACATATATTAGAGGTTTGAAAATATAGTAGGGTACCAACAAAAAACACGTATTTGGAAAATAATAACAAGTACTAATTAATTTGCTTGGGTTGCTTTGCACCCTTCTGATTTTACGACTAAGTCGTATTTATGTTCTTAAAACGTAATTTTAAAATATTAATTAAGTTTCAAGAGCGTGACATTAGGGGGAAATATCAATTTTCTTCTTTTATCAAGATAAAGGGAAAATACTTGCAAAATTAATATAATAATAATCAAAATAAACACCGAACAAATATCGAGGTAAAATGGCAAGAAAACCAACATATATTTATAATAAATTATTTATTTATTATATAACTTATGAACTCATTTTTTGTTTGTATAATATTCAATTATTTATTTTACCATCAGTTAGTAGAAACAAGATTTGTACGAAAAGTTTAAATATTCTATCAGAATCAAACAAAAAACAATTTCGCACAATTTCGTTTCACGTATCAATGTAGTACGTACTATTTAATTACTCAGTCAATTCCAGTGGCATTGCCCGAATGTTTGAAAGGGGAGATGTTTGAATCAAACAATTGGTTACGGGGTTGCAGTGATTTAAATTACTTAATTGAAAGCGCAATTAAAACAAATTTTTTAAATTTTAATCATTGATTTTTATTTTAATCATTTGGTTTAGGGAATAAAACAGTATTTTTAATTCGAAATCATAAGAGGTATTTAACATCCATTGAATCTCTTTTTTGTATTGAAATTCTTACCGCGTCAATCTTATAAGTTGAAATAAAACGGTTCGTTTATGTAAAACAATCATAGATGTGATATTAAGGAAAACTCATAATTGGGCATTGCATACTTCAAACTATCAATATAATTTGATAAACAAGCTTTATTATAAATATATAATCAATACAATAATCTAGCAATTAATGATGCTTTTGATTTACAAACAAGAAATGAAAAAGAGATATTGTAAAAATGTACTTTAAGTATTATTTTGGAATACAAATATTTACCTACGAGTCATATAAAATTTTTAAGTTTTATCTTTATAGTTTCAACAGTTTTGGCTGTAGAACATACGCACAGATGGCACCCCAAAAATAGTCAGACTTGATTCAGGGAAGGTCAAAAAGTCTATTTTTGTTAAAATCGTAGTATATATCCGACATGAAACCAAATAATTAAGCTTTCTGTACGGTAAGCTAACACCTTCTGATATCACTTATTAACAATGACGAAATTCTAAAGAATATTATAAAACAAACAAAAAAATTCCAAATGCCAACAAATAACATGTTAATCAGAAATAATTATTTAGAATCCAATTTGCAGCAATAATTTAATTAACACTTGATAATCATTTAGCTTATATGCAGTTATTAATTTGTTACATAATATATCACATGTGCCCTACCACATTTCAGACGCGAGACGACAAAGTGCGCTATCTAATATTTCTCTACACGCCGGGGTGGGCGACGTTCAATGGCCAAAAGACCGCTATTAAAACTGGTTATTTATCACCTAATCGTCGCTCTGTTCATGTTCCACCCCGTATAAACACATTATACGTACTTTTGTAATACCGTATCTTGCGCACTATTTTATAAAATCAAGAAAGCCTTTAGTTTTTGTTTCAAATATGATGTTCCTTACACAATGACATTAAACTATTACTTATGCAAAATAAAAAATATAATTTTTCTTTTATATTCACTTGCAATATTGTCATTTAAAATTAATTTTCGCGTGACTAACCAATTACTCCATAAAATAAGGGTATTAAATATAGTACAGAAGAGTTTAAGTAAAATTCTTCCACGATTTATTTGAAAATGTATATAGGTGCATATACACCCGCTCGTTCGTTCGCTATGTTGTAAAACCAAATTTGATCACCTCTACTCCTTTTGAAGGTACCGAACTGATTTCAATTAAATTTTGTATACATATTGTACAAGTTCCCGATTGTATCCGTTCGCAATTTAAATCCAATAAGTACTCGACTTCAGAAGATATTGGGCCCCAAAAAACATGCCCTAATCTAAATTTTTGAAAAGTTTTGACTATACCAAAAAAGTATGCGTAAACTTACAATGTTTTTGATTGATCGGAATTTTGTTTTAGTTATAACCGAGAGCCGTAATATAAATCAAAAAATGAACTAGTAACATTTTTTCGGCTTGTGCAATGATTTGAATGTTATATATTACATTTGATATCGGTTAAAACACTTTATAATAGCTAAGATATAAATATTAATATATTAATTATTACTGAGAAAGAATTGCTTGAATTACTAGAAAACACAATTTATACAATTAAATTCAATACTTTATTTTATAAATTAAATTGTTCGTTTAAATAAAATAAAAGTATTTGACATAATTGAATATCATAAATATGTTATTTAAATCGATGATTAAATGCATCAAAATAGTAACCATAACATCAAACTGACCTTATGACTACTATTTTGATTTATTTGCACGACATAAAAATAACATATTTATTAGATATATATTCACTTACGTCAAATACTAATTTATCTGTCGCACTTGATTTTATTATGAGATAAGCAATAAACTATTAAATTGACTACATCCAATTCTGTAATATTATCGTAACAAATGGATTTTCATTTCATCTAAGGAATCCTTCCTCGCAGTGTTCCAAAATAATCTGTTTATGATGGCATACCCAAAATGAAAATGTATAATAAAATTATTTCTATGTTATAATATAGGTACTCAACATTTTAATTACTAACGGTAATAAGTGCATATTTAACTTTACGATTGCAAAATTTTGGCTTCAAATGCAAGCACATTTACATAACGTATGGGTCAAAAATAATTCAGCATGCAATAAAACATTTTTTATGAGTTTTGTATCGTAAATTTAATAAACATATGATTTACATTTTTGCATATCGGCCCATAACTGTAAGCATAGGTTAACATCAAAAAACTCTAAAATGTCTTCAAAGTTCCAACAAAATTCTTGATGTTTGACGAAACTCCACTTGCAACTGATATTTACTTTGGTAAAGCCTTCACTGGAGCATATCCTACCTTATTTATAACCAAGGATTATTTTAGCCTAAGACTAAACTTGATTTTAAAAAAATCTTTGTAGTTGCACATGAATTAAAAGAAGAAGTAAGTTTAGTATTGCTCTAGTATAGGTTAATTTTCTTTATACATACGCACGGTAGCTGTTAAAATGTATTAATAGTCGATTACTTTACCATTTTAGAAAGTTTTTATCAAAAGTATCTTACGATATGATTATAATTGATGTACTACAATATATTTACATACAGCACAGTGATACAAAATTAATAATATGAGTAATATCTTGTACCATTCAAATAAATTTAAAATTTGGCATAATTATGAATTATTTACTTATATTTAGTAATACTTAATTTATTATTGACATGTTCAATAATTGCTTCCATTGGTTTCCACTTTTAACAACTGTTTAAATAATGATTCCAAGCATATAATTAATATTATCCAATACTCAGTAAAACCATGCATATTACAGCATTACCTATAAATAACAAGTTTTGCAATGGATGTACGTTATATTCAATATTATTATCAGATGTTATATTTGCAGCTATTTGTTTCGTACACTACCGAGTCTCGACTACCCAATTAAAAATGTATATTAGGTATTTTTTACATCACTCAATTTTACACATTAAAATCATAATACCGCCATTGCTCAATGCGCTTTATGTGTCACAGATATGTATATACGCAGAAGAGATATGTAATAAGGCTAGGTAAATGTAAGTTCAATATATCAGAAATAGTAATTACATATACTTATATATGTATGTGCGCGTTAACCAATACCATATTGAAATAAATGACGATGGTATCCGTTACAAAAACATATTAAACATAACTAATCCCAAATAAACTATATTCATTCGTAACCAAACAATAACAATAGTGCTATAACAGCAGATCTACACAAAATTTACTTTTAAAGGAAATGTTATATTAAATGCTATTTTCAAATATAATTATTATCATTATTTATTTATATACTATTATCGGCTACTTTGGGTGTACAAACATGCAATTTTATATATGATGAAAAATTGATAACAAAGAATTTGGCAATCTATTATGTCCTCGAAAATTAATAATTATCACCTCGTTGAAATCCCACAAAATGTATGAAAAATAAACTGCCACCAAATTTTATCAACTGTGTAAATCAAGTTATAGGAATAACAAATTTTTTTTTAAATTATACCCTTCGCCAAATAAAGTCATATGTTCGGTAATTTCTGCACTGAAATAGATATTTTCTCGCAGTCGAAAGAGTGTTGGTGCTTGTGAATACGCATCCGTGTGTATAATTCTCCATTTCACACACATATCTGAAGTACAGTACCAAACAACATTATGTGTGAGTGTGTGTGCGCATGTTATATAATGGTGTGTGCGTTATTAAATGCCGCATTCCACAACCGTCAGCGCCATCATTATATGGTAAATTTACAGCCGGCGCACAGCGTCCCTGAACAACAACGACGCCCGGCATCGTGCAATTTGCCGGACGCCGGGTTTAGGCCATGTTTCCTGCGATTTTGTGTTAACACAATAAAGCCACCGTTTGTTAGCGAACCCATAGAATTATCCCTCGCTCTGTCTTTAAACTATACAAACACTGTCATTGTATTACTGTACCTATACCACCTTCATATATGTACATTTTATATATACATATATATATATATATATATATATATATATATATATATATATATATATATTTATATATTTATTATTATTTATCATCTATGTATTCGCAAATGCGCATTTGTTCTGTGATAATTTTTTTTTAGTTAGATATTTTAAAACATTTCTATGTACAACATACCAAGTTCAGTGAAAATTATCTATTAGATTTATTTAGAACTGTCATATAAGTTTGCGTCAAATACCTTGCACCGCGACCCGGCACGATGATAACAATTATAACTTGAATGTTTTTCAACGCGTGAAATTGTATAAGTCTTAACTCCGTTAACGTTGCAGTGATTATTTTATTGAACATAATTCTGTTAAAATAAACCACATTAAAAACGGTTAACTGATGAGTGTGTATCTGTACTCCATGCCTTTTGGTATGTATCTATAAATATAATATTATTCATTTGAAAAATATAACTAATGTTCTCCTTAAACTAATTTTCTATTTTGAACCTTTTCTTCTAAGATATGATTCTTCAAAACCAGTCATTGATATGAAGCATGCAATAAACCAGTGATATTTCTAAAATAGAATCACGCTAATTCTTTTCAGGTTTACGCTTCTATTCTGAAACGGTAATTTAACCGGATAGAAATAAGATGAAATATTTATTTAATTTCATTAAAGAAAACATGTTTATATAACTCTATAGATAATATGATTTCTTTGAAGAAAAGAAAAATATATTATTTTCTCATGATTAAATGAAATGCAAATATTTTAGAACATAAATATTATTTAACTTCAAAATTGGGTTCGCATTCGTAAAATGCACATGAAGCCTCATTCGCTCCTCTTTATAGCAAATGCAAATTTTCTTTCCTGAACATAAGTAAATTTAAAACATTTATTTGTACAAGAAAATGAGATAGTGACGTTAATTCATATTATTGTTTTATAACGATTAACACTTATTGTTAATCAATCCAAAATTGAAATTAGAATAAATTATTTTATTTGTAATAAATTAATACATTTAAATAAATGGAAACATAGATTTTTCATATTTTCTGAGTATTTTAAAGCTTATTATTATTATTAATATACTTTAAGAAAAAGAAGTATATTAATAATTGAAAAAAAATGTTTTTTTCAGTAATATACATAATTAATTACATACTAAATACAATAATTATGATGTATCTGCCATGATCAATTTAAATTAGGTATAAACCCATTCCGTCACCCTTAGATATAATGGAAAGTGTGTAAACTTGTAAATGGACATCGACTAGAGCAAGTTAAAGAGTTTTTTAATTTGGGTTGCTTATTCCCTAGCGATGTTAAATGCGATATAAGATTTGTATGCGGGCAGTTGGTTTAATATTGAACCAAATATGAAACAAGGTTGCGTTATGTGACCGTGGCTGTTTAATATATACAAATGTATAAGTGCAGTTGAAAAGAATATGAATGTAAATAAATCAAAAGTGATAGTATTGAAAAAGAATGAATGAAGTTTGTTTATTTTGGGCTGCTTATTCTCTAGCGATGGAGAGTATGATTGCGAGATTGAGAGAAGAGTGACTGCTGGTTGTAAAATTTTAGGAGCGTTAAGAATATTTGCGAGATATTTTAATATTTCCTAGGACGCAAGACTGTATGTACAATGATGTACTTGTGCCATCGTTGATGTATGGTAGAGCATGTTGGGTTTGACAAACCAAGCATAGAGAGCGTGTGTGCTATGGAAATGAAATTTTTGAGAGGTATTTGTGGTGTATCTAGGAGAGACAGAAAGCGGAATACGTGGTTGTATGAGCAGTACGATTTTAATGATTTTAAATGAAGCGAAAAAATTGTGTAAATTGAATGCCGAAAGATTGTCAAGATGTGAAAGAATGAAAAGGGTTTTCTGTCACATTATTTGATGGGAATAAGCAAGATATTATGTATGTATATATGTATTTGGCGTTTTTTAATTTTTTTGTTATGAAGCACAAAAAAATTGTGACTTACTTATTTGCTTCTTTTTATTTTATAACTAATCCTTTGCCTTTTCAATAGGGAGTGTGATTGGAACCGGCACCATTTCGTCACCGTGGACTCCTGTGAGTGCCGGTCCGCCGGCAGATACGAACGGTTCGTCATCAGATACCAAAAACCTGGACGTCGGCGACATAAGCGATGTGAGTAATATTAAAATAACTAAATGTACATCTTTATGTCTTTTTGCTAAACTCTGAAACGTGTTTATTATTTTTGTTTTAACAATATTATATTTTAATATGAGTATTTAATTTTTTTTAGGACGAAAAAGACTTGGCGGCAGCTGATGCCGAGGGTGTCTGGAGTCCAGACATCGAACAGAGTTTTCAGGAAGCCCTCGCCATATACCCACCATGCGGACGACGGAAAATTATACTGTCAGATGAAGGAAAAATGTATGGTAAGTTAGCAAGAACATATCTATAAACAAATTTTACATTTGTAAACATTTTTTATTTAAAATAAAATTATTTAAATATTTGAAGTCTTACTATTACATAGATTTGAATCAGCTGTATAAATAAATGTCGAGGTAGGAAACGGTTAAAATTTTCCTTTTTTTTACATTTATATTTATTTCGCAATACCCTATGAATAATAAAGTTTTAGATCGCGGTTAGACGATTGACTGATTATTTATTCAAGTAATTAGACAAGAAACTCGATAATTTCGAGACTATGTTATGCAGACACAAGAGCGGTCAGACTGGCTTAGGTACACAATGCAGGGCAAATATCGTACACGCACGCTGAAGCGGAAACATTTCTTATACTGACGTACATACATGATGGTTAAATAAAATTAGACGTAAGCTATTAAAAATTCACTAATACTTTCCTATATTGAATAAGAGTAAGAATTAAGTAAAATCAAAATATATACAACTTTATCATTTGAATGCATCAACAAAGATTATAAATTGCGTTATATTCAGCAATTGGAATCTCTCACCTGGAACATATGCGATTATTTTAGCAAATCAGTTAATTTTTAGACACATTCCTGTGACTTAGCAAATCCAATGATAAGCTCGTGTGACATTATTTGTATTTTGATTTATGATGATCATAAATTATATTTATTTAACAAAATTACACAAAAATACCCAGAACTTCGATTGCATATTTTAAATATCTGCAGTGTCATGCACCGAACTTTCTTATCCGCATATGGGTTAAACCATATCGTAGTTACATTATTTTTCTAATTTATAAAATTTGTTCTAACCTTTAGATCGCTAGTACACTAAATATATTTCTTAGAATAAATATTAAATGTCAAACTTCAAATTATTTAAGTCTATTTTGTTAAACAATTGACAGGCGCAGATGATACGATTTATGTAAAAATATATATAATAAGCAGAAATTTATTTTGAAACCAGTACTTTTTTTGGAAAAAAGTTTCAAACAAAAGTTATGCTAAATATAAATACCATTAATTTTTGTTTACGAAAATTTTCTGTAACTGTAACCATTTTTGAGTAATTGCAGAAACTGCAAAAAATGACTAGAGTAAACAGGCATTTCCGGTTGGAATATGGTTTTCAAAAATAGGAGGTTTTCGTGCCAGGCACATACAAGTCTTAAGTTTAAAATTTCATAATTTTCCTTTAAGCCGTTTGGGCTGTAGAGCGCTCACATACACACACACAGACACAGACACACACACACACACACACACACACACACACACACACACGCACACACACACGCACACACACACACACACACACACACACAGACGGACGTCATTCCAAAAATAGTCGGAATCGATTCAGGGAAGGTCAAAACGTATATTTCCGTTAAAATCTCGAGTTCGAAATTTTTCATGATTACAATACTTACTTATACTGCGTCTAAGAAAGTAAAAATGTACAATATCCTTGCTATTTGTAAAATGTAAAATAAAAAACATGGCAAAGAAAATAAAATATCCAGGAAAATATCGTTTCTTTCTTCTTTCTGTCTTTTTAACATGCATTTTAAAAAGCAAGCATCTTAAGACGTTGCATATCAAAGGTGGACGCCATCTTCAAAGGGTTTTTGCCCGACGCAGTAGCATTTTTGTCTCTCTTTCTATTCGTATATGTGTCGGAGCAAGACAGAGAAAACGAATCGCCAGTGTCCAGTCGTTATTGACCGTGTATTCTTCGCGGCTCCCTTCTTAAGGGGGTTCTGTACGGGGTCCGGTCAATTCTGGAAGAGGATACGTATATATATATATATATATATATATATATATATATATATATATATATATATATATATATATATATGAATTAATTAAATGGCCGATTAAGAAAAAAAAAAGAACATTATATTGCTACTTTCCTGTTTTATTGATATTGGCTTATAAATCAATCCAGTCGATCTCCACAAATTTCAATAATTGTAATATTTTCAAATTACTGACGCGCTGCCACCATTTTTTCTCTTTTTAAATATAATTTTTGCATAACATAGAGAAGACATTAAATTTATATAATCATTTAAACATATATATTTCAATAATAGGATAATTGATAACCCGTGAGCTACAGTTTTTGAAACTTGCCTGCCAAATGCTCTCTTTCACACAAATCTTCTACACTGAATTTCACTATTTTAATCATCGCAGAAAGATCGTGAAAATGTCATGGATTAAAACTATATTATCCGCTCAATAAAACGAAAATATTTTTATCATATAATAAAAATGCTGTCTAGTTCGCCCTGAATGTTTTGCAAATTTTCATAACTATATAAACTTATTATATTACCGTATTATGCCTTCGCTCTATACCAAAAATTGCAATATATTTAAAAGATGAAAATTCACAGTATGTGCATAATTGATAAAAATTTCACTATCAAATTGAACGCATAGAAATGGCTATTGAATAGGTGACTTCTTTCGCATTATTATTGTTTAGTTGATTTTTATATAATTGAATGTGCAAAATATTTATTACTATTTTTCTAATCTTTTATTCCCAATTTTAAGGCTTGCGTTAGTTACGAATTTCGCACCATTTCACAATTTGAATAGTTGTAGACGTTGACCAAAATAAGATAAAAATCTAGATTCATTCAATATTGAATTGAAATTCTCATATCTTTTTTTGTTATATATTTATTTATACTATTTTCTTTTTTCTTCTTGAATAATATATTGCTCAGTAAAACAAAATTATGTTAATTATTTAATTTATATTCGTAATAAAAAGTAGATTACTATTTACATAAATGAAAGCATATTTAAATTTAATAATTATTGAAATAGTTTAATTATATATAAATAAATGTTTTTAGAAAACTTTAGCAAAGTCTATTCCTATTTCACACCGCAGATAAAATCATAATATTTGTAATATTTCAAGTATATTCTATGGTTTATGCATATGGTATTATTTTTAAATACTATAGTTGTGAAAATGTGCATTGTCTAGCTAGATTCTGTTTTTATATTTATATGTGAAAGTGTAAAAACTTATAACATATACTACCTATGTATGCTTAAACCATATAGAGAAAATAGGAAGTCAACTGTTGCGTTAATAAAAAAATGTTATACGTTACGTTTACGGACTAGTACCTTTATTATTGCTATTTTTCCGTCGAAATAAAAATCGTATAAAAGACTTTAGTTTATGTAAAGTAATCGTAACTCGTAACTGAAAATTCTATCTTTATTTAACCTTATCTTATATTTAATTCTCTATTTAACCCATGCAAAATACTGTAGAACAAGCATTGGCGAAGCTAATGCTTAAAACTCACCTTCAGTCTAAAATTTAGCGTAGCAAATTTCTATATAAGTAAATATATGCACAATAACCATCAATATCACTGGTATTTTTTACTTTAAAAAGTCTTATCCATATAATTTATCGCAGTTAATTGCCTAGTTTAATGTCGTTAGTAACATCAAACCAATTTTTATGTAATTAATAATATTTAATAGCGTTTTCAGTTTTTTAAAAATATATAGATGTATAGATTTTTTGTTATTTTCATAATTCAATATTTAATGTAGTTGTCTTTTTTGGGACTCATTAACTCGGAAAATAAATGATCTATTGGGTCTAACATTGGAACGGCATGAATTGTGTACGTATAAATTATGTATACCAAATTTGGTTTCAATCCATTTAATATCTTCGGAGAAGAAGGAATTGTAAATTTGGTCTTACGAGCGACGCCTAGTATATGAATTAACGAAAAGTGTAATATTTTTCAATACGAAAAATTAATTTACAGAGATGCGTTTCATGTTTCGTCAAAACATTCATTTACTGCTTGAATGTGTGGTATTGTGTAGATTGTAGATACTTAACCGATTGAAATAAAATTTAATATAGATGTGTGATTGCTCTATTAGATTCCTTCTTATTTTAAATCTAATAAGTATGTTTGAATTAGAATTGCACACAAAATATAGAAAACTACAATTTTTTTTTTATATATTTTCAGAGTAAAACCTATAGCAATAAAATATTTAGTTTGATATATAAAAATTATCCGTAAAACTTATATCCCGGTATCAATATAGGAAACGCGAGTAATTCTTGAAAATTTTAAATATTCGAATAGATATCTAAGTGCCTTTAAACAATGTTATTGTCAAATAAAATATTGAATATTTTTATTTGCATGATGAATTTTTCTTCTTCCTGCATTTGTAAATTTTGTGGCGCTAGATATAGAAGAAGGATCATGGAAGATGGGCCATAAAAATGAATAGGTACTGTTTGATTTATCAGTTATTATTATTCTAACTTTCTGAGTCGAGAAAAATAGATACTGCGCTCAATGATTATGAGTCTACTACTCTTTTTAAATGATTATTGCCATCTTAAAATGTTATATGAATACATTTCGTTATGTTTATATTATCCTATAATCTGTTTATTGTAGTATAGCACTGAATATTTCTGCTGACTTTTCCGACTAAACAATTGCGTTATATATTTTAAAAAAATTGCTGTAATTCATCAAGATTGTGCAAACAACATGTAACTTGCGCCATATACATATATGAATATGCAACATGTTTCAAATAGTTTTTCCACGATTTTCGCTTGCCATCGTAAATTGCTAGGTTAGTTTAAATTTAACTTTTCTTTTGCTATGTAGTTTCATAATTTTTATTCATTTTTATATAAAAATGTACATCGAAATAAATGCAATTTCAAATAAAAACGGTGATTAATATGTTTCGTGAAAGAATCATGACTTTTAATAAGTATTTTGAGCAGTTCATTTATTAAATATTTTGTTACACGAAATATTTTTGTTTGCATTGATAAATTGCCAAAAATAACAAATGCTAAAAATGTGTTAAATTTTTATTTTAATACACCGATTAATAAAAATTATGCTTTCAATTTCCAACATGAAATCTAGCTATGATTTAATAGCAAATATCTGTAACAGCAATTAATAATGTAATTTTCATACAATGACAAATAATTACTATGACCTTAAAAACATATGTACAATTAAATCTTAGAAACACAATTTTATTTTCTATTTGTAGTCATGGTCGTTCTTTACTAGTGTACATTATTAGAATCGTGGCTTTCCAGAAAAACATTTTATTTTTAATAAGAGATTGTGATGCCATATTGCGATGATATTGCCTTATTAATAATACAATTTACATCTGAATGATTCTGATTTGCTTTTTAAATACATAAATCAGGTTTTTTATGAAGAAAACCTAGCAAGTTTTATGAATAATCTAAACTATTGTTTCACAATTATATTATGCTATATTAATAGGATTAATCAATGATTTTTTTTAACTTAACATAAATTAAAAGCGAACTTGTTCAGAACTATGATACTTACACTCTGAATAACCCTGATGCGTTATCTAAAATATGCAATGCTATTTCAAGCAGTGTAAATTTGCATTGAAAAAGTTGTTAATTTCACTTTTAGCATACTAATTAGCGTATTACAAAAGAATAATCAGAAAATCATTTCCATTTATTTAATTTTCATTCTTTAGATACTATTATATAATTGGTATAATGTTTTAAAGAGAAAAGGTCATATATATTTTAGTAGAATAATTAATACACCGAATTATCATTATTATTCGTCGCATTTTTATGAATTGCTAGCGAATTATTATCCACATTTAGTATACATGCACATGTTTCATTTATTATAAAATACTTAAATTATGAACGATATGACTTTAACTGCAATGTAAATATAATAATACTAATTGAAACTTATTGGATATATTTTGATTTATAATTAAGATTTCTTAGCATATATCATGACTTTTTGCTTTCTTCTATTTTAATCAGCAAATTATACAAGAAGCCAGATTTAAGCAAAAAATTTAAATGATATATATTTCGTCAATCAACTATTAATTGTTTATACGAACATAGGAAAAATGACAACTGTTTGAAAGCGCAAAAGTATATAATTACACTTGAAATTTGGTTATATAAAGTAAGGAAATTTTCATAATTAAGATATTAACAGATATATCAATTTTGATTATTTTTTTTGTCTAGTCTGAACCGCAAATACTAAATTTCAAGTGGATTTATATACTCGTGCTCTTTCAAACAGAGCCCTTTTTCCGTGTTTGTATAGACAATCTATAATTCATTCGAAATGAAATTTATTAATCATATTATCAACTTATGTATAAAAATTTGGATCTAAAAGGGTTTCATTTTAAATGCACGAATATCCATAAGTATTTTATTATTAAGTAAGTTAAGAATATTTTATCTTCCCAAACTAAATAGAACGCGCCAATACACCAACTTAAATTATTTATCTAACTGAAAATATCGATTTAGTTTTAGCTGTTTTTGCCAATTATTGCGATATTTCGTCTAAATATTGATGTGCTATATACAATGATTAACCAGATGTAAATTAAACAAGATCAGATTTACTACAAAATTCGGAAAAGGAACAGTCACCGCAGAATAAAATGCCACAAGTCAAAATGTTGCCAGCACTTGTAAGAAAGTATCGCCAGCTGTATTTTGTAAAAAAAACATTAGATTAGCTCTCTGACATCATCTGTTGAGCTATCCACGTGTAATTGTAAAATTTTAATTCTTTAAATTTTACAATACAAATTAGATGAATAATAGAATATTTATAATTTTTATTTCATCAGTACACATTATGACAATTTCGCAATTAATTAATTGGTTTATTGCCAAATATTTACATACTTACATATATACATTAAGTTAAATTAAATTGTAAAATGAAGAATTATATTTACATAAATTTTAATATTAGTGTTTTAGTATCTTTATTATCTAAACGACGTAATAATTGTGAGTCAGATAATCAAAACCACGATATTTCAGATTTTTAAATTTATTAAAGTAAGCAAATTTGGAAGATAAACGATGTACATATTTATTTTCAAACTTTGTATTTAAATATTTCTAGGTCTTTTGTCACCCATGATGTTTATTTACGACGTTAATAATAAAAAGAATATTAGTTCAAAATGAAATATAAAAATGTTTTCCAAGGATAGGTAGTAGTTGGTTCATACCGGATTATCCTCTGGTTTTATTTAGAATTCGTAGTGTTACTGTGGTAAACGAGGAAGTAAATTTTATATTATTAATTAAGTTTGTACATTAGAATTCCTTATTTCCTTAACACAAAAGTCTCACTGATATGAAAATAAATATCAAGCACAATAGCGTGCGTAACTAAGGCACGTCAGATAAACACACGTGACATACTCAAGGGAGTACGTCACCGGGTGGAGATGGGTGGTATGGGTTGATTTTAAATATATATATTTCATACATTAAAATTGCCAAGGCGTTATCGTGGCCACATCTTTATACGGTAGACTTATACTGCTACTAAACGTTATAGTATATACATACATGCATATATAGTTGAAAGAAGAGGCATATTCTATCGTCCTTGTTTCACCCTCAATCTACCCCAGTTCAAAAGAGAGAGAGAGACGGAGAGAGTGAGTGAGGTTGGGTAGTGTGGTGCTGTAAAGGGAGTAGGCGTCGGGCTAGAAACTATGCCAAGAATGCGCAATTAGTGAACGAACGCTCAGGAGAACCTATACACTCCCCACGTCCGTACCCCCGCACTAAAACGTCGCAGGGTTTGGCGTCGTCGGGAAGAAAATATAAAGAAGGGTAGCTGTTCCTCGCGGAATGAAGAGCTTGTGTCGGAAAGACAAAGACCGACTGACTATATATGTATGCCCGCGCGCGCTTATTTCTATCTCGCTTCCACGTTTTACATGGTGTGTTCCCTCAGTGACAATCAAACGATGGGTTCATATTTTATAAAATATATGAATAATTTAAATATTGCACTCTTAACATTAATTAGATTCAGTCTAAAATATTACTACATGGATATTGATTTATTGCAAACAAAAGTTTTCTTGGATTTGCATTCGAACCAGGAACCACTTTGGCTTAATTTTTAATCATAGTCTCCACAATATTTTATAAGAAACGACAACTCTAATTTGTCTAAAATCCGCTTAATTAAATAATTTTCTACCCGGGATACAGCACTAAACTTACTTCAATTGTAAAGACTTTTACAAAAACGATAAGTTTAATAGTTTTCCCAAAAACCTGTCTGGCATATTAATTGATTAATGCATTTTGCCATAGAGGTTTAAATACTAGAATGGAATTAAACTAATTTTCAATCAAAATATTTTATCTTTTTTATAAACACCGATAGGTGCCTTGTTTTGCCAGAATAACTTTTATTTTGATTTAATTCCACAGTAATATATATTTAATTACATTTTTGAGATAAATCTGTAAGACTTTGATGTAATGTTACATTTATTACTTTAATAAGATTCATTTTTTATAACAAAACATATTTTGTTACCTTATATTTAACTAATAAATTATTTACCGCAATAGACATTTGTTATTTAAATTACGGTTACAATATTTTTCTAAATATACCTGTTTACAGCAACTGCCAAAAATAATAATATGCATGTTTTATATTAGTTCTTGCCATTTACATAAAATAATAAAAATCAGTTCAATGTTGTCTTAAAATGCAATTTAAATCTTTCATGTATACTGGGTGCTAGGCAATGTTTCATGGCACCACCATATTATCAAACCGCACTTGTATTCAATGTAAACCCTTGTCTTTCTTTTAAAAGCACTGGCATGCTGCACAGTATATACACAATTCATAATTTTAATATACAAAATTGCAAAATATGTATGTTAGATTCTACTTCATCCCAAAAAGTTAAGCGTTATCGTACATCTTTAAAAGAATTTTATATTAAAATTAAAATAATAGATGATTCCACTTAAGATAGGAAACATAAACAACCCACAAAAGGACTCTGCTATCCTCTTTCCGCTAACGGCGTATGCCTGCGACGCTCGCAGGGTCCGTATGTCTATTATCCATACATATTACGAGAACGTGACTAGGTTTTTTCATTCTGCTGCAACTGTATTATCATGTTTACATGGAGGATTGAATACTGGAACGAAATCTAATTCAATTCTCAAATATTCACATGTCTGGCATAGATATGAATTTGGAATCAAATAAGTTTTCTTAAAATGCCAGTAGATATTCGGCGGTTGTAGATGAATTTTCAAATTAAAATACAAAATGAAATTTATTTTAAAAAATTCGACAATTATGACTTATATTATCTTATATTAAACATATATGATTATAGACCCTGTAACCAGTGTTCCATAATATATTTATTGTTGTTAAATAAATGTTTGTTTAGCTCACTGTGCGTAATGTTTGTTTGTAACAGTCTAAGATTCAGAAATTTCTTTTTTAGAAATTCATTGCACATCTCCCTGATTCCGTAAATGTAAAAATGTCATATACAAAATGTTGGTCGCTCGCTAAGTCGTAAAACCAAATTTTGTCGCTTCATCTCCTTTGAAGATACCGAACTGATTTCAAAGAATTACTATCATAGTGTGGTTCTTATTTGTTTTGCTTCCTTATGTGAAGTATAAGTAAATATTGTTACCATAAAACATTTCGAATTTAATATTTGTGCTTTGACTATCATAACATCTATATCCCAAAAACGGATATAACTAAATATTTTAAACATGAAATTTACTACTGAATGCTGATCGAGTAGTTTTAATTTTTTGTTTATTAAAAAAAAAAACTCTGCGCTTATTCGCAAATATGTATTTAGTAAGTAAATGGAAATACAATTTCTTTAAAATAACTTCCGGTTTATTCAGACGCAATTATAATGCATGTAGTATTAGTCCTTTGCTTGAAAGAGAGATTACATTATGCATTACGTAATTGAAAAAGAAAAAAATCCATAGACAACGGTATATCTTTATTAAATTATAGTATATTTAAAGAACTTTTATCAATTTATTTTCTGTAGTCCTAGCATATTTGCTATTGGTTGTATCACGTTCACGTCATTTCCGCTCAAATCCTCGCGAATTTTCCTGGAATTATTGAAACGTTTTTCAAGGAATGTGCTCGTTGCATTTTAATTAAGTATAAAGTGTTTTGTTTTAAATTTTTTTTGTATTTATTTTTGCAATGAAATTGTTTTTACGTTTGTCTTATTTTTAAATTCATTACAAGCGTGTGCAGTTAATTTATTTCCAGTGACCTTTCCTATGCTGACTGTTCTGTTGTTGACAGTCTAATTCATTGATTTTTTAAAATGTTTTAATTACTTCTAGTAAAAACCATTGACTATGTAACTCCCTTACATCCTTTAATTTTACCAACTGAAATAAGATAGCAACTTGATTAAATTACACGATATTATTTTGTTTAACGAGGAAATTTAGGATGTGCTAAAAATTAAATAAGAGTGATATAGATATAATACGTTTACCATCTTAATTTGTCAAAAAAACGTCTGCATAAATAGTAAAAAGTAATTCCGAGTTTGCGTAAAAGCATTTATTATCTATTAATTATTATTCGAATTCTGTGTTTTATTGTTGTTTTGTTAAATTTTATCTAAAATTGGTTGAAAATAATAATTTTTATTATAAGAATGTGAATAAAAACAGAAGATGTAATTAATTCATATTTATATAAAAAACTATCACATCTATAATGGTGTAATTCTGGGCAAATCTACAATTGCGTGAGAAGAATCTGTAAAAATTTCGGGAAACCCATAATTCCATGATTATATTTTTAAGAAATAATTCATTTCTAAAAACAAGAATCTGATATGTATGATAAATTCCATAAATATTTCGAACTATTTTAATTGCTATCAAAATTTTACAGATACTCGTTACAGATCTATAAACATGCCATTAATGTAAAAATGAAAATTTTACAAGTTGTAAATAACTTTATTTTTATTGTTAAATCGATTCCGCAGTCATAAAACAATAAAGCATCCTCTTTAATAAATACAGAAAGAATCCTTTTATGCTACTTGTCACAAACTTGATTATCTGCACTTTCACTAGTTTACAAATTCTTTAGTGAAATACATCTGAACATTCAAGTTCAAGTTCGCAAATTTTATACATTATTTCAATATTATAATTACAAAAATATATACAATAACACAAAAATATTATTATCTTTATCACGAGTACAAAAATACTAATAATATCTCCCTAATATATACGTAATATAACATAGGTGTTCATTGGTAATTGTTAGCAAATCGGATTCCTTTTATTTTTGCATAACTAACATATTTGAAAATATCCTGCAAATTTATTTAGGGTCTCTGTACTAATAGGAAAGGCGGATAATTATTTTACGACGTTCCCTCGAGTTCTCACTAAGTTTTTCAATATCTTCATGATGTATATAAATTGTTTATATTTATTAAATGAAATAAAATAATATTTGCTGTATGCAGTAAAATACGATTCATTTGCCGTACTTTATATTTCCAATTAAAATAAATAATACACTTTGATACCGTTAGGTGCCACATTATCTTAACTTTATTATTTCGAATACAACATTTTTTCTTTAAATTTGTATCTAGTTAATAAATATTAGAAAATAAACCTCTCTAAAATAGTAGATACCTGCTAAATTCATATTCGCTTTAATTAATGTACAGTTGTTGCATTTTTTTTCAACGATTTTAGTCCTATTTAAAAGTAATTCGGCTTTACTGACTATGCATATAGTAATTTACATAAGACCTTGAAACGTGAACATGCAAATATGTAGCAATAAATGAACATACAATTATAATCAATGGTCATATATCCCAAAATATGAGATCGGGCATTTCACATTTAACCGAATAATTACAGTATATTACTATATTTGCTGTTGTACTATATTTGCTGTTGTGCAGGTTTCCCGAACAAATATGTAGAATGATTTTATACTAAATGGTCCGAGAGCTTCGGTTCTTAATAAACTATTGTTTGCAAACGATATTGATATTTAATGTTTTATTCCTCCAAAGAGATAACAAAAACTTCCTCTATCTCAAGTCCAAATTAAAAGTATTTCCGCCAAAAAATTAAACATATATGATAAAATTTATATGTATCTACTGCATCGATCCTTGAAGTAAGTTGCATATTAGGCAATTATACATTCAATATATTAATAATACATATTATAATTTGGTATGCCATTGTTTTGTATTCCCTGTTTGAAATATCGTGATATACAGTGATGGAACTACAATTGGCAGGTCTACATTATCAGATTAGGATTAGGGGAACCGAGTTCCATAGCTGTAAGTGGAGATATCACGCAGCTTGATCATCTGATGCAGGCTAGACGTTGACAGGGGCTGTAGAATGTAGAACGGCTCTAGGGTGATGGGTGTTGCAAGAAGTTTATTATTAAAAACACGGGGGAGGGTTATTTCAATTAATGCCATTATTTGTCCTGGTTTTACGGACTTCCTTGTCCAATCTATCTCGCTGACTCTGTGTATTTGATGCCATCTCCAATTTCTTGTTTGCAAATCGATGTAGTTTAAGCATTCCGATAAATCCTTAGATATTTCATTCGTCGTTTTACTAAATAAAAATGTTTCAATTGTCATAATTTTTTTTTTAATTTAGCTACCTATAGAATTAATTGAATTCTAGCGAAAATTTAAATTAAGTATATCAGTTGTTCAATTTATTAAAAAAAAGTATATTTATTTGTTCATTTATCAAAAAGGTTTCAGTATTACGATTGAAACGAAATTGTAAATTTAAAACAATAAGGATAATAATATTTGGCTCATTCATTAGCTTGTTAAAAACTTTACACAATTTTTGACACGCTCATCTTCAAAATCTTTATTCACCTAATATACGGTTTTATAAAAGCCAGTTATATTTGCTACACTAGTAAATATAATAAAAGTGAACCGACATTTTGACAGCAACATTGAATTTTCACGTAAAATAAAACTGGCTTTTATAAAAAATATACAAGGTATAAAAGTACATGTTATAATTTTATCTACTAATATCACTTTTTTTTTTATTAATAATCGATTTTTAATTAAAATAAAATTTATTTTTGATTTAGAAATATATTACTATAATTAAATATTTCAAAGAAATACTCTTGTTTTCTTTGGATAACAATCGTCTTTTCCATTTGAAGATAATTCGCGTAAAAAGAATATAAATTTCACTACATTGAATATGTTGGGATTCACTGTATTTAACGTTTATAATACAAACATGAATGCATTTACTAGTATTTCATTGCTGCATTTGCGTGTGTGTACTTGTGTTCTAAGTTTATAATATGCATGTACTACAGAAACTTTATAGGTCTGTACAATTATTACAGTAGGTGTAGGTTGGTGTATACAGATTTTCTAGGAAGCTTAATTGTGAATTAATGTGTATGTATGTATGTATGTATGTATGTATTTATGTGATGAAATTAGGTGCAGCAGTATGTTGTGTCGTGTGCTACAATTGAATTTCGCGGTATTCAGGAATCTGGATTTACGTCAGTCATTCTACTGCCGTGTATGCATCTTACATCAATCATAAAACTATATTATTAATGTGGTGAAATAGCTAGCATTGCACTTAGTTATTACCTACTAGTGGAAAAATATATCAGATTAAACCAGATAAATAAATTAATAATCTATTTCTGGAACTTTTCTAATGGATACCACATTTCATAGTATATAAAGCTTTTAAATTTGTATTTTATTTTATTATGCGCATACGTCTTGAATTAATATTTATTCGATTAGGGTACATTATTTTTTGGTATTACTATAAAATATCTGAACTTTCTTATACTTATTTTGTTCAAATGGAAGAAATACATATTTTTAATATTTTAATCATTTATAAATCTTTACTAATCTTTGAAGCACTTATTCATTAAATACATTGCTTACAATAATTTTTAAATTCCAAATTATTTGAGTCCATTTTATTTGTCTGTGAAACGCAGATGTAAAAATAAATAAAATAAGAAGAAATTTCGATAGCCATACACTTGTTCTTGAAAAAAAATTCAAACAAAAGTAGTGAGAAATATCAATATCTCTAATTTTCATTTATACACACACACACACACACACACACACACACACACACACACACACACACACACACACACACACACACACACACACACACACACACACACACACACACACACACACACACACACACACACACACACACACACACACACACACACACACACACACACACACACACACACACACACACACACACACACACACACACACACACACACACACACACACACACACACACACACACACACACACACACACACACACACACACACGCACACGCACACGCACACGCACACGCACACGCACACGCACACGCACACGCACACGCACACGCACACGCACACGCACACGCACACGCACACGCACACGCACACGCACACGCACACGCACACGCTCACGCACACGCACACGCACACGCACACGCACACGCACACGCACACGCACACGCACACGCACACGCACACGCACACACATACACACACACACACACACACACACACACACACACACACACACACAGACTTCATTCCAAAGATAGTCAGATTCGATTCAGGGAATGTCAAAAGACATTTCCGTTAAAATCTCGAGTACGAATTTGATTATGATTACTATACTTTCGTATTACTTCGTAATAAGAAAGTAAAAATATTTGTAAATGTAAATTGCCAATCAAAGTTACATACATACATAAACTCATACCTATTCCCATCAAATCTGGTGACAGAAAACCTTTTACATTCTCTCACATCTTTACAATCTTTTGCTATTCCACTCTGTCCTTACATACTTCTTTCACTAAACGGTATTAAGTTGTATGTATATCAAAAAGCAAGGCATCAAATTTTAAGTATTAATTATTCAGAGTATAGCTTAATTTAAACATTGAAGTATATACTCAGTACGACATGTAGACTTAAGCATTAGTTGATAAATATTGAAATTGATACTTTATATGAACAAGTTGTTATTGTTTGTTCACAGGCCGTAATGAGCTGATCGCGCGCTATATCAAACTTCGCACTGGAAAAACGAGAACACGCAAGCAAGTCAGTTCTCATATCCAGGTCCTAGCAAGACGGAAACTTAGAGAGATCCAGGCGAAATTGAAGGTAGTAAGTATTAAACCGGTTTATAATTATTATAAAGCGGCTACTGGTTCTGGTAATTTTTGTGTTGCAATACCCTCAAACCAAAAGTACTACTTTTTTACTACATTTATCAATTCCACAATTTTTCATTTAATTGTGTGATTAATTAATAGAAAACTATAGTTTCAATCGTTTTTATAGTAGAAAGTAGGTTTATTTCATAACAGCATAAATTTATATTTTTATTTAAAATTCAAAACAATTATGCTTCTTATTAAATCATTTATAAAGTACACTTATATGTTTAAGAAAAACAAGTTTTCCGTTAAAATCTTAAGAGAACATTACAGTACTTATTTTATTATATATAAGAAAGTTTTACTTTTGGCATAGGTTAGTTATGGTTCATAAGATAAATCAGGTGACGCAAATAACTAAATGTCACTTTTTCTTAAAGTAGTATTTAACTTATTGTCAATATCCGTTTAAAGATAAGAAGCTAATGCATATATTATTGTTCATATTTTCTATCATATTTTACAGTTATAATATCAATTATTTATGATTTAATAGAGCGTGTCTTTCTCACATATTTAAAAGAATTGTAATTGACATTTTACAGCTGAACTTGATTGATATTTTTTCAAAACAAATGAAAGTATTTGCAATGTAATAATGGTTGTTACGGTTGATTTATTTGTTGAATTTAAACGAATTGCTAATTGGCATACGATAATGATTGGTAGCAGTATATTGATTAAAAAATCTTTTGAACATATAGTAGTTTCGTAGATAATTGACCATACGATTAATCTTTTCGAATGACTTGGCCCATTTATAATACAGAATATACTATTTCATTTGCATTATGTACATAAAATATATGTTATCAGCACTATATGTCGTATAAGAATCTATTAAGTGGAACTTTTATCAAACATATTTTAATAAATATAAAACCAAATGCCTTTCGATAGTGCATAATCCATATACAGTGTTTGGAAGTTGCAGCAATTATAACAAAATGGAACAAGAACCATCAAATTATATTAGCCTTTTTTTATAATTACATAATACTATTTTATTATTATATAATAGACAAAATATTTTCGGTATAAAACGTACTGCAATGCCATACAAGCAAATGTTAAATATTATAAATGAAATACATTTTAGACTTATAGAGTTTGTTTGGTAAAGGTTTCTATGTGAATGTTGTGGGATTATGAAGATTGTCCAAGTAAAAGATGGTTGATTGATTTAGCTGGTGTGTGATGTAATGTGATAGACTTGGGTGGTTAATGGTTGGTGGTGGATGTGTACAATAGTTGGGTTGTTTGCGTCAGGACCATGCGGCCAAGGAGAAGGCCCTGCAGACAATGTCGAGCATGTCAAGCGCTCAGATCGTGTCCGCGACGGCAATGCACAGCAAGGCGGCCGCTGCTGGACTTGCGGGCATTGGCTTGACTTCACCCGTCTCCTATCCGGGAGCGGTAAGTTCACACCGCAGGCGGAACCATCATACTCCTTTTATGAGACACCTACTTCCAAAACAATTAGCTCCTCATCTGAACTTCTGTCTAACCTTTGTCTTGAAGCTTCCATAGATTATTTTTGTGAGTTTAATTTAATACAAAAATAATATTTTATTCAATATTTTATCACGAAATACTAAAAATTGTGTTCTATTATTTGTTTTTAATTAGTTGTGGTTAATTTGGTAAACTTGGAGGCCGACATTCCGATACAATAAAGCAATAAAATCATTTTTGCGGAAAAAACAAAAAATTTATTATATATCAAATTTAAAATATTTAAGCCCTCTCCCTCGGTTTGTTACAATTTTTACATTTACTTGGAATCACGAAAGTGACGCATCTTTTTATGATAAAAAATTTCATTCATTTTAAAATTTTTTTCGCGTATAATATAGCTAGTAACTTTCAGATATATATTTAATTTTAAAAATTTCAGAATTTTTGTTTTATTAATATGGATTTTGAACTGTAAGATCGCGTCAACCAAATAAAATTTTAAATCACGATTAAACGTCAGTGTTTCTTTGAGTATTCAGTTTATATTTAATTCAAATTGATAATGATTGATAAAATTAGTAAATTATAATTATAAAATGAAGAAACACGCCTAAAATATAATTGTCGCAATATGCCGTTTGAAATGTAAAGTTTTTTATACTTACTTTAAAAAAATAATTGTGTGCAAATGTCCAAAGATAATGCATTTGTTTTAAATTATATTATCTTTAAATAAACTGTTCTATCCAATGTTTCTAATATCCTGATCCTTAAATTGAAACCGTCATGTAACTTCTGCTGATTGCTGGGAGCCAAGAGAGCCGCCGCCTGTCGCTGTGTCTTAATACTTGTTAAATGCTATTCATATATGCAAAATAATACTCCAGTCTATGTTTGCTATTACGCTTCTATATTTACTAATTCTCGTATGGAATTCACATCAATAAATTCAATGATAAATCCTATGCGAGCTGAACGCTAAACTGATATCTCTATGCTATTTGGTATAGTTTAGTTAGCTTTTGACTTGTCTGCTTGGCCTTTTTGGAAGCAAGTAGTTATAATTACTGTGTTGTGTGTTTACTGCTGACGTATGATTGCGTTTTGTAACCTATGGTAGAACATTATCTCTATCTGGAATAATTAATTTTTAACATTTGTATTATTCATAAAACATGTGTTAATGGACTCTTTTTAATATTTTAGCAGTTCTGGCAGCCCGGATTACAACCTGGAACATCGCAAGAGTGAGTTATGCATATATATATTGTTCATCTACATATTATATATTAGATCACAGTACAATTTAGTATTCAATTTTATCTTATATATATTTATACAATTGCAACGATTCAACAATATTTTTAGTTGTAAAGTTTATCCTAAAACCGTTCGCATTTTATTTATTTTAAAATGGCAATGATTGATTACTGTTAATTTTAGCTAAAATGATATATTTTAGACTTATTCCTGAATGTACCATACATGGTAACTGATATATCTAACGACATGATTTTTATTTTAGTGTGAAGCCATTCCAGCAGTCAGCATACCCCGCCGGTAAACCAGCCACCGCCGTATCTTCGGGTGACCTAAGTATCGGCGGTGTTCAGGCACCACCACCTCCACCATGGGAAGGCAGAGCGATTGCAACACACAATCTTAGACTTGTGGAATTCTCAGCCTTCATGGAACAACATAGGGCCTCCGACACGGTATAATAAAAATAATAAATATTATTACGTATTAATGCAAAACTAAATTTTTTTTGTAAATTCCAGTATCACAAACATTTATTCGTACACATAGGAGGCACGGCAACATATGCTGATCCATTACTAGAAGTAAGTTTTTCTTTAAGTATTTTCAGCAAATTCTTGTGAAATCAATATAAACGTGAATTCTGATGAAGTCTATAATAATATTATCTATGTAGAGTGTACACTTGATTTTCTTTTATGCAGGATATCTACTTAGGTACGACGGATACTAAAATATAAATATAAAAATTCTAGGAAATGAAATTTTTATTTTATAATTTTGCAAAATATAACAATCTTTTCTTATACATAATACTCATTGAGGAATTGTTTTATATAAAAGTATATATAATTCTTTTTCGTACAAGAGCGTGCAAACACAGCCATTTCCTTTAATATTTCAATTTTGCAATATTTTATATAACGTACTTGATACTTATATATAAATAAATATAAATTCATGAATTAATATAAGAGAATATTCAAATTTATATTTGCTTCTTGTATTTTAGGCGGTGGATGTGCGACAAATATACGACAAATTTCCAGAAAAAAAAGGTGGTCTTAAAGAGTTATACGATAAAGGACCTCAACCCGCCTTTTTCTTGGTGAAATTCTGGGCAGACCTCAATACAAATATCCAAGATGAAGCGGGTGCTTTCTATGGTGTAACCAGTCAGTAAGTAACATTCTATTAATCTGAGAAATGTCACTATTCCATTATATTTCATTTTTATCGGTGTATTAAAGTTCAAACCTGTGTATCTATAATCAATTCACATTAAACACTTTATTGCATTCACGTTTCTTGCAATTGTTTTATTTTTTTTATTTTTTAGGTATGAAAGTAATGAGAATATGACAATAACATGTTCAACAAAAGTCTGTTCGTTTGGGAAGCAAGTTGTCGAAAAGGTCGAAACAGAGTACGCGAGATATGAGAATGGTCGATTTGTTTACCGTATTCATAGAAGTCCTATGTGCGAGTATATGATCAATTTCATTCACAAATTGAAGCATTTACCAGAAAAATACATGATGAACAGTGTTCTAGAAAATTTCACGATTCTACAGGTGAGTGTCTAAAATCCTTGCGGGAGTAACTTTCATTATTTATATATACTTGTTAATTTTCGTTTCGATGGATATACTTGCAAAAATTATTTACATTTAAAATAATCATTTAAACGTCATTTTATTTTTAGTATATTGGATATCAAGTTAAAAAATCTTTTGTTTCCCAAGTGCATTTATGCATTAACACAAACTAATTTAAACCAGAGTTTATTTTTGTTTTGTTTTAAGAATTTGAAATGAAAAGTACAAATTTATTGAAATTGTTTTATATTTATTAAATATAATTTTTCATATTAAAATTACCTATATTTAATGTCCAATTTTACAATAAAAATATAAATTATTATTGGACTAGTGTTAATTTTTGTAGCAATTGATAATTAATCTGACAAATTAAATTTTGACAATACTAGTAGCTCATCATCATTTATATTGATATACTCTCTCATGTATAATTTAATACAGGAATTATATAAAAATATTTAGCGCCCTAGTATGATTTTATAATTGTAATCTCATAATAAATATTTTTGTATAGGTTTGCTTGTATTTATTAATATTAATTTTGCAATTATTTGTGAAAACATTTCCGTATTAATTACATTTAATTATTCATATAATAAATATTTCTATCTGACTCAAAATACAGTCGAGTATATATATATATATATATATATATATATATATATATATATATATATATATATATATATATATATATATATATAAATTTTTATAAGCACAAGTTTTTTGTTCATCATATAAATGAAAATTTATTGTAATAACTAAACAAAAATTTGAATTTCTATATAAAGGTGGTAAGTAACCGGGATACGCAAGAAACATTACTTTGTACGGCGTACGTGTTCGAAGTGTCGACGTCGGAACACGGGGCACAACACCATATCTATAGGCTGATCAAAGACTAGCGGCCCATATGCGACCCGGCCAGAGCCAGACCCGACCCTCACATCAGTGCCTACACCAACACAATACTAGTATTATCATTAGTTTTATTACTACGAGTAGGTCATAAATGATATATATTAGATTGTAATTTTTATTAGCTAGGTAAATTTAAAAATGAAATAACAAAAAACGTTTTGGAATTGCCATTCGATACATATTATATATAAATATATATTTACGAGAGGTTCTAAATAACGAAAGAGATTAGAACTGAGCCGGCATCATAAAATAATCAAATTATTTTTATACAACTCTGTGAGACGCTTCAAAAATATCTTATCGTTGAGTGTACAAGAAAATATGAATGAAACTATTTTATAGACAGCGGCAGCAGAGAATATCGAATTATCGTACTTTAATTTTATAAAAATTTATTTTATGATACCGGCTAATGTAAGTTTGTACACTGATTCCAGACAACACGATTTGATTTCTATATCTCCATTTTATAACTGAATATTGAAAATATTCGTTTTGATAAAGCCTTATATTTATTATAAATTAATATATTAGTTTTATTCAAAAATCTATTTCTCAAGCTGTGTTGTTTTGACCAAGTACATATTTTTAATTTTAAGCGAGATTTATATATTTACCTAATTTACAAAGTTTTTTATTTATGTGATCATACTTTTTAACGTTTTTATAAGAAATATCGTAAAAAAAGAAGATAAAAAGTAGATTATTATCCAGTATTTTTTATTAGAATTGCGTCATGTTAGCGAATCCATGATTGATTGATTTTTTTAAGATTAGCTTTTACGAATGATTGCCATTATTTAACGCGAATCTGTGTCTTTCTGCCTTCACGAAACAAAAAAATACTGTGTATAGATTTGTGTGCAATATTTATAAACAAAATTCATTTGGCAGCCAAGATTTTTTCAAACAGTAGCTGATATTCTTTTTGATATCGCGGTAACTAATACACATTGCAGTTTCAACATTCTTAACTGTGCTTCTTCGATTGGTGTTAATGATACCATCATTTCATATAATAATTTTTCGCGCAATGATCACCCTGGTGCAATATAAGTTTACTTACAATATCCATTTGTTGAACCAACAAAACAAAGCCTTACATAAGTATCTTTGAGATATAATCAATATAATATTGTTTATACGTTTAATTTAATGATTTACAATTGTAGTTCAAAGGAAGTTTTAAGGATACTTTTAGTTAAAGCTATTTAAAATTGAGAAAGATGTACTTACATCATTTGATGACATATTTAGATTTAAAAGTGGCTTTAGAAGTTCTTTGGATACAGATATATACAGAAATGATGGTGGTATTGTTGGTTTTAATGCATAGTATGATAGTATAAAGAAACAAGGTATATTCATCTATTGTACAATTTTATTATTTCAGTATATATATATATATATTTTTTTTTACATTATTTCAATATAATACATCATAAAACACAGTTAATTTGACTTAGGAAGAGTTTGTGTTGCTCCTTGAAATATAGTATCTAAATTATGTAAAGTTCTTTATTGCAATCTAATATTTCTAGTATTTTCGGAAAATTGATATACATTATTTATTTTAGTATTAAATCGATCTAGTTAAAAAGTATATATCGAAAAGGTAAGAAGTCCAAAACTTGTGAAAAGAAATTACTTCACAAAATGGCAGTTTAACTTGTTGTACTTGCATATAATTGTCTAAACTTAACAGCTATATGATATCCGAATAAGTATGGACAAGTAAATCAGGGAACAAATTTTAAATTGTCTTTTGTTAAAGCTCTTACGTAAAAAAGTAGCTAGAATGCAATAAAAAAGCGGGAAAATAAATCTTTCGTCATAATTTTCTCAAAATCGACTCAATAAAATTAAAAATCATTAAATAAATAACGATATTTGTATCATTAGTTTTTAAATTTAACGTGAGTTGCAATCGTATAAATAGATGTTTTGAAGTTTTAATATTTATTTTGTAAATTTATAAATAAGTATTTTTATTAAATTATTAAATTGTAAGATTTTTTCCGGAATTTATGACGAAAAACAATCATGTTTAAAAACAAATGCTTCTATTGTTGGTAATAATTAACACATGCAATAATAATTAATGTAGCAATCTTATTTTAATTATTCCTCTATAGTGACAATCTTAATTCTTTATATTGAAAAAATATAACAAAATAGCGACTATCTTACGCAATCTTTTTTTTTTGAAATTTTGGACTCGTATTATTGTTATTTAACTGGCATTTTGCATATTGTACAAGTATTACAAATATGGCGAATATGTCTCTAATAACAAATATATACCTAGGAATAGTAAATTTGAAAGGGATCGTCGTTATATGCGCATGGATATGCGTTGTTTCTTTATATACCGTGAATTGAATGTGTATTTTTTAAAACAAGTGGCAATGTTTTGATCTCTTATTTAGTCAATTGTGACGTTTGATTTTTGATGTTCATTATCAAAAGCACGTCATGATTATTCGTTTGCAGTTTGGTAGCTTGAGATTTTTAGTTCGTTTTTTTTTTTTAATATTGTATAACATAATTGAATAAGAGTGAAATTATGTTTTATATTTGTGGGTGATGATTTGTACTTTAAAATATGCACTGGCACGCTAAAATTTATAAACTATTATAAGTAAAATCATACCTATGCATGTCTTCTGTGAAGATGTAACAATAAAAATTGACCATCCTAAATTATACTTTTCAAAAGTTGTATTTTAAATTTCTTAATAACTACTAATAAGAAAGTTTTATCAAAAATATAAATTTATACTCAGAAACAGAAGCATTTTAGCCTCCCTGTAAAATACTCAGATAATAAACATTTGAACAATAATATTAAATAGTAAACGATCAAGGTATACATATTGACTGTATAGTTATTTTTCTGAAAATGATAAAAGTGATCTAAATGGTGTCAGTGTGAAATTCAAATTTTACATTTGTATATATTTCTAAACAAAATATATTCATGGCGGCTATAAATTCTATTCTACTTATTAACGATAAGTTTCTCATTTTTATCATAATTTATTATATATATATATATAGTGTCGAATTCAAATATATTCGGCAATTAAAGAATTTTTTATTTCTTAACTATCTAATTGCCCATATCTGGACTGCCATATCAAAAAATAAAGATGGGACAAGAATGATCGTTTTATTGAAGCATGCCTTCACTCGGTAATATAAATGTACAGTATTTGAAAACATGTTTATAATTTGTATGGAAAATTATAATTCATAAAAAAGAATACAATTTTTATTCTCCTTTTCCCTATCTGGCCTCTCACTGTTAAAATAATTTTATTTTTCTATTTATTATTTGGTACATCATGTGCTTGTTAAGTAACAACACTAGAAATCTATAATTATCCGTGAATAATGCATTTTCGGCACTACTACAAATGAATAGACTAGAAATACCTGTGCCCTAGTTTTTAATTATTTCTGAGAATACTTCGGTTGCGCAGTCACGCAAACTTCATATCGGCTGTTGAACAAATTCATTCGTTTACTGTAATAAAATAATAAAAGACTTGTTTCTGCGCATTCGGAGGACTCGTGTATTTTGTCCTTGGTCATGATTAATAATAACGTAAGTATTAAATCATGTACTAAGTAAGTACCTTACTTATCAGTAACCGTAAAGTACGATAAACGCACTGTAATGGTAATTTAATAAACATTGACAAATCACTTTTCAATCATGTCTAAACAAGAAAATGTATCTATAAAACACGATCATAGTTCGGTATGTAAATATATACGATGATTTCATCGATTTTTAACGTCATCAGAATCATATAATCATAAAATTCTAATTTTGTAAATAAATGAAATGTGAAACACGGAATTGAAAGGTTATGTGCGGTGACCTTCACCTGTTTTAGACATTTTCTGTATTGAAAATATTAAAATAATTAAAGTAAAACAAACTGTGGTCTTATTGATTTTGAAATAAAACATGTTTGACAATTTGTCGTGATTTCTTTTCAGTTTTTGACACAACAATCGTGTATTATTTAACTTTATGATTATTCCTCCTCTTTAAACGATACGATGGGCATTCCAAAAATTCAACCGCAGTTGGTAAATGATTTGTGTGGATTTTTAATTTTCATTTTGTTTTGATTTTATTTTGTATAACCCATTATGTTGAGTTCTTTTTTTTAATTGCACATTTTTGTTATATAATGTAACTATTTAATATAAAAATATTTTATTATTTATTAGATTGTTCCTGTAGCAGTAGGAATCGGATTGATAGTAACTACAGCGGTTTTATATCGTTTATATAAAGGCAATGATGATTCCAAGAAAGGTATTATAGTAAGTGCAATACAATTTAAATAGTTTATTCATTCATTTAAATGCGTAGGTAAAAGTAAAGTTAAAATAACATTGAAAGACTCCCAGGCCAAGTACACATTACCACTAATTGAAAAAGAAGAAATAAGCCATGATACTAGACGATTCCGTTTTGGTTTACCCTCAAAGGATCACATTCTCGGTATTTAATCTATAAATTTCTTATAATCATGGATTTTCAATTTGCATTATTTTTTAGGTCTTCCAATTGGACAACATATCCATTTATCTGCGAAAGTTGGTGATGACTTAGTGATACGCTCATACACTCCAGTATCTTGTGATGAAGATAAAGGATACGTTGATTTAGTTATTAAAGTAAGTTTTTATTTATCAAAAAATGCTAGGCTTTATCTTGGTTCACAATGATGAATTTTATGAACAAAAACAAATACGCCGAAAATCAGTTTTGAGCAGTAATCTTTTGTACTCGATGTTTCATTCCATATTATTTTTATTAAAAATAGGCCACATGAGTGTTTCAATGTTGTGTTTACATAATGTTTAGTTTGGATCGTATTCAAAAATTATATATTTAAAACGTACTTAATAGAATGACGGCTTATTTGATGAGATATTCATGAAAGATTTATAAATGATATACTTGGTTGTGGTTTTATGGACTAATGAGAATGAGATTATTATAATACAATTAATTTAATTTACAAACAGTGTATATGAGAAAAAAGTCATTCCATAATATTTAGATTTTAACTACTAGTTTTTAATTTTTTTTAATACAAATACGTACATACAAGCAAACAGAAATGCAGACACATTTTTTGGTGAAAATTATCAATACAGTTTTAGAGATGCTCAAATTCGTTAAAGCTTAGAATTCACAATTATACTTCGAATACAAATTAATAAACACTGTATTAAGATAAAATTTAGGTCCAGGATTAAAGTTATAATCCCGATGACACCAACGTTGCTAATTCTTTAGCATTCTGATTTCGATTATTCGATCTAGTTGTTTTTTATGTAGACTACGTTCTTAGCTTGAATTTTTCTAAGCCTAAACTAATACCTGCAGTAAATCGATTAAAATCATTTAAATATCTAATTCTTAGTTTCCATATAAAATACACAAATATACACGACTAAACATTCATACACTAAATCAAATCTGATTCTTGAATAATCTCAATATAAATTATTTTGATCTCCGAGTAAACCAATATTCGTCTACCAAATAAAATTAAAAATCTTTTCGGAAAATTGATGTATAATAAGATTTGTGCAGTTCAATAATACTAATAATAAATAACTATATTTGAAACTATCATAGCGTAATTATTATTATAAAGTCACATTTACATACTATTTCAGCATTATTTTTCTGCATGGGGAACATAGTTACCATATCTTCTTCATTAAGCTTGTGAATTCAACAGTAATACTGGTAGTAGAACAAACTATACCTATAAATCATATTTATGAGTGAAAACATGAGAATGCTGTTACATAAACATACACGTAAAGTAGCCTCTTATAGTAAACCATGTAGACAAATATGCATGATAATAAATTTGAATTAGTGTTTAGATTTCGAACTACAGATACATGTATAATATTTGAATAATGTCTAATTTGTATACTAAGGATAAGCTTCTTTTGGAATTTTTATTAATTTGTGAATGGAAAAACGAATCATTCTGATCATTTATAACTATAACTTGTTTAGGTTTACTTCAAAAATATCCACCCCAAATTTCCCGATGGTGGCAAAATGTCGCAATATTTGGAAAGCCTTAAAATTGGAGAAACTATTGATGTAAGAGGTCCTTCAGGTCGTTTGAATTATATGGGTAATGGGAAATTCTCTATTAAGAAATTGCGCAAGGATCCAGCCCAAATTGTTAAAATTAAGAAAGTATCTATGATTGCTGGTAGGGTTATTTTGGAATTATTATCCAGTTGACTATTTTAAGTGAATCGATTTGTTTCATTCTAGGCGGTACTGGAATTACACCGATGTTGCAATTAATTAGACATATCACTGGTGATCCATCTGACAATACTCAACTTATGTTACTCTTCGCCAATCAGACTGAAAAAGATATCTTAGTGCGTAAAGAGCTTGAAGAATCTGCAGCAAATCATCCTAATCAATTTAAACTATGGTATACTTTGGATACTCCTGCTGAAGGTAAATTTATGAAGTAGAGGGCTATTCTTATATTAATATATAAGAGTGAATGATAGTAATATAATTAGTAAATCGGCAAGATCATACTTTTATTATATGAAGATACAAGCATATATATAATGAATTTAAAATGCATACGTATTTATTCATTTTGAAATTCAAAACTGTGGTGTTTCAATGTATCGTTGTATAATAATTTTATGTGAGATCTAGTAAATTATGAGTAAATATTAATAAAAAATAATTAAATGTTGCATGGAGTTATAATAGCATTAAATTTTTATATAAAAAATAACGAATGCATTTTCTTTTCTAGGGTGGAAATATAGCAAAGGTTTTATCAATGCTGATATGTTAAAAGAACATTTATTCCCTCCAGGGTCTGATTCCCTTGTCTTAATGTGTGGACCCCCACCTATGGTTAATTTTGCATGTAACCCGGCCCTGGAATCCTTGGGCCATAACAAGGATTTGTGTTTTGCGTACTAATTGCACAAATGTTGTTGAGATAGTCTTATTGAAAGTTGGAAAAAAAATTAGAAGTATAGATTTATTATAATTTTTGTACCTATATTTTGCAATGTCTGTGAACAAAATAAACAATAATTCGTTTGCCTTGATCTACTTGTTACTGTTGAATTTTATAAGTAATTTATGTTGGAACACATTCGTTGCTAAAAATAGTCCTATGTAATCATTAATAAAACTAAACTGATACATAGAAAAATATTTATTGTAATTTTTTAACACTATGAATCATTTTGCAGTCCATAATTCTTTTATAATTTACTTTAAGGATTGGAACTACTTCAGATTAATTACCGTTAAGAGGTTTATCTGGATAACTCGTCTGATTTCGAAAATTTCTTAAAACTATCTGGTTACATATCCTTGAGATATGTTTAGATAGAGTAAATAGGATGAGAGTAACTAGATATATAAGAGTGTAGATGACAGCTTCTCCGCCTTTTTATTTTCTTACACGCAGTATAAGTAAGTATTGTAATCATGAAAAAATTCGATTTAGGGATTTTAACGGAAATATATCTTTTGACCTTCCCTGAATCGAGTCTGACTGTTTTTGAAATGGCGTCTGTATATGTGTGTGTGTGTCTGTCTACAGTCTCAACGGTTGAAGTTAAAATTATGAAACTTTAAACTTAAGATTTATATATGCCTGGCAAGAAAACCTCTTATTTTTGAAAAGAATATTCCAACCGGAAGTGCATGCTTACTCTTACCATTTTTTGCATATTCTGCTATAACTCAAAAAACGGTAGTACTTACAATAAAATCAGTTAAAATGAAAATAAGAGATATTAATATTTCGCATAACTTTTATTCGAAAATATTTTTCAAAATACATATATTACAAAATAATGGCTATTGAAATTTGTTCATATATTATTTATTTTACATACATTGTATCAACTATGCCTGTCAAATGTACAAGATAAAAAGCAAAATATACTTAATCTTTAATCTATATTTTCAAATTGAAAATTATACTGCGTTTGCTTGGCCTCGCTGTATTTTTGCATTTTGTATTTATAATGCAAAAATACGAGACCAGACAAACGCAGCATAATTTATCTCACTGCACATGTGCAGTAACGCCATTCCTGGCACAAAATAAAATGCATGTTCAATTTGAAAATAAAACTTAATTAAAGATATTCGCAATTGCACACACCCACACAATATCATGACGGTTATTCTATTGCCCCTAACGGATTCATTATTTTCAAGTGACAAATACAGGCGTAATGTCTCAAAATAAATGCGCCCCCGATTCTCACATATAAGGATAACGTGTCTCTCAGCGTTGAGCGCGAACATTTTCGTTTGCCCGCGTCGTTTGTGACGTACCCACTTTATTTTTGCCTATTTTCATTCCTATTCGCAAACTGCCGAACACAATCGATTTTCTAATAATTTGTCGAAAAACTAAGTAGGTGATGGATAATAAAAAAAGTTATATCTATAAATTGGAAACTGAAGTAGATGAATTAAAAAGGCAGTTAGCTGAAAAACAGCAGGAATTATTTACTCTAAAAAATGTCAATGTGAGTAATAGCGGTAAAAACGTAACCCTACTTTTATTTCTAAGTATGAACATATTTTAGATTGAAAATCCGTACTGTTCTAATCTCACTGCTGAAGAAATATGTCGTTATAGTAGACAGATGATAATGCCCCAGGTCACCGTGAAAGGTATTATTTTTAATTTCATAAGTTTGGCGACATTAGTCGAGTGTCGTTTGGTTCGCTCATTTGTATTATTTATAACACCTAATTTATTTTGATAGGGCAAAGTATGTTGAAGAAAAGTAAAGTGTTAGTAGTAGGCGCTGGAGGTTTAGGCTGCCCATGCACTTTATATTTAGCAGCTGCTGGCGTAGGCAATATTACAATTATTGATGGAGATGAAGTAGAATTAACAAATCTACATCGGCAAGTTTTACATACGGAAAGTAATATTGGTTTAGCGAAAGTCATTTCAGCCCAATCAACATTGAACAGGTATTTAGATATATGATTGACTCGATTCATAGTCACGATAATTTTTTTGTTATACATAATTTATTCTAAAACAATCACTTATGTTTTATATATTATATACCATTAATTAATTAATAATGCTTGCAAAGTAACTTATAATCGAAGGCGCGAAATAATTTTGTTTTTCTACTATGCCAAAAATATCTATTTTAATATTTTATTCACTTACATATTAAATATTTATATCGTAGTATAATTTAATATCCAAATATCTAGAAAACATACAGTTCTTGAGTGATTATATCTAACTAATCAAATGTTTTGTGTGCCAATAAAGTTTAGTATCGTCAAATTTAAGGATATTTTAGTGCACAAGAAAATTGTTTGATGTATTTTATAAATTCCACAAATTTTTTATTTGTAGTTTAATTAAAATATTAAACGTTTTCAAAATGTTATAGATTTCTGTTCAACAGATTAGTTTAAAATTTAAAAACGATTAGTCATTTCAACTGATGGTTATTAGATTAACCTTAGCGTTTGAATTCATTGGAAAAAATAAACATTTTCTCGCATTTCTTGCAGTTCCCAAAATTTAGTTTATATAGTTGTGCATTATATTGTTATCTGTCTTAATACGTTATTTCTCGCTACAATAGTTAAAAGTTGAGAATTATTTAGTTATTAATTGTAAAATAAATGTTTTGATCATGGTCACTCGCGAGTAGTTGTATAGATACACATTTGCCAAAAAGACATACATATATTCGAACAACATTTGTTAAGCAAATTAAGTCCCTTTTTGGGGTTCTGAAGCGTTAAGAAATATAATCTAAAATCGGATATTCTTAAGTCAGTTTGCGATCAGTCAATTTGTGATTTTTATTTTAAAGTGGTTTCATAGATTAAAACTACATTTATGTTTTTGTATGTTTGAACATTTCATTCGCACGTACATTTCAGCTGAGTTTTATTCGTACCGTGGATAGATTTATATTTGCTTACTTCAATAAAGACGGATTTATTTTATTTTAGACTAAATAGTGGTGTTATTGTGACTCCATTACAGATGCATTTAAATAGTTCAAACATATCATATGTATTGAAAGAGTTTGATGTTGTTGTTGATGGAACAGATAACGTTGCAACAAGATATTTATTAAATGACGCTTGTGTTTTGCAAAACAAGCCCTTGGTATCAGGCAGCGCATTACAATTTGAGGGTCAGCTAACTGTTTATCATTATAAAGGAGGACCGTGCTATCGTTGTTTATTTCCAAAACCACCTCCACCAGAAACAATCACAAGTTGTGGTGATGGTGGTGTGCTAGGAGTAGGTAAATTTGAATTATTTGACTCAATTCTATAAACAACGTTAATATTTTGTTGATCGATAACTTACTATATGTATTGCTATATTTCTTTGGTTCTCATTTAAGAACAATTTTTGTTGTTTAAAGTCTGACTTAGTACTTCTGTATTGTTTCTAAAATATTCCAGCTGTATTTATTTATATATAACTAAAAATGAAATGAATAATACATTCTTTATTATTTTTATTACAATTTTGAATTTTAACAAAATTGTATATTTATGATTTAGAAGTTACCGATTTACAATATATTATTATAGAATTATGATTGTCATTCATTATTTTAGTACTAATTAGTGTGATATATTTTAGTGCCAGGTTGTATTGGTGTTTTACAAGCGCTAGAAACCATCAAAATATTACTAGACTTACCGGATACTTTATCGGGAAGATTGCTATTGTTCGACGGTTCAAACACAACATTTAGAAATGTTACCCTACGGCAACGTAGTCCAGTATGTGATGTATGTGGAAATCATCCTACAGTTACCGAACCTATAGATTATGAACAATTTTGCCAAGGAAATGCCCATGATAAAGTACGTTATAGTGAATCGTTTTTGGTTATGATAAGTGTTGTAATACGAATAAATAACCGTGCTTAAATAAACTAAAAACCCTCTAATTGAAAAATTGTTTACTATTGTTAATATAAATAACAGTTGCGTTATTTGTTTAGTAATTTTTAGTAAGTGGAGCCGCTTTTTGGAAATTATGATCCTTGTGGTTAGACAAAAGCAATTTTTTTGGTGACCGCATACTCAAAGATTGTCGAAAAGCGTTTTCCTATAATATTGTTATATAACTATTGAAATTACATTTAGGGTGACACGATAAGTATTCTGACTGCCGATGAACGTGTAACTGTAAACGATTATGATGAAATTGTTAAGAATAATGTGAAACACATTTTATTGGATGTACGTTCCGAAGCAGAATTCGAAATGTGTCGATTACCAAATTCTATTAATATACCATTCAATCAACTTCCAAAAAACTCGCACAGTGATAATGCTAATAAATTATCAACAAGTGAAAACGCAACAGGTACTATTTTACTGATCTGATATTACGGAAAAATAATCACATTTTATATTTTTAGTGTATGTTATTTGTCGTAGAGGCAATGATTCACAGAGAGCAGTAAAAATTTTGCGTGACCAATTGAAAGATTCCCCAGTAAAAGATATAGTTGGTGGACTTCATGCTTATTCGGCGAAAGTTGATTCACGATTTCCAGTTTATTGATTTGTGTTTTTGTAAAGATAAATATTGTATTTTTATCAATTTTGTTATTACAAAAAAAGTTCGTAGATTTTATTTTATTTGTGTATTTCTGATCTCCCTTGTTAGTAAAAATATGAACAGGATATTTCTTAACTTTGTTAATCTAAAGAAGTGATTTAAAATTGTTTGAACTTGTAACTGAATAATAATATTTTACGAATCGAGTCAAAGTGCAAGGCTTTTAATAATTAATAGCTATCCTATCATGAGATAAGCGACAGTAGTAGATAAAGTGTGATCAATTCCTAATTGGATTTCTCATTATCAATATCGTCTGTCTAGAGTGAAAATGGAAAATAACTTTTTAGTGAACTCTCCGTAAAATCATTAATTAAAATTGTTTGTTTGTTATATACTTAATTTAAATAAATAATTAACAGTTATGATTCATACATCAATAAAAATAAAGACAATAATTATAATTGTGCGTGTATGTGAAGATGCGTAAAAACAATCGAAAAAATATAAAGACGTTGAAATTTTTAATGATGCAACATAAACAAACACCAACTAGTTGGATGTGATCTTTTGCCCTTGTGAATAATATTGTCCAGAGTTTGTCGACGATCATTTCATTTTGATTTTATCAGTTTCAAAAGAGCGCAGTACCTATCATTCGTTTAATACTTCGGTCAACATGGGAGATGATTCGTGTATAGCGCGTGTGTCTGTGTTTGATTTGTTACGGATTCATATTTTATCGTGTGTAATTGGTGTGTGGGTGGTGTTTAAACGTTTAGCGAAATGGGTCTGGGATCCAAATGGATTTTTTTCACTACAACGACGTGACAATCCACCAGCTTGTCTCGTAGATTCGGTATTAGGACGTCATTCATATGTCAAGCTCAAGGTTAGTCTAATAAAAAATAATGACGATAAAAGTAGTCAAACAAATAGATTTAAAAAAATATATATATATATATATATATATATATATATATATGTATATATATATTTTGTAATTATTATATATTATTAACTTATTAATGCGTATAATAATGAAATGTTCAAGCCCATGTAATAAATAAAAATCTAAAAAATTTAATTTAAAAATTAAAAGATAAACTTACAGTTTATAAACTAAGCTTAGTTTTGAGAAAAACACATTTAAAATTTGTACGTGTAGAGGCGAGCATATAGAGAACAATTCAACAACACGCTCAAAAGTACAGAAGGGCTTGGATTTTTCTACAATTTTATCAGAACGTTTCTTACTTTCGTAAAATGCATGAAAAAAAACCTATTTTCCAAATTGATAAAGTATAATGACCTCTTAATTTGCATAAATTTCTAAAATTTATTTTAAAATAATCAATTCAGAAAAATATCCTCTAAAACTGTTTCTGGTTTACGACCAAATGGTAGATTTACAATATTGATTCTAAGTTTTGTGAAAATTAAATGCATAATATAGCACATTTAGGTAAACGACCTTAAATAGTTATTTAAATAAAAATAAATAAATTTTATATATGCTCTACTTTCTAACTTTATAAACTTAATGATGAAAAGATGAATTCTGTTTTCGAAAAGTGAAACAAATTGTTGTCATTTATTCAACAGCTTCAATTAAAACTAAAATTAGCTCATCTGTATTACAATATTATTTAAATTTTTCATTGTAGGGTGTTAAACTTCACTATGTAGAAGCTGGAAATAAGAATCTACCGATGCTGCTATTTCTGCATGGATATCCAGATTGTTGGCTCAGTTGGAGATACCAAATCAGTCCTCTATCGGAACATTTTCACGTTATTGCATTGGATATGAAAGGATTCGGCGACTCTGACAAGCCACTATGGCGCAGAAGTTATCGCATTGATACATTGCTTGATGAATTAAAACAATTAATTATAGCACAAAATGTATCTTCATGTACCATCATAGGGCACGATTTAGGAGCATTATTAGGCTGGTATTTTGTTCATGAATTTCCTGAATTAGTTGATAAATTTGTTGCCGTCTCTTGTACGCATCCAAATCTGTACTGGGATAATTTATCCAATGCAAGTACTTTTAATTCGAAATGGATGAGTTTTATTCAGTTGCCATATTTACCAGAAATTGACGCGTTGAGGGAAGATTTACGCGTCATAAATGATTGTTATAAACATTTACAACAAAAAGAAACGAAAGAATCAATAGCATTTATTGAAGCTTATAAATATTCATTTTCGCGAAAAGAAGACTGGACAGGGCCGATGAATTATTTCCGAAATTTACCATTTCATAAGATATGTGATAATAGTAGACAAATTATTGTACCTACTTTACTAGTTATTGGAAATCAAGATCGTTTTATTAGACTGGAAGGTATTGTTAAATCTACGGATTATTGTGAAAAATTCGTTATGAAAATTGTTGAAGGTGCTGGACATTTTCCGCATCAAGAAAATCCAGAAATGTTTAATAAAATATTATTGAACTATTTTCGTGTTGGGCAATCGCCACCAAAATCGCCAGATAAAACCATAAGTAAAGGAATAATGGATCGAATGTTTGGTGCAGTTACTACCACCGTGAAATATGGAAATTCCGTATTAGATTCAGTACATAAAAGAACGGTTGTGAGCATTCCGTCTAGGGCTCTAAATTTTAATTCAAGTTGACAGTAATTTTTATATTATTATTTTAAAAATTTTAATTGTTATATTTGTCTAATAAATTGAGAAAACATATAAAATATTTAAATTTTATATTATTCAGTAAATGAAACGGTGTTTATGTAATACTTTTTTTAGTACTTTGGTGGTTGCTCGATGCTATTATTTGTTGCCATGAATGTTCCTAGAATTAATATTATCTAATGTTTTGTGGAAGTGTATATTTGTTCCATTCATAGAAATTGTTTTAAATGATATTAAAATATAATATGCATATGTTGTGATCTGCACAAATATTTTATATTGCTCAATTATTGTAATATTTTTGTAAAATATCAACAAATTACATACTACTTTTATCAAAAAATTATAAACATTTATAAATCTCTAATCGAAAATAAATTATTCCTTTGATTTGCATAATGCCATTAATAATGAACTACGAAATTAATAAACGAAAAAAAAAATTATATAAAATCAAAAGAAAATTGCACCTTAAAATAAACAAAAATATATAAAATGCTTAATTTGAATTTTCAAAATGATTTGTTAATATCAAATATATTTTTTTTCTTATCTGCATTTTTGTCTTCGTCCATTTTATAGGTTTCATCTTTATGAATATTTAAAATAATTTGGAATTTGCTGGATCATAGTGGACCGAGGGTAAGTCTTCAGTCTTCTTAAGTTAAAAAAATATTTATCTGCTGTGCAAGAAGTTATCGGTATAGTTAGTAAGATTTTCACAAATTTGTAAAATGTAGATCACTGGTCATTTACTTGTTCATAGGATACAGTCTAATACAGCTAAAGGTTAAAGATATAAACACTATCGTCGGTGTCTGCTGTCTTTAGTTCATTGCGAACAGGGGCGCGCCAGGAGCATGCGGCGCCTATGTCAAAATTTTTGATGGCGCCCCATTTATTAAAAACATATCAAAAACTAATATTATAAATATTTTGCATGCCTAGGTGATAAGAGCCCCAACAACTATAGGTTCAGACACTTTTATTTTTAATTCTCTAGTAGCATTTTTAAGTAATACGTCATGAATAAAAAAATAATGAATAATTAATTTGAAATACTATAATTTTTAGGCTTATGTTTAGGTACATTTAAATGACTGTTTTTGTTATATTCTTAACGCATTGAAATAAAAAAACACAAAGATTTTAATAGTCTGTGTAAACTTTTTTATTAAAAATACAAAATTACAAATACAAGAAAACAAGAATAAATGAAAAATATAATATTTATAATATAAACATAATACATATTATACGGTAAATTAAATACAAACAATGTAAATAAGTCATTAAATAAATTTTACTTTCCTAGCTTTTAGCAAAGAAAAAGTTTGGATAATATCATGAATATCAAGTTTATCCAGTATGTCAGACTGAATTGAAATTATTGCGAGATCTGACAATCTATTTTGCGCCATTGTGGAGCGTAAATAACTCTTTATGATTTTTAATTTCCGCGGACGCAACTGACACAGGTAATGATAGAAGAATACGGAGTGCTACAGTAAAATTTGGATAAACTCCTACTAAATCATTTGAATAAATATACTGAATTATTTGGGATATATCTTTTTTGAATTCGTAATAAATACTTGACATTGTAAAATTTCTTCACATAAATCATCTGCGTCAATATCGGACTGATTTTCATGAGTTAATTTCGCTTGTAATTTTTTGCAGCAAGATAATAGGTATTCTTTATTTTGTAAATTATCTAACGAATATAAAAATTGTAACGAAATTAAAGTTTGATCTATTAGACAGAAATAAAAATTTACTTTGAATGAATTTTCAGGATTAACTATAGGTTGATCTTCATATTCATAATCAAATTGAGTAGATTTTTTCGTCGTCTTAATGGCCTCGCACTACGAAATTCAGTTTCTATGTCAAACTTTTCTGCAATTAATTTGGAACTTTCAACAATTTCTGCAAAACTAGTATCAGATCGATAATTAGTTAAAAATGTATTTAGTTCGTTTAATGCATCCAAAGCAAGTTGCAAATTTGTAGTTTGAGATTGAAGCATTTTACTCACAACATTTACTTGATTTAAAATATCATACCACACTTTAACGGAGCAAATAAATGTAAATGTAGAAATTTTTTCTCCCAGACATTTTGCTTGGTCTTGTGTGGTCATTGCAAATTTCAAATAATGCATCAAAAACTTCTGGTAAATATTTATAGAGAGGCTTTATGGCATCAATTGTACTTGACCAACGTGTTTCGGATAAGGACTTTAAAGTTAAATTAGTAACATGCTTGATTAAGATATTCCATCGAATAGTAGACGCTCTAACCATTTTTGAGAAATTGCAGAAACTACCAAAAATGACTAGAGAAAACAGGCACATCCGGTTTGAATATTTTTTTCAAAAATAGGAGGTGCACACCACAGGCATATGCAAATCTTAAGTTTAAAGTTTCATAATTTTAGCTTCAACCGTTAAGGTTGTAGAGAACATACATACACACACACACACACACACACACACACACACACACACAGAGACACAGACACAGACAGACACACACACACAGACACACACACACACACACACACACACACAGACGGACGTCATTCCAAAAATAGTTGGAATCGATTCAGGGAAGGTCAAAACGTATATTTCCGTTGAAATCTCGAAATCGAAATTTTTCATGATTACAATACTTACTTATACTGCGTATAAGAAAGTAAAAATTTGAAGTTTGACATTTTATATTTATTCTAAGAAATATATTTAGTGTAAAAGCGATCTAAAGGTTAAAACAAATATTATAAATTAGAAAAATAAGGTAACTACGATGTGGTTTAACCCATATGCGTATAAGAAAGTTCGGTGCATGACACTGCAGATATTTTATAGTTAGTAAAGTGAGTGGAAGTTTTTTCATGGCGGTTCAGGTACATTACTATATGATGCCAGTCATTAAATCCCTGAATAAATCTATTTTGCTGAGAAGGTTCGAAAAGTTTACAACAAAAGCAATAAACAATATTTTTCGTAATTGAGTAAATCAACCAATTTCTATTGCATTCTTCGCCATTTTTTAAGTTTCTCTTATAGTAACTTTCAGAAAATTTTCGACCCAACAAATCGCGCGGAAAATTAAAGTTTTTCATTTGTTTAGGACCCGTTTTTATAATAGCTTGTCTAGATATGTGAGATATTGGTTCCGGCCAAAGCCCTGGGTCATCAAATGCACATTTATTTATTGTATCTCTACCTGTCTCTTCAGTGTAGTCCCCAGATCCAAAAACAGGGGTAATTTCTTCAACGATTTGATTATCTTCACTGGGAGTTGGTCCTGGCTGACTTGGTATTTTGAATTCATCTACACTGCAACCGGGTACTGATTCCTGAATTGAATCTGGCGGATAATCTTGGTCAGTTCTGGTCGTTTGTTTCGTAAAATACTGTGTTAATCTTGAAGCATTTTTCTCTTGTTCTTCTTGGCGTCTTTTTTTATTAATTAAATTTTGATGCCCTGAGAGTTTCTTTTTATTCCTTTCTTGGGACATCTGAATAAAAATATTCAATAAATGTAATTATTCTATTACCAAAAGTCTTGTTTGCGTTATTTGCTTTAGTTTTGCTTTAATTATAGGAAAGTACGAAGTAAAATTTTCGAATAATTTCGCTTTTATTGCTTTTTTTCTAGATTTTGCAAAAATGATCGCTACCCCTATTGGGAAATGCGTATTGTTATGTAAGTATGTTTATTTTAAATGCAAAATAGCTTACCTTTAATGTTCTTGATATTCTTAAATTCACATTCACTCACAAATATTTTAAAAATACAAGGTACATAAATTCTACACTAGTGCAGTACTGCTTGCTGAAGGAGAATGAAGCAAATAATATGTTTGTACATTCATAGACGATTTCAAGTAATTCATGTTTTAACAAGACTAAATGAGTTAGAAAGCTTCATTTTGTAAATTAGTGCGTGGACAAATTTCCGCCGCCGCGTCGCCCGCGCGCTCCCACGGCTATATATCAATCGGCGATTTAATATGAAGAGTCCACTGTATACATGATATAACACGACTATACGAACTATTCATGTTAGAACAAGAATAATTACTGAGATCATAAATAAGTTACTAAAATAATAATAATAAAATAAGGCGATATTGAATTATTTTAATCGTAACCAATAACGAATTTTGAATTTTTATACTTTTTTAAGGCGCCTTTGGCCTCCTGGTGCCTGTGTTCGCTGACACATTTGACACGCCCCTGATTGCGAGTGTAAGAAGTGTAGTAATTTCACTATGTAAATGATTTTAAAATGCATATTTCGTATAAAGGGTAAACTGAAATAACTATCATCTAAAAGATTGCGAAGGATGATCTGCGTGACAGTTCATGAGGTGCCTGAGTACCCACAGAGTCGGCGCCTATCTTAGCGCTGTATGTATATTCCTTTGGAATAATATTTCTAGTAAGCAAAAAACCACGCGGGCGGCCCGGGTTCGAACCCTGGCCGATGCAGAAAAGTTTTATCTTATCTAGATAAGTTCTGTCTGCCTACCGCTCCGAAAATAACAAATTCTTCTATTTTGTCGAGCATCGGTGGTTCAGTGGTAGAATGCTCGCCTGCCACGCGGGCGGCCCGGGTTCGATTCCCGGCCGATGCAGATAAGTTTTATCACATCTAGATATGTTCTCTCTGCGTAACACTGTGAAATTTGCATATTCAGCATCGGTGGTTCAGTGGTAGAATTCACGCGGGCGGCCCGGGTTCGATTCCCGGCCGATGCAGATAAGTTTTATCCCATTTAGATATGTTCTTTGTAACGCACAAAAAACCGAAACCATAGTCTTTAAACGTAAATTCAAAAACATCAACGTAATCACACCACTTGAAATCAACAAACAAAAGGGTAAGGTAGGTGAACTTACACACTTCTTACAAACACATAACCTACACATTTGCCTACTCAACGAAACAACACTCAAAGATTCATACAAATTTAAAATACACAAATACACAATCTACAGAGCTGACCGACCACGGCAGGGTCCGGAACCCTCCGGGGGCGTTGTAAGAGGGTGACTGGGGTGGTCACATGTCCTCTTATATACTCGGGTTCTTGCCAAATAGACGTTTAGGGTAAGGATGAGAAAGGGGTGGTCACTAGACTACCACGGTGTCGATATAACGTAGTTGGTTTATTATTAAGAGTCCATCATACAATGCGATGGAACAACTGCCTGTCGTTGTCCACATAGAGTTCATATATAGTCGGTCAAACTGCTGACATAACAATATGCGATATATTGTTATTTATACATTGTGGTAGGTTGACCCAGTAACTTCACGGAAGGTGATGTTACTGTGCTGTCTCAGCATACTAGCATTTGCAATGCTTACAGCGTTGCAGTATTAGTCAAAAACAATATACCACACACACTCACATCAAATCCACACACTACACTAGAAACACTAAATATAACACTTACAGACAACACAGTAATCTACACTGCTTACAACAGACCAATAAACAACTTCACACGCACAGATCTCACAACATTATTATACAAAAATAAAACACTGGTGATCGGCGACTTCAACGTGAGACACGCGGACTGGGACTGCAATACAAACAACACAAACGGCAACACACTCAAATCATACATAAACTCACACGTCGCCATCATACTACACCCAAACACTTCCACACACTACCCCGAAAACGGAAATACGCCCTCCACCATAGACGTAATCATAAATAAACATGTTCATAACATCACTCGCCCCATATCATTACCCGAGCTTAACTCAGATCACAATCCAATCATATTCCAATTAACCAATCATCACATAGAATACACCACTAAAATGATCACATCATACAAACACACAAACTGGGCGCACTTCCGCAAAACACTTGACACGATTATTCCCATCAACAATCAAATACACACAACACAAGACATCGATGCACAAATAGAACACTTCACAAACGCCATACACATAGCAAAACGGAAACACACAACCAACATTAAAGTGAACCCACACAATCTTAACTTGCCACCACACTTAACACAATTAATTAAACAACGAAATCACACCAGAAGACTATGGCAGAGGACACATACTCCCCTACATAGAATACATATCAACACACTAAACTCACAAATAAAAACTCAAATAAAAACACACAAAAATAACACATGGTCCCTTAAACTTTCCGCCCTCAACCTCAATGACAACTCCCTCTGGCGGCTGACAAAAATACTTAAAAAACTTTACACCAGAATACCCAATCTCACCCACAACAACATAACAGCTATCACCGACGAAGACAAGTCAGAGGTGATAGCAAACACTTTTGAACAAATGCACGTAACACACACGCCAAACACACCCACACAAGATAAAACCACAAAAGACACACTACAATATTTAAATACTCCCCATCACACTGACACCAAAACGCTGGCCAGACTCCTTACTAGTTAACCTAAATAATTAAAACCCTACCCAACCGCAAAGCTGCGGGCCCCTACCAATTAGAAAACCGTATCCTGAAAAACCTTTCAAGAAAATCCATCATCCAACTCCACTACATAATAAATTCCATAATCAAACTGCACCACTTCCCTGCTGCCTGAAAAACTGCTACAGTCCACCCAATCCTTAAACCAAGTAAAGTCTCATCCGCACCCACAAGTTATCGCTCCATAAGCCTCTTAAACACCCTATCCAAGCTCACCGAAAAGATCATTCTCTCCCGGGTCGACGATATCGATACAGGACAAAAACTCACACGTCACCAGTTTGGCTTCCGAGCCAGACATTGCACGGTACAGCAGATGTGCAGGATTGCAACCAATATCGCGACACAGTTCAATAAAAATAAGGTCACGGTCATGACCCTACTGTACATCGTAAAAGCCTTCGATACGGTCTGGAGAGTAAGACTCGTGGCCAAACTTATCTCCTTCCAATTCCCTCCCACTTTAACCAAACTGATCTACTCATACCTCTCAAACCGATCCTTTACAACCAAAATTAATAATTCCTTCTCAAACTCTAAATCCATCGTAGCAAGAATTTCTCAAGGCAGCGTCCTTGGTCCCAAATTCTTTAACCTGTACATAAGTGACATCCCCACATTCCCGAATACACATACAGCCCAATATGCAGACGACACAGCAATTTACACATACTCTTTTAATGCACAAGTAGCCACTAAACAAACACAAATACACATAAACATTTTAGAACGCTACCGGGACACGTGGAAAATAAAAATAAACACAAACAAAACCGAAACCATAGTCTTTACACGTAAATTCACACACAACGGAATATTCACACCACTCGAAATACACAAACAAAAAATCACACCCACATACAAAGTAAAGTACTTGGGAATACACTTATACAAAACACTAAGACACAACCAACACATTAAACACGCAATTTACAAAGCATCTGCCGTCATTCGTAACCTTTATCGTCTCCTTGTTAAAAATAGCTCCCTATCTGTAAAAAATAAACTCCTCATCTATACATCAATCATTCGCCCCATCATCATGTATGCGGCTCCGTTCTGGTGTAACGCACTAGTCACCACCACCCTACCACTGCAACGCCTTCAAAATAAATGCATTCGCCTTGCGACCTGCTCTGGAAGATACACACGCATTATATAACTACACGAAATAACTAAAATACCTTACATTCGAGATTACATCCTAGACACATCAAAAAAATTCTACAAAAACACACAATTTAATTCAAACACACTTATAAAAAACATCACACAAATACGCGACAACCACACCACATGCAAAATAAAACACAAGCTTCCCTACCAAAACTAACCCATATTTCATGAAGAGTTCCATGAGCAGAAGACCTAACATTAACACACACAACAACACCGTACACAACACAAAACAAAACATTCCTCATACACAAACAATGTACCATCAATCGTCAAATATATAATAATATAAGTTATGTAAAAATATATGTAATTTTAAATTAGTTAAGTTAGTAAGTTTTGACAGAAATAAATTTCGATTATTCTATAAATTTAAGTGGGTTTTTGATACCTCCATTCCCACAAATTACAATCCCTACACACAAATAGAAAATAAAAATTATAACTAATTCAATCACACAACGTTTAAGCGCACAACGCAATTAAACACATACACAGATATACACTCCCCATGTGAGTAGGAGCTCTGATAAAACAAACCATGTTGTTGAAACATTAGTTCATAAGAAATAATGTAATAGTAGATTAAAATAATAAAGTATATTGAAAATGAAAATGATGCCACGCAGGCGGACCGGGTTCGATTCCCGGCCGATGCAGATAAGTATTATCCCATCTATATATGTTCTTTCTGCGTAAGACTGTGAAATTTACAAATTCATCTAAGATATTCAGCATCGGTGGTGCAGTGGTAGAATGCTCATGTCACACAATAAAACAATACTGGTCGGTAGTGATGCCGCCGAGACCGAGACTGGTCTCGGTCTCGTCTCGTCTCGTATTTCGCGACGAGACCGTGATCTTGGTCTCGTCAGGCAAACCGAGACGAAACCGATTACTGGTCTCGCCGAGACTCTCGACAAAACCTATGAGAATTTTAAAATATTGTTATTGATGTAGATTTGTTATTGTGAATTCATGAATTTATTATATATATATATATATATATATATATATATATATATATATATATATATATATATTATTGTCTTTAAAAATTAAAACTCCATCAATAATATTAACATTAGATATATCTTAAAATTAATTTAGAAAAAAACAATGAGCATATATTTATATTAGCAAACTAAACAATCAGTTTTGATCTCTGCTCATATTACAATTAATTTTTCAAAAATATTATTTTTTATAAATTATGCTACAAAGCCAAAAAAAAAGCTGAGGTACTAACAACTGATTATTATTAAGATAGGTATTGATAAGATTTTATTCATTTCTTAAAATATTGTTTTATATATTTATTTATTTAACGTTTATCATATGTGTAAGGCATTAATTTATTACGGTCCTGTATTCTTAAAACTTCACTATAAACAGACGTTGAACTATATCTTTCTTAAGTAGAACAGTCACCGTTGATACGTGAGACTGTGCACTATGGTTGTGAGTGGGTGAATTGTGCATGTGTGAGTGCATATGAGGGGTGACGCGGTCCAAGGGACGAGCGATGCTGTTGGTCAAACCAATGCTGTCTGTTGATGGCGGATTGCTAATTGTTGAGTGAGTATTCTCACTGTCATTCAGGTATATTCCTATTTCCTTATCCTCAATGTTATATATGCTAATCAGGGCGTGCTTGGCTTGTTCCAAGATTAGACCTGTATTGCAGTACTTGCACCGTGGGTGCAGGTGTTTCTTCCTCAGGGTGAATCTGGCTTCGACCAGGGTTGGACCTGAGGGAAATTCGTCCAAGTAGGGTGGATCTGGCAGAGATCCAGGGTTGGACCTACTTGGGGTTGCCTACCTAGTGGGGTGTGACTGGTAGAGTCAGGAATGGACCCACTAGGAGATGCCCATTAGGGAATGCCTGTAATGGAAGCCTGCCTTCAGGGTGTATCTGGCTGTGGACCAGGGTTGGACCTGCTGGTGGTTGCCCGCTAACAGGGTGTGCCTGGTAGCTCCAGGATTGGATCTGTTAGAGGATGCCCATGAGGGAAGACTACCATCAGGGTGGATCTGGCAGAGGTCCAGGGTTGGACCTGTTTGGTAGATAAGCTTGTCGTGGACAAGTATGTACAGGGCTTGAAGGCACTGTCTCCATATTCCTTAACCTACCTAATCCTTTGTATAATGTCTTGTGGTATCGGTATGACATGTTGTATTTTTATAATGCAGGTGTGAAGGATACCAAGGCGACGCCCAAACCTTAGGCGCCGTTATAACCATCGATGTGATCGTAGGATGTCTTAGCATCAGGTCAACCGGTCATTTATACATATTAATCGCAATGACTTTAATTAGACTTTAGTATTGTTCTTCTAAAACTGTTTATATTGTATTTTATAACCGATCTATAACTACGTTAGAAAAAGCGCTCTTATATCTCAGAAGTGGGATCGGAATTCTTCGAGTTGATTTGCGTAACCCGATCGGCATTTTTCGAGTTGATTTGCGTATCCCGATCGGCATTCTTCGAGTTGATTTGCGTATTCCGGTCGGCATTCTTTGAGTTGATTTGCGTATCCCAGTTTTACGAAATCACACTTATAATATTTCAATTTATCGAAATAATGCAAAAGCTAAATATGGTCGCGCGCCACTGTGTTGTTTAGTACCGATAGACTAATGTTTACGTATAGAATAAAAAGGGTCCATTGAATACTCGATGGCATGGTCATAGGAATACATATACTCGTGCGCTATCGGCACGGATAAAAATAATAAACAAACCTTATCACCAAGATTTTTCTTATACAGATGCAGCCGTTCTTGGTGCCACAGTTTTATTTTACGCTGGCTCTAATTACTGTAGCATACGGTTTCGTCACCAATGATTTTGAATTATCATCGCTGACTTCATTTTCGGATGAATAGTCGGGTGCCCCACCTGATGTTACCTGTGGTTTTATTAGATTTGCGACCGCAATATTGACGTATCTTGTTCGTTTGCTGCGATTTACAATGTACTAATCATTGGGGAGTATTTTTGTCTCTTTCAATGGTCCGGCATATCGCGATTGCAAATATTTGCATGTACCTTCGCTTGAGGCTTGTTTCTCAATTGCAGCAGAATTATCTGATCTATATTTACGTGCAGGTTTTCGTTTCTTGTCTAATCTGTGTTTATACACTAGTACATCAATTTTGAGTTTTCTGCACCTTTTCGTAATTTTTGTGGATTTTGAATAGTACTGCTTCGATTTCACAAGTTTCTATGAGTAACCTCCTGATCTTGGTCTGAAGACAGATAGCAGATCACTACATGTTTTACTTGTAGCTTTGTACTTCGTACTAATGAGTACAAATAGTAGAATTAATTTCAGTGTCGCATTCATTTTGTGCTTCACAGTTTGATGAAGATGACGTTGGACTGGGTGTTGCAACAGCATAAAGGATGTGCTTACTTCTATTTCTTTACAAAGTTTGTGAACGATTTTAATGTGAACGCGGTTCTACAATTGCTTATTGATCTGGTTGATTTTATTAATTTTGTGAAATAGGTATGGAAACTGCTATGTATTTCTCGTGATATGTTTCAGTCATGGAAGCCAATACGTTTCACATAATTTCTTTAATGAATTATGAACAGAAAAATTTTCCATATTGTTATGCGCCGATTGTGCAGCCGGAGTACGCATTTTTCGTGCTACTACAAATTGAATACCTATTGCTGTTATGCGGTCTAGTCGTCGTTCTCTAAATGGATTATCTTTGTAAAAGTTTAGTTCGTAATCCGTTTCTGGTGGTTGCGATAGTACGTTGTGTACTTCCTTAATTTTATGCAGCAGTTGATTCTTCAGATAGTATCCATTCATTTCATTTTGAAATCTTTTTATTTATTAACATTTATTACAATGTTATTTAATATTAAATAACATGGAAACACAAGATTGGTTTTATCAGAGTTCTTATTCACCAAGAGAGTGTATATCAGTGTTTAAGTATATATTGTGTTGTATGCTTAAAACATTGCGTTATTGTCTGTTACCTTTTGGTTTACATAATTTTTTTTATGTTAGGATTGTGTTTTATGGGAAAAGGGGGAACCAAAAACCCATTTAAATGCATGGCATTTTGTCCGAATAGTATACAAAGTTCTACACCAATGCTTAAGTTCAGATTGATTCCGGTGGTTCTTGTTTGGTTTGCGATTTCGATTGGAAGCATCAACATGATTCATCCAGGTTCAGGTCTGTATTCTGCCGTGTCCTTGCCAGTCGAGGCACCATTTTGAAATTCGTAGAAATGCAGTTTGTGGTGCTTTGCAGTCTGTAATCATACCGAATTGGATTGGAACTACGACCACAATTTCATGTTCAGAATACGGGTGGTTCTGTTCACGTGCGTTAGTTTGTCTACTGTTCCGTGATACTTTTGGTTAATTTTTCTACTGTTTACTGGCTCAGGTATGAGTTTCTGTGATTGTATTTGGATTGCATATTGCAGGAATGGGACGTTTGATTGATTTTTCTATCAATTCGTTGTAAGCATTTGTTGTTCAGTTCAATTTCATGATTTATCCTATTTCAGAAGTTTCGTTGGATGTCCAGCCTTGTCGGCATCTTTATATAAAAATTGTCGAGAGATCATATCAATAAATTACTAATTGAGTGGTACAGTGTTTCGACTTGTACTACATTTGTTCCGAGCTAGTTACTACTCAGAATACCTACATTAAGCAAATTACATCTGATTTATATATCTTTGATTGAGTGTAGTGGATTTCCATTTTCATATTTTTCGTTATGGAGTTTTAAAAAGGAAAGGTCAACGTCAATTAAGTTTTAAAAACATTGGTATATTTGAAGAATGTTGGCAGATCGAGGAGTTTCTTTTGCAGCCTATATTTTGTGTTCATCTGGTCTGATACCGTCATGCCTTGTGTTATGTCCCGGGTGGATGATGGTTGTTTAAAAGAAGTGGTTTTTGATGGAACAACGTCCAAGTAGGGTGGATCTGGCTTTGACCAGGGTTGGACCTACTTGTGGTAATTTGCCTAACAGGGTGTGCCTGGTGGTTACAGGATTGGACCTGTTAGGAGATTCATGCAGTAATAGATATCTGGTAGTATCCTGATGTCAAGTGTGAGATGGTGAAATGTCTCCAACCGCGTAGACGGTCAATTATTTGCAAATGTGAATTAATTCTTCGAGGACGAAGTATAGTCAGGATTGGTCGACTGTAAGGCATTAATTTATTACGGTCCTGTATTCTTAAAACTTCACTATAAACAGACGTTGAACTATATCTTTCTTAAGTAGAACAGTCACCGTTGATACGTGAGACTGTGCACTATGGTTGTGAGTGGGTGAATTGTGCATGTGTGAGTGCATATGAGGGGTGACGCGGTCCAAGGGACGAGCGATGCTGTTGGTCAAACCAATGCTGTCTGTTGATGGCGGATTGCTAATTGTTGAGTGAGTATTCTCACTGTCATTCAGGTATATTCCTATTTCCTTATCCTCAATGTTATATATGCTAATCAGGGCGTGCTTGGCTTGTTCCAAGATTAGACCTGTATTGCAGTACTTGCACCGTGGGTGCAGGTGTTTCTTCCTCAGGGTGAATCTGGCTTCGACCAGGGTTGGACCTGAGGGAAATTCGTCCAAGTAGGGTGGATCTGGCAGAGATCCAGGGTTGGACCTACTTGGGGTTGCCTACCTAGTGGGGTGTGACTGGTAGAGTCAGGAATGGACCCACTAGGAGATGCCCATTAGGGAATGCCTGTAATGGAAGCCTGCCTTCAGGGTGTATCTGGCTGTGGACCAGGGTTGGACCTGCTGGTGGTTGCCCGCTAACAGGGTGTGCCTGGTAGCTCCAGGATTGGATCTGTTAGAGGATGCCCATGAGGGAAGACTACCATCAGGGTGGATCTGGCAGAGGTCCAGGGTTGGACCTGTTTGGTAGATAAGCTTGTCGTGGACAAGTATGTACAGGGCTTGAAGGCACTGTCTCCATATTCCTTAACCTACCTAATCCTTTGTATAATGTCTTGTGGTATCGGTATGACATGTTGTATTTTTATAATGCAGGTGTGAAGGATACCAAGGCGACGCCCAAACCTTAGGCGCCGTTATAACCATCGATGTGATCGTAGGATGTCTTAGCATCAGGTCAACCGGTCATTTATACATATTAATCGCAATGACTTTAATTAGACTTTAGTATTGTTCTTCTAAAACTGTTTATATTGTATTTTATAACCGATCTATAACTACGTTAGAAAAAGCGCTCTTATATATGTGCACAAACGAATTTTCGCTTTTCAACGTTATAATCGTGTTTCTACAGATCAGCTAAACGATAAATATTTAAATTAAATCCGAAATATTGTAGCCGGATACACTACCACTACCCGTCTCAATAGTATTATTAATCAGAATTTTTTTCATTTTATTGTTCGATATATATAATTAACTTTAAAACCACGCTAGACAATACCACTCTAAAAATAAAAAGTACCTATACATACATATAATTTTTCAAAGAGCTGATAGATACTGCACAATGTCAAATGTACAGTGGCGCGTACAGTACAAACATCTTATCATTGTCTAGTCCTATATTAACTTTACTTTGCTTTGTATCCATTATTATATATTAAATGATTAAAACATAGTTATCATTAAAACTTATACATTATATTATTTTATATGAGTATTCCTTTGTTTAGTGCTATGAAACGTACGCAAACGCAAATTAGTACGAACAGAAACATAGCCAATCACGTGCTATATATTCACGGTCAAATAATCGAGTCTCGTCGAGATCGAGACTTTCTTCGTCGATACCGAGACGAGACTATATAATTTTAGAAAATATCGAGACGAGACGAGACTGGCGAAAATCTCGTCGAGACTGGTCTCGGCGGCAACACTACTGGTCGGCGACCTAAACGCTGACCATACCAACTGGGGCTGCCATCGAAACAACACCAACGGAGCAGCACCACTTAGCAGATACATTAACTCACACGTCGCCATCATTCTTCACACATACATCCCCACTCACTACCCTGAAAACTCTACAACTCCTACATTCATAGAAATAATCATAAATAAAAACGTCCCTAATATCCCTCACCCTGAATCCCTCCCTGAACTTAACTCAGATCACAACCCAATCATCTTTCAACTACACAACATACACTCATAAATATATATATATATATATATATATATATATACATATATATACAAGACAAATAACATCCTTCAAACACACTGACTGAACCTCTTTCAGAAAAACTTGACTCTGCAATCACCATAAACAACACACAACAACTAGACCACGAAATACACACATTTACACGAACTATACAGAAAACAAAACAGAAACATACACAACTAATCACCATAAAAAAATATCTTGACCCCATTTCAGACCACATACGTACCCTCATAGACTCGAACTAAAGACTTTAAACAACAAAATCAAAACAGAAATCAAAAGAAACAGAAGTGAGACCTGGCTCACCATGCTCGGATCAATCAACCCCATCGACAACTCATTATGGAAACTTACCCGAAACCTCAAGAAACCTTTTAAACCTATCCCTACCCTCATTACGTATCAACAACATAGAATCAGTTACTGGCAGACAAAAAGCACAAGTACACTCGCATACACATTCGAACAAATACACATATCCAACACCCCCGACACACCAGACCAGACAGACATCATACAAGCTACACAATCATATCTTAACACTAAACACCCCTTTAACAAACATCAGATGCACAAATTCCTTACCACTCCTACCGAACTATTAAAAATAATAAAAATCTTTCCCAATCGCAAGTCACCCGGTCCTGACTCCATCGAAAACATCATCCTCTAGAACCTCTCCCGAAAAGCTATTGTCCAACTACACTACCTGGTTAACGCCATCCTTATCCTCCATCACTTCCCCTCCACTCGGAAGACAGCCACGGTACATCTCATCCCTAAACCCAATAAAAAACGCTCAATACCCACCAGTTACCGCCCTATCAGCCTACTTAATACCCTTTCCAAACAGCTGAAAAAATCATCCTTTCCCGCCTCGAAGTCATAGACAAAAAGTCACACATGATTTTCAGTTCGGCTTCAGAACTAAACACAATACTGTTCAGCAGGTGTGCAGAATTGCCACCAACATAGCCATTAATTTCAACAAAGATAATGTGACTGCTATGACCCTGTTAGACATAGAAAAAGCATTCGATAAAGTATGCATAACAGGGTTAATCCATAAACTAATCAAACATAACCTACCCTCATCCCTAATCAAACTCATACACTCCCACCTCACTAGTAGATCCTTTAGACTCAAAATCAATGACACCCTCTCCGATCCCAGACCAATTGTGGCTGGAATACCGCAAGGGAGTGTACTTGGCCCCAAACTCTTCAACCTCTACCTATGCGATTTCCCAACTTTCCCTAAAACACGCACCGCATTATATGCTGACGATATCGCCATCTATGCGCACAGTCATAACGCACAGGTGGCTATCAAACAGCTACAGATCCACATAAATATCCTTCATCAATACTGGGACAAATGGAAAATAACAATAAACGCCGACAAGACCGAAGCCATTGTCTTCACACGGAAATACACGAATCTTAAAATACACACCCCCTTTATTCATTCACAACCACAAAATCACCACCATAAAACATGTAAAATACCTCGGTTTTCATCTCTCATTTAGACTCAATCATGCACACCACATTTAACAGCTTATCCTAACAGCACAACTATCCCTCAGCAACATATACTGCCTTCCGCCCAAAAACAGCCCATTATCCCTTAAAACTAAACTCCTCCTTCACAAATCCCACCTACGACCAATCCTTACCTACACAGCTCCAGCCTGGTGTGGCGCCCCATACACTACTACACTGCCACTCCAGCGGTTTCAAAATAAGTGTTTGCGCCTTGCTGCACAGACTTCAAGATACATTCGCATCACAGACCTTCACCTACTGACCAACATGCCTTACATCAATTACTACATCACTCAACAAGCACAAATATTTTACACACAAACTACTACCAACCCCAACCCACTCATACAAAACATCACCCTCATCAAAGCACACAACGTTCCCTTCAGGACAAAGCACAAGCTTCCCTTTTGAATTACTACCAGTGTACCACGAGCACCCCCCAGAGCAAATCACCTAACAATAGCACACCAACCACACCTCATCTCATACCCACACACTAAACACACAAACCCCACAAAAACATAACCAGCTAATTAAAAAATACAATATATCCCACATGCAGGCCCCTCTTGAATATACAACCACCACCACACATAGAGCATCACCCAACCAAGCCAACCTACACTCAACAAACAAAACAACTGCACAAAACTTTAAACATATCATGCACAACTAACATTATATTATATCATCCATCACCACAACCTAATTGTCTTTAATTAATTAAGAGTAGATTTAAGTTTTACAAAAAATGTATTTCATTTGTAAATAAATGGGTTTTTATTTCCTCCTTTTCCCATATGTAATCCAAAATTCACAAAACAAAATCACAATTATTATAAAATTTACACTTTTCATACTATTGTTATTTCATACACATCTCATTGTTAAACTCCTCTGTGAGTAGGATCTCTGACAAAACCCGCCATGCGTTCCAAATAGATTGATAATTTACAAATTCAAATCCATTTAAACATCCTTCAAACATTTTGAGAGGAGTGGAAGATCAACAATAACGCACAAAAAACCGAAACCATTGTCCTTCCACGTAAATTCACAAACATTAACGTAATCACGCCATTTGAAATCAACAAACAAAAAATCTCACCCAAAAACACAGTGAATTATACTTTAGTTTACACAGAAGACTCGAACAAGGCACTAAGCATGCAACGAACAAAGCATTCGCCGACAATCGCAACATCTATCCACCCCTCGTCAAAAATAGTTCCCTTTCAACCAAAAATAAAATGCTCATTTATACGTCAATCATCCGCCGCATCTTCACGTACACATCCACAATCTGCTGCAATGTACCGGACTCCGGCATAATCCCATTGCAACGCTCCGTAACAAGTGCCTCCGTAACACGTAGACTCAAATACAAGTTACCCCACCAAACATTACTCATAAAAATGATAACGTCTTTAGTAAACCCTAAGCCAAAGCGCATTGCCGGAACCCCCAAAGACCCTACTCCGATCGCGACTAAAACCAAAAATAAATTCACCCCGCAACCACAAGAACCCACTTCCATCAACGTGAACGAAGACGATGATGAAGACATGGAATCACAGTCAAGTCTAGCCGAACCCAAAACACGTCCACCACCGCTGCTTATCAGCGGCCGACGCAGAAAAGATGTATCTTATCTAGATATGTTCTGTCTGCGTATCGCTCTGAAAATAACAAATTCTTCTACTATATCAAGCATCGGTGGTTCAGTGGTAGAATGCTCGCCTTCCACGCGGGCGGCCCGGGTTCGATTCCCGGCCAAAGCAGATAAGTTTTATCCCATCTAGATATGTTCTTTCTGCGTAACTCTGTGAAATTTACAAATTTATCTAACATATTCAGCACGGGTGGTTCAGTGGTAGTCTGCTGCAGTACATTAAATCCTCAAAGCCCAAAACAATCCTCGCTCTCCTACTAGCTACCACCGTATCAGTCTCTTTAAAACCATCTCCATATTATCTGAGAAAATCATGCTATCTCGGGTCACTGATATCGACACTGGCCAATCTTACTAACCCCTGATCGCCAGTTTGGCTTCCGAGTCAGACATTGCACGGTGGAACAGGTGTGCAGGATAGTAACCGATATTGCGACTCATTTCAACAAATATAAACTCACGGTCAGGACCCTACTGGACATAGAAACAGCCTCCGATACGGTCTGCACAGTAGCACTCATAGCCAAACTTATATCCTCTCAGTTCCCTTTCATACTAACTCAACTCCTATATTCATTTTGTCGAAACCCTTCTTCTGCGTAAAAATAAACAACGCCATATCCAACCCAAAACATATAGTAGCAGGCATTCCACAGGATAGTGTTCTTGGCCCCAAATTATTTAATCTCTTCATAAGCGATTTCCCCACATTTCACAACACACACATGACACAGTTCACCGACGACATCGCCATATACTCACATTCGTTTCATGCCACAAGACAAATTCAAATCCATCTAAACATCCTTCAAACATTTTGAGTGAAGTACAAGATCAACAATAACGCACAAAAAACCGAAACCATAGCCTTTACACGAAAATTCACAAACATTAACGTAATCACGCCATTTGTAATCAACAAACAAAAAATCGTCCGAAGAAGAAATTTCGTCCACGTCACTTCAAGAACCAGACTAGGAATCTGACCTAGCCTCCACCGGAGAAACCGTGGTAGAAATGAACGAAGACGTCGCCCCTTAACCACCACCTGAAATATCAACACCTGAGCTAGTGCACATGCCAACATCAACTAAAACCACATACACCCAGGTAAACGAGGCTTTCACAATGACCAATATTATTAATTCTAGCAATCCTCTATCATGCTACCACCAACAGTCGGCGAAACACAAAAATGATGACGTCTTTAGTATCCCTAAACCAAAGCGCATTGCCGGAACCCCCGAAGACTCTACCCCGATCCCGACTAAAACCAAAATTAAATTCACCCCGCTACCACAAGAACCCACTTCCATCAACGTGAGCGAAGACTATGATGAAGGCATGGAATCACAGTCAAGTCTAGCCGAACCCAAAACACGTCCTCCACCGCTGCTTATCAGCGGCCGAAGCAGAAAAGTTGTATCTTATCTAGATATGTTCTGTCTGCGTATCGCTCTGAAAATAACAAATTCTTCTACTATATCAAGCATCGGTGGTTCAGTGGTAGAATGCTCGCCTGCCACGCGGGCGGCCCGGGTTCGATTCCCGGCCGATGCAGATAAGTTTTATCCCATCTAGATATGTTCTTTCTGCGTAACTCTGTGAAATTTACAAATTCATCTAACATATTCAGCATCGGTGGTGCAGTGGTAGAATGCTCATGTCAGACAATAAAACAATACTGGTCGGCGACCTAAGCGCTGACCACACCAACTGGGGCTGCCATCGAAACAACACCAACGGAGCAGCACCACTTAGCAGATACATTAACTCACACGTCGCCATCATTCTTCACACAGACATCCCCACTCACTACCCTGAAAACTCTACAACTCCTACATTCATAGAAATAATCATAAATAAAAACGTCCCTAACATCCCTCACCCTGAATCCCTCCCTGAACTTAACTCAGATCACAACCCAATCATCTTTCAACTACACAACATACACTCATATATATATACATATATATATATATATATATATATATATATATATATATATATATATATATATATATATATATATATATATATATACAAGACAAATAACATCCTTCAAACACACTGACTGGACCTCTTTCAGAAAAACTTGACTCTGCAATCACCATAAACAACACACAACAACTAGACCACGAAATACACACATTTACACGAACTATACAGAAAACAAAACAGAAACATATACAACTAATCACTATAAAAAAATATCTTGACCCCATTTCAGACCACATACGTACCCTCATAGACTCGAACTAAAGACTTTAAACAACAAAATCAAAACAGAAATCAAAAGACACAGAAATGAGACCTGGCTCACCATGCTCGGATCAATCAACCCCATCGACAACTCATTATGGAAACTTACCCGAAACCTCAAGAAACCTTTTAAACCTATCCCTACCCTCATTACGTATCAACAACATAGAATCAGTTACTGGCAGACAAAAAGCACAAGTACACTCGCATACACATTCGAACAAATACACATATCCAACACCCCCGACACACCAGACCAGACAGACATCATACAAGCTACACAATCATATCTTAACACTAAACACCCCTTTAACAAACATCAGATGCACAAATTCCTTACCACTCCTACCGAACTATTAAAAATAATAAAAATCTTTCCCAATCGCAAGTCACCCGGTCCTGACTCCATCGAAAACATCATCCTCAAGAACCTCTCCCGAAAAGCTATTGTCCAACTACACTACCTGGTTAACGCCATCCTTATCCTCCATCACTTCCCCTCCACTCGGAAGACAGCCACGGTACATCTCATCCCTAAACCCAATAAAAAACGCTCAATACCCACCAGCTACCGCCCTATCAGCCTACTTAATACCCTTTCCAAACTAGCTGAAAAAATCATCCTTTCCCGCCTCGAAGTCATAGACAAAAGCAAAAAGTCACACATGATTTTCAGTTCGGCTTCAGAACCAAACACAATACTGTTCAGCAGGTGTGCAGAATTGCCACCAACATAGCCATTAATTTCAACAAAGATAATGTGACTGCTATGACCCTGTTAGACATAGAAAAAGCATTCGATAAAGTATGCATAACAGGGTTAATCCATAAACTAATCAAACATAACCTACCCTCATCCCTAATCAAACTCATACACTCCCACCTCACTAGCAGATCTTTTAGACTCAAAATCAATGACACCCTCTCCGATCCCAGACCAATTGTGGCTGGAATACCGCAAGGGAGTGTACTTGGCCCCAAACTCTTCAACCTCTACCTATGCAATTTCCCAACATTCCCTAAAACACGCACCGCATTATATGCTGACGATATCGCCATCTATGCGCACAGTCATAACGCACAGGTGGCTATCAAACAGCTACAGATCCACATAAATATCCTTCATCAATACTGGGACAAATGGAAAATAACAATAAACGCCGACAAGACCGAAGCCATTGTCTTCACACGGAAATACACGAATCTTAAAATACACACCCCCTTTATTCATTCACAACCACAAAATCACCACCATAAAACATGTAAAATACCTCGGTTTTCATCTCTCATCTCGACTCAATCATGCACACCACATTTAACAACTTATCCTTACAGCACAAGTATCCCTCAGCAACATATACTGCCTTCCGCCCAAAAACAGCCCATTATCCTTTAAAACTAAACTCCTCCTTCACAAATCCCGCCTACGACCAATCCTTACCTACACAGCTCCAGCCTGGTGTGGCGCCCCATACACTACTACACTGCCACTCCAGCGGTTTCAAAATAAGTGTTTGCGCCTTGCTGCACAGACTTCAAGATACATTCGCATCACAGACCTTCACCTACTGACCAACATGCCTTACATCAATTACTACATCACTCAACAAGCACAAATATTTTACACACAAACTACTACCAACCCCAACCCACTCATACAAAACATCACCCTCATCAAAGCACACAACGTTCCCTTCAGGACAAAGCACAAGCTTCCCTTTTGAATTACTACCAGTGTACCACGAGCACCCCCCAGAGCAAATCACCTAACAATAGCACACCAACCACACCTCATCTCATACCCACACACTAAACACACAAACCCCACAAAAACATAACCAGCTAATTAAAAAATACAATATATCCCACATGCAGGCCCCTCTTGAATATACAACCACCACCACACATAGAGCATCACCCAACCAAGCCAACCTACACTCAACAAACAAAACAACTACACAAAACTTTAAACATATCATGCACAACTAACATTATATTATATCATCCATCACCACAACCTAATTGTCTTTAATTAATTAAGAGTAGATTTAAGTTTTACAAAAAATGTATTTCATTTGTAAATAAATGGGTTTTTATTTCCTCCTTTTCCCATATGTAATCCAAAATTCACAAAACAAAATCACAATTATTATAAAATTTACACTTTGCATACTATTGTTATTTCATACACATCTCATTGTTAAACTCCTCTGTGAGTAGGATCTCTGACAAAACCCGCCATGCGTTCCAAATAGATTGATGATTTACAAATTCAAATCCATTTAAACATCCTTCAAACATTTTGAGAGGAGTGGAAGATCACCAATAACGCACAAAAAACCGAAACCATTGTCCTTCCACGTAAATTCACAAACATTAACGTAATCACGCCATATGAAATCAACAAACAAAAAATCTCACCCAAAAACACAGTGAATTATACTTTAGTTTACACAGAAGACTCGAACAAGGCACTAAGCATGCAACGAACAAAGCATTCGCCGACAATCGCAACATCTATCCACCCCTCGTCAAAAATAGTTCCCTTTCAACCAAAAATAAAATGCTCATTTATACGTCAATCATCCGCCGCATCTTCACGTACACATCCACAATCTGCTGCAATGTACCGGACTCCGGCATAATCCCATTGCAACGCTCCGTAACAAGTGCCTCCGTAACACGTAGACTCAAATACAAGTTACTCCACCAAACATTACTCATAAAAATGATAACGTCTTTAGTAAACCCTAAGCCAAAGCGCATTGCCGGAACCCCAAAGACCCTACTCCGATCCCGACTAAAACCAAAAATAAATTCACCCCGCAACCACAAGAACCCACTTCCATCAACGTGAACGAAGACGATGATGAAGACATGGAATCACAGTCAAGTCTAGCCGAACCCAAAACACGTCCACCACCGCTGCTTATCAGCGGCCGACGCAGAAAAGATGTATCTTATCTAGATATGTTCTGTCTGCGTATCGCTCTGAAAATAACAAATTCTTCTACTATATCAAGCATCGGTGGTTCAATGGTAGAATGCTCGCCTGCCACGCGGGCGGCCCGGGTTCGATTCCCGGCCGATGCAGATAAGTTTTATCCCATCTATAGATATGTTCTTTCTGCGTAACACAGTGAAATTTACAAATTCATCTAACATATCCAGCACTTATATCCTCTCAGTTCCCTTTCATACTAACTCAACTCCTATATTCATTTTGTCGAAACCCTTCTTCTGCGTATAAATAAACAACGCCATATCCAACCCAAAATATATAGTAGCAGGCATTCCACAGGATAGTGTTCTTGGCCCCAAATTATTTAATCTCTTCATAAGCGATTTCCCCACATTTCACAACACACACATGACACAGTTCACCGACGACATCGCCATATACTCACATTCGTTTCATGCCACAAGACAAATTCAAATCCATCTAAACATCCTTCAAACATTTTGAGTGAAGTACAAGATCAACAATAACGCACAAAAAACCGAAACCATAGCCTTTACACGAAAATTCACAAACATTAACGTAATCACGCCATTTGTAATCAACAAACAAAAAATCGTCCGAAGAAGAAATTTCGTCCACGTCACTTCAAGAACCAGACTAGGAATCTGACCTAGCCTCCACCGGAGAAACCGTGGTAGAAATGAACGAAGACGTCGCCCCTTAACCACCACCTGAAATATCAACACCTGAGCTAGTGCACATGCCAACATCAACTAAAACCACATACACCCAGGTAAACGAGGCTTTCACAATGACCAATATTATTAATTCTAGCAATCCTCTATCATGCTACCACCAACAGTCGGCGAAACACAAAAATGATGACGTCTTTAGTATCCCTAAACCAAAGCGCATTGCCGGAACCCCCGAAGACTCTACCCCGATCCCGACTAAAACCAAAATTAAATTCACCCCGCTACCACAAGAACCCACTTCCATCAACGTGAGCGAAGACTATGATGAAGGCATGGAATCACAGTCAAGTCTAGCCGAACCCAAAACACGTCCTCCACCGCTGCTTATCAGCGGCCGAAGCAGAAAAGTTGTATCTTATCTAGATATGTTCTGTCTGCGTATCGCTCTGAAAATAACAAATTCTTCTACTATATCAAGCATCGGTGGTTCAGTGGTAGAATGCTCGCCTGCCACGCGGGCGGCCCGGGTTCGATTCCCGGCCGATGCAGATAAGTTTTATCCCATCTAGATATGTTCTTTCTGCGTAACTCTGTGAAATTTACAAATTCATCTAACATATTCAGCATCGGTGGTGCAGTGGTAGAATGCTCATGTCAGACAATAAAACAATACTGGTCGGCGACCTAAGCGCTGACCACACCAACTGGGGCTGCCATCGAAACAACACCAACGGAGCAGCACCACTTAGCAGATACATTAACTCACACGTCGCCATCATTCTTCACACAGACATCCCCACTCACTACCCTGAAAACTCTACAACTCCTACATTCATAGAAATAATCATAAATAAAAACGTCCCTAACATCCCTCACCCTGAATCCCTCCCTGAACTTAACTCAGATCACAACCCAATCATCTTTCAACTACACAACATACACTCATATATATATACATATATATATATATATATATATATATATATATATATATATATATATATATATATATATATATATATATATATATATATATATATATACAAGACAAATAACATCCTTCAAACACACTGACTGGACCTCTTTCAGAAAAACTTGACTCTGCAATCACCATAAACAACACACAACAACTAGACCACGAAATACACACATTTACACGAACTATACAGAAAACAAAACAGAAACATATACAACTAATCACTATAAAAAAATATCTTGACCCCATTTCAGACCACATACGTACCCTCATAGACTCGAACTAAAGACTTTAAACAACAAAATCAAAACAGAAATCAAAAGACACAGAAATGAGACCTGGCTCACCATGCTCGGATCAATCAACCCCATCGACAACTCATTATGGAAACTTACCCGAAACCTCAAGAAACCTTTTAAACCTATCCCTACCCTCAACAACATAGAATCAGTTACTGGCAGACAAAAAGCACAAGTACACTCGCATACACATTCGAACAAATACACATATCCAACACCCCCGACACAACAGACCAGACAGACATCATACAAGCTACACAATCATATCTTAACACTAAACACCCCTTTAACAAACATCAGATGCACAAATTCCTTACCACTCCTACCGAACTATTAAAAATAATAAAAATCTTTCCCAATCGCAAGTCACCCGGTCCTGACTCCATCGAAAACATCATCCTCAAGAACCTCTCCCAAAAAGCTATTGTCCAACTACACTACCTGGTTAACGCCATCCTTATCCTCCATCACTTCCCCTCCACTCGGAAGACAGCCACGGTACATCTCATCCCTAAACCCAATAAAAAACGCTCAATACCCACCAGCTACCGCCCTATCAGCCTACTTAATACCCTTTCCAAACTAGCTGAAAAAATCATCCTTTCCCGCCTCGAAGTCATAGACAAAAAGTCACACATGATTTTCAGTTCGGCTTCAGAACTAAACACAATACTGTTCAGCAGGTGTGCAGAATTGCCACCAACATAGCCATTAATTTCAACAAAGATAATGTGACTGCTATGACCCTGTTAGACATAGAAAAAGCATTCGATAAAGTATGCATAACAGGGTTAATCCATAAACTAATCAAACATAACCTACCCTCATCCCTAATCAAACTCATACACTCCCACCTCACTAGCAGATCCTTTAGACTCAAAATCATTGACACCCTCTCCGATCCCAGACCAATTGTGGCTGGAATACCGCAAGGGAGTGTACTTGGCCCCAAACTCTTCAACCTCTACCTATGCGATTTCACAACTTTCCCTAAAACACGCACCGCATTATATGCTGACGATATCGCCATCTATGCGCACAGTCAGAACGCACAGGTGGCTATCAAACAGCTACAGATCCACATAAATATCCTTCATCAATACTGGGACAAATGGAAAATAACATTAAACGCCGACAAGACCGAAGCCATTGTCTTCACACGGAAATACACGAATCTTAAAATACACACCCCCTTTATTCATTCACAACCACAAAATCACCACCATAAAACATGTAAAATACCTCGGTTTTCATCTCTCATTTAGACTCAATCATGCACACCACATTTAACAGCTTATCCTAACAGCACAACTATCCCTCAGCAACATATACTGCCTTCTGCCCAAATACAGCCCATTATCCCTTAAAACTAAACTCCTCCTTCACAAATCCCTCCTACGACCAATCCTTACCTACGCAGCTCCAGCCTAGTGTGGCGCCCCATACACTACTACACTGCCACTCCAGCGGTTTCAAAATAGGTGTTTGCGCCTTGCTGCACAGACTTCAAGATACATTCGCATCACAGACCTTCACCTACTGACCAACATGCCTTACATCAATTACTACATCACTCAACAAGCACAAATATTTTACACACAAACTACTACCAACCCCAACCCACTCATACAAAACATCACCCTCATCAAAGCACACAACGTTCCCTTCAGGACAAAGCACAAGCTTCTCTTTTGAATTACTACCAGTGTACCACGAGCACCCCCCAGAGCAAATCACCTAACAATAGCACACCAACCACACCTCATCTCATACCCACACACTAAACACACAAACCCCACAAAAACATAACCAGCTAATTAAAAAATACAATATATCCCACATGCAGGCCCCTCATGAATATACAACCACCACCACACATAGAGCATCACCCAACCAAGCCAACCTACACTCAACAAACAAAACAACTACACAAAACTTTAAACATATCATGCACAACTAACATTATATTATATCATCCATCACCACAACCTAATTGTCTTTAATTAATTAAGAGTAGATTTAAGTTTTACAAAAAATGTATTTCATTTGTAAATAAATAGGTTTTTATTTCCTCCTTTTCCCATATGTAATCCAAAATTCACAAAACAAAATCACAATTATTATAAAATTTACACTTTGCATACTATTGTTATTTCATACACATCTCATTGTTAAACTCCTCTGTGAGTAGGATCTCTGACAAAACCCGCCATGCGTTCCAAATAGATTGATGATTTACAAATTCAAATCCATTTAAACATCCTTCAAACATTTTGAGAGGAGTGGAAGATCACCAATAACGCACAAAAAACCGAAACCATTGTCCTTCCACGTAAATTCACAAACATTAACGTAATCACGCCATATGAAATCAACAAACAAAAAATCTCACCCAAAAACACAGTGAATTATACTTTAGTTTACACAGAAGACTCGAACAAGGCACTAAGCATGCAACGAACAAAGCATTCGCCGACAATCGCAACATCTATCCACCCCTCGTCAAAAATAGTTCCCTTTCAACCAAAAATAAAATGCTCATTTATACGTCAATCATCCGCCGCATCTTCACGTACACATCCACAATCTGCTGCAATGTACCGGACTCCGGCATAATCCCATTGCAACGCTCCGTAACAAGTGCCTCCGTAACACGTAGACTCAAATACAAGTTACTCCACCAAACATTACTCATAAAAATGATAACGTCTTTAGTAAACCCTAAGCCAAAGCGCATTGCCGGAACCCCAAAGACCCTACTCCGATCCCGACTAAAACCAAAAATAAATTCACCCCGCAACCACAAGAACCCACTTCCATCAACGTGAACGAAGACGATGATGAAGACATGGAATCACAGTCAAGTCTAGCCGAACCCAAAACACGTCCACCACCGCTGCTTATCAGCGGCCGACGCAGAAAAGATGTATCTTATCTAGATATGTTCTGTCTGCGTATCGCTCTGAAAATAACAAATTCTTCTACTATATCAAGCATCGGTGGTTCAGTGGTAGAATGCTCGCCTGCCACGCGGGCGGCCCGGGTTCGATTCCCGGCCGATGCAGATAAGTTTTATCCCATCTATAGATATGTTCTTTCTGCGTAACACAGTGAAATTTACAAATTCATCTAACATATCCAGCACTTATATCCTCTCAGTTCCCTTTCATACTAACTCAACTCCTATATTCATTTTGTCGAAACCCTTCTTCTGCGTATAAATAAACAACGCCATATCCAACCCAAAATATATAGTAGCAGGCATTCCACAGGATAGTGTTCTTGGCCCCAAATTATTTAATCTCTTCATAAGCGATTTCCCCACATTTCACAACACACACATGACACAGTTCACCGACGACATCGCCATATACTCACATTCGTTTCATGCCACAAGACAAATTCAAATCCATCTAAACATCCTTCAAACATTTTGAGTGAAGTACAAGATCAACAATAACGCACAAAAAACCGAAACCATAGCCTTTACACGAAAATTCACAAACATTAACGTAATCACGCCATTTGTAATCAACAAACAAAAAATCGTCCGAAGAAGAAATTTCGTCCACGTCACTTCAAGAACCAGACTAGGAATCTGACCTAGCCTCCACCGGAGAAACCGTGGTAGAAATGAACGAAGACGTCGCCCCTTAACCACCACCTGAAATATCAACACCTGAGCTAGTGCACATGCCAACATCAACTAAAACCACATACACCCAGGTAAACGAGGCTTTCACAATGACCAATATTATTAATTCTAGCAATCCTCTATCATGCTACCACCAACAGTCGGCGAAACACAAAAATGATGACGTCTTTAGTATCCCTAAACCAAAGCGCATTGCCGGAACCCCCGAAGACTCTACCCCGATCCCGACTAAAACCAAAATTAAATTCACCCCGCTACCACAAGAACCCACTTCCATCAACGTGAGCGAAGACTATGATGAAGGCATGGAATCACAGTCAAGTCTAGCCGAACCCAAAACACGTCCTCCACCGCTGCTTATCAGCGGCCGAAGCAGAAAAGTTGTATCTTATCTAGATATGTTCTGTCTGCGTATCGCTCTGAAAATAACAAATTCTTCTACTATATCAAGCATCGGTGGTTCAGTGGTAGAATGCTGGCCTGCCACGCGGGCGGCCCGGGTTCGATTCCCGGCCGATGCAGATAAGTTTTATCCCATCTAGATATGTTCTTTCTGCGTAACTCTGTGAAATTTACAAATTCATCTAACATATTCAGCATCGGTGGTGCAGTGGTAGAATGCTCATGTCAGACAATAAAACAATACTGGTCGGCGACCTAAGCGCTGACCACACCAACTGGGGCTGCCGTCGAAACAACACCAACGGAGCAGCACCACTTAGCAGATACATTAACTCACACGTCGCCATCATTCTTCACACAGACATCCCCACTCACTACCCTGAAAACTCTACAACTCCTACATTCATAGAAATAATCATAAATAAAAACGTCCCTAACATCCCTCACCCTGAATCCCTCCCTGAACTTAACTCAGATCACAACCCAATCATCTTTCAACTACACAACATACACTCATATATATATATACATATATATATATATATATATATATATATATATATATATATATATATATATATATATATATATATATATATATATATATACAAGACAAATAACATCCTTCAAACACACTGACTGGACCTCTTTCAGAAAAACTTGACTCTGCAATCACCATAAACAACACACAACAACTAGACCACGAAATACACACATTTACACGAACTATACAGAAAACAAAACAGAAACATATACAACTAATCACTATAAAAAAATATCTTGACCCCATTTCAGACCACATACGTACCCTCATAGACTCGAACTAAAGACTTTAAACAACAAAATCAAAACAGAAATCAAAAGACACAGAAATGAGACCTGGCTCACCATGCTCGGATCAATCAACCCCATCGACAACTCATTATGGAAACTTACCCGAAACCTCAAGAAACCTTTTAAACCTATCCCTACCCTCAACAACATAGAATCAGTTACTGGCAGACAAAAAGCACAAGTACACTCGCATACACATTCGAACAAATACACATATCCAACACCCCCGACACAACAGACCAGACAGACATCATACAAGCTACACAATCATATCTTAACACTAAACACCCCTTTAACAAACATCAGATGCACAAATTCCTTACCACTCCTACCGAACTATTAAAAATAATAAAAATCTTTCCCAATCGCAAGTCACCCGGTCCTGACTCCATCGAAAACATCATCCTCAAGAACCTCTCCCAAAAAGCTATTGTCCAACTACACTACCTGGTTAACGCCATCCTTATCCTCCATCACTTCCCCTCCACTCGGAAGACAGCCACGGTACATCTCATCCCTAAACCCAATAAAAAACGCTCAATACCCACCAGCTACCGCCCTATCAGCCTACTTAATACCCTTTCCAAACTAGCTGAAAAAATCATCCTTTCCCGCCTCGAAGTCATAGACAAAAAGTCACACATGATTTTCAGTTCGGCTTCAGAACTAAACACAATACTGTTCAGCAGGTGTGCAGAATTGCCACCAACATAGCCATTAATTTCAACAAAGATAATGTGACTGCTATGACCCTGTTAGACATAGAAAAAGCATTCGATAAAGTATGCATAACAGGGTTAATCCATAAACTAATCAAACATAACCTACCCTCATCCCTAATCAAACTCATACACTCCCACCTCACTAGCAGATCCTTTAGACTCAAAATCATTGACACCCTCTCCGATCCCAGACCAATTGTGGCTGGAATACCGCAAGGGAGTGTACTTGGCCCCAAACTCTTCAACCTCTACCTATGCGATTTCACAACTTTCCCTAAAACACGCACCGCATTATATGCTGACGATATCGCCATCTATGCGCACAGTCAGAACGCACAGGTGGCTATCAAACAGCTACAGATCCACATAAATATCCTTCATCAATACTGGGACAAATGGAAAATAACATTAAACGCCGACAAGACCGAAGCCATTGTCTTCACACGGAAATACACGAATCTTAAAATACACACCCCCTTTATTCATTCACAACCACAAAATCACCACCATAAAACATGTAAAATACCTCGGTTTTCATCTCTCATTTAGACTCAATCATGCACACCACATTTAACAGCTTATCCTAACAGCACAACTATCCCTCAGCAACATATACTGCCTTCTGCCCAAATACAGCCCATTATCCCTTAAAACTAAACTCCTCCTTCACAAATCCCTCCTACGACCAATCCTTACCTACGCAGCTCCAGCCTAGTGTGGCGCCCCATACACTACTACACTGCCACTCCAGCGGTTTCAAAATAAGTGTTTGCGCCTTGCTGCACAGACTTCAAGATACATTCGCATCACAGACCTTCACCTACTGACCAACATGCCTTACATCAATTACTACATCACTCAACAAGCACAAATATTTTACACACAAACTACTACCAACCCCAACCCACTCATACAAAACATCACCCTCATCAAAGCACACAACGTTCCCTTCAGGACAAAGCACAAGCTTCTCTTTTGAATTACTACCAGTGTACCACGAGCACCCCCCAGAGCAAATCACCTAACAATAGCACACCAACCACACCTCATCTCATACCCACACACTAAACACACAAACCCCACAAAAACATAACCAGCTAATTAAAAAATACAATATATCCCACATGCAGGCCCCTCATGAATATACAACCACCACCACACATAGAGCATCACCCAACCAAGCCAACCTACACTCAACAAACAAAACAACTACACAAAACTTTAAACATATCATGCACAACTAACATTATATTATATCATCCATCACCACAACCTAATTGTCTTTAATTAATTAAGAGTAGATTTAAGTTTTACAAAAAATGTATTTCATTTGTAAATAAATGGGTTTTTATTTCCTCCTTTTCCCATATGTAATCCAAAATTCACAAAACAAAATCACAATTATTATAAAATTTACACTTTGCATACTATTGTTATTTCATACACATCTCATTGTTAAACTCCTCTGTGAGTAGGATCTCTGACAAAACCCGCCATGCGTTCCAAATAGATTGATGATTTACAAATTCAAATCCATTTAAACATCCTTCAAACATTTTGAGAGGAGTGGAAGATCACCAATAACGCACAAAAAACCGAAACCATTGTCCTTCCACGTAAATTCACAAACATTAACGTAATCACGCCATATGAAATCAACAAACAAAAAATCTCACCCAAAAACACAGTGAATTATACTTTAGTTTACACAGAAGACTCGAACAAGGCACTAAGCATGCAACGAACAAAGCATTCGCCGACAATCGCAACATCTATCCACCCCTCGTCAAAAATAGTTCCCTTTCAACCAAAAATAAAATGCTCATTTATACGTCAATCATCCGCCGCATCTTCACGTACACATCCACAATCTGCTGCAATGTACCGGACTCCGGCATAATCCCATTGCAACGCTCCGTAACAAGTGCCTCCGTAACACGTAGACTCAAATACAAGTTACTCCACCAAACATTACTCATAAAAATGATAACGTCTTTAGTAAACCCTAAGCCAAAGCGCATTGCCGGAACCCCAAAGACCCTACTCCGATCCCGACTAAAACCAAAAATAAATTCACCCCGCAACCACAAGAACCCACTTCCATCAACGTGAACGAAGACGATGATGAAGACATGGAATCACAGTCAAGTCTAGCCGAACCCAAAACACGTCCACCACCGCTGCTTATCAGCGGCCGACGCAGAAAAGATGTATCTTATCTAGATATGTTCTGTCTGCGTATCGCTCTGAAAATAACAAATTCTTCTACTATATCAAGCATCGGTGGTTCAGTGGTAGAATGCTCGCCTGCCACGCGGGCGGCCCGGGTTCGATTCCCGGCCGATGCAGATAAGTTTTATCCCATCTATAGATATGTTCTTTCTGCGTAACACAGTGAAATTTACAAATTCATCTAACATATCCAGCACTTATATCCTCTCAGTTCCCTTTCATACTAACTCAACTCCTATATTCATTTTGTCGAAACCCTTCTTCTGCGTATAAATAAACAACGCCATATCCAACCCAAAATATATAGTAGCAGGCATTCCACAGGATAGTGTTCTTGGCCCCAAATTATTTAATCTCTTCATAAGCGATTTCCCCACATTTCACAACACACACATGACACAGTTCACCGACGACATCGCCATATACTCACATTCGTTTCATGCCACAAGACAAATTCAAATCCATCTAAACATCCTTCAAACATTTTGAGTGAAGTACAAGATCAACAATAACGCACAAAAAACCGAAACCATAGCCTTTACACGAAAATTCACAAACATTAACGTAATCACGCCATTTGTAATCAACAAACAAAAAATCGTCCGAAGAAGAAATTTCGTCCACGTCACTTCAAGAACCAGACTAGGAATCTGACCTAGCCTCCACCGGAGAAACCGTGGTAGAAATGAACGAAGACGTCGCCCCTTAACCACCACCTGAAATATCAACACCTGAGCTAGTGCACATGCCAACATCAACTAAAACCACATACACCCAGGTAAACGAGGCTTTCACAATGACCAATATTATTAATTCTAGCAATCCTCTATCATGCTACCACCAACAGTCGGCGAAACACAAAAATGATGACGTCTTTAGTATCCCTAAACCAAAGCGCATTGCCGGAACCCCCGAAGACTCTACCCCGATCCCGACTAAAACCAAAATTAAATTCACCCCGCTACCACAAGAACCCACTTCCATCAACGTGAGCGAAGACTATGATGAAGGCATGGAATCACAGTCAAGTCTAGCCGAACCCAAAACACGTCCTCCACCGCTGCTTATCAGCGGCCGAAGCAGAAAAGTTGTATCTTATCTAGATATGTTCTGTCTGCGTATCGCTCTGAAAATAACAAATTCTTCTACTATATCAAGCATCGGTGGTTCAGTGGTAGAATGCTGGCCTGCCACGCGGGCGGCCCGGGTTCGATTCCCGGCCGATGCAGATAAGTTTTATCCCATCTAGATATGTTCTTTCTGCGTAACTCTGTGAAATTTACAAATTCATCTAACATATTCAGCATCGGTGGTGCAGTGGTAGAATGCTCATGTCAGACAATAAAACAATACTGGTCGGCGACCTAAGCGCTGACCACACCAACTGGGGCTGCCGTCGAAACAACACCAACGGAGCAGCACCACTTAGCAGATACATTAACTCACACGTCGCCATCATTCTTCACACAGACATCCCCACTCACTACCCTGAAAACTCTACAACTCCTACATTCATAGAAATAATCATAAATAAAAACGTCCCTAACATCCCTCACCCTGAATCCCTCCCTGAACTTAACTCAGATCACAACCCAATCATCTTTCAACTACACAACATACACTCATATATATATATACATATATATATATATATATATATATATATATATATATATATATATATATATATATATATATACAAGACAAATAACATCCTTCAAACACACTGACTGGACCTCTTTCAGAAAAACTTGACTCTGCAATCACCATAAACAACACACAACAACTAGACCACGAAATACACACATTTACACGAACTATACAGAAAACAAAACAGAAACATATACAACTAATCACTATAAAAAAATATCTTGACCCCATTTCAGACCACATACGTACCCTCATAGACTCGAACTAAAGACTTTAAACAACAAAATCAAAACAGAAATCAAAAGACACAGAAATGAGACCTGGCTCACCATGCTCGGATCAATCAACCCCATCGACAACTCATTATGGAAACTTACCCGAAACCTCAAGAAACCTTTTAAACCTATCCCTACCCTCATTACGTATCAACAACATAGAATCAGTTACTGGCAGACAAAAAGCACAAGTACACTCGCATACACATTCGAACAAATACACATATCCAACACCCCCGACACACCAGACCAGACAGACATCATACAAGCTACACAATCATATCTTAACACTAAACACCCCTTTAACAAACATCAGATGCACAAATTCCTTACCACTCCTACCGAACTATTAAAAATAATAAAAATCTTTCCCAATCGCAAGTCACCCGGTCCTGACTCCATCGAAAACATCATCCTCAAGAACCTCTCCCGAAAAGCTATTGTCCAACTACACTACCTGGTTAACGCCATCCTTATCCTCCATCACTTCCCCTCCACTCGGAAGACAGCCACGGTACATCTCATCCCTAAACCCAATAAAAAACGCTCAATACCCACCAGCTACCGCCCTATCAGCCTACTTAATACCCTTTCCAAACTAGCTGAAAAAATCATCCTTTTCCGCCTCGAAGTCATAGACAAAAAGCAAAAAGTCACACATGATTTTCAGTTCGGCTTCAGAACCAAACACAATACTGTTCAGCAGGTGTGCAGAATTGCCACCAACATAGCCATTAATTTCAACAAAGATAATGTGACTGCTATGACCCTGTTAGACATAGAAAAAGCATTCGATAAAGTATGCATAACAGGGTTAATCCATAAACTAATCAAACATAACCTACCCTCATCCCTAATCAAACTCATACACTCCCACCTCACTAGCAGATCCTTTAGACTCAAAATCAATGACACCCTCTCCGATCCCAGACCAATTGTGGCTGGAATACCGCAAGGGAGTGTACTTGGCCCCAAACTCTTCAACCTCTACCTATGCAATTTCCCAACATTCCCTAAAACACGCACCGCATTATATGCTGACGATATCGCCATCTATGCGCACAGTCATAACGCACAGGTGGCTATCAAACAGCTACAGATCCACATAAATATCCTTCATCAATACTGGGACAAATGGAAAATAACAATAAACGCCGACAAGACCGAAGCCATTGTCTTCACACGGAAATACACGAATCTTAAAATACACACCCCCTTTATTCATTCACAACCACAAAATCACCACCATAAAACATGTAAAATACCTCGGTTTTCATCTCTCATTTAGACTCAATCATGCACACCACATTTAACAGCTTATCCTAACAGCACAACTATCCCTCAGCAACATATACTGCCTTCTGCCCAAATACAGCCCATTATCCCTTAAAACTAAACTCCTCCTTCACAAATCCCTCCTACGACCAATCCTTACCTTCGCAGCTCCAGCCTGGTGTGGCGCCCCATACACTACTACACTGCCACTCCAGCGGTTTCAAAATAAGTGTTTGCGCCTTGCTGCACAGACTTCAAGATACATTCGTATCACAGACCTTCACCTACTGACCAACATGCCTTACATCAATTACTACATCACTCAACAAGCACAAATATTTTACACACAAACTACTACCAACCCCAACCCACTCATACAAAACATCACCCTCATCAAAGCACACAACGTTCCCTTCAGGACAAAGCACAGGCTTCTCTTTTGAATTACTACCAGTGTACCACGAGCACCCCCCAGAGCAAATCACCTAACAATAGCACACCAACCACACCTCATCTCATACCCACACACTAAACACACAAACCCCACAAAAACATAACCAGCTAATTAAAAAATACAATATATCCCACATGCAGGCCCCTCATGAATATACAACTACCACCACACATAGAGCATCACCCAACCAAGCCAACCTACACTCAACAAACAAAACAACTACACAAAACTTTAAACATATCATGCACAACTAACATTATATTATATCATCCATCACCACAATCTAATTGTCTTTAATTAATTAAGAGTAGATTTAAGTTTTACAAAAAATGTATTTCATTTGTAAATAAATAGGTTTTTATTTCCTCCTTTTCCCATATGTAATCCAAAATTCACAAAACAAAATCACAATTATTATAAAATTTACACTTTGCATACTATTGTTATTTCATACACATCTCATTGTTAAACTCCTCTGTGAGTAGGATCTCTGACAAAACCCGCCATGCGTTCCAAATAGATTGATGATTTACAAATTCAAATCCATTTAAACATCCTTCAAACATTTTGAGAGGAGTGGAAGATCACCAATAACGCACAAAAAACCGAAACCATTGTCCTTCCACGTAAATTCACAAACATTAACGTAATCACGCCATATGAAATCAACAAACAAAAAATCTCACCCAAAAACACAGTGAATTATACTTTAGTTTACACAGAAGACTCGAACAAGGCACTAAGCATGCAACGAACAAAGCATTCGCCGACAATCGCAACATCTATCCACCCCTCGTCAAAAATAGTTCCCTTTCAACCAAAAATAAAATGCTCATTTATACGTCAATCATCCGCCGCATCTTCACGTACACATCCACAATCTGCTGCAATGTACCGGACTCCGGCATAATCCCATTGCAACGCTCCGTAACAAGTGCCTCCGTAACACGTAGACTCAAATACAAGTTACTCCACCAAACATTACTCATAAAAATGATAACGTCTTTAGTAAACCCTAAGCCAAAGCGCATTGCCGGAACCCCAAAGACCCTACTCCGATCCCGACTAAAACCAAAAATAAATTCACCCCGCAACCACAAGAACCCACTTCCATCAACGTGAACGAAGACGATGATGAAGACATGGAATCACAGTCAAGTCTAGCCGAACCCAAAACACGTCCACCACCGCTGCTTATCAGCGGCCGACGCAGAAAAGATGTATCTTATCTAGATATGTTCTGTCTGCGTATCGCTCTGAAAATAACAAATTCTTCTACTATATCAAGCATCGGTGGTTCAGTGGTAGAATGCTCGCCTGCCACGCGGGCGGCCCGGGTTCGATTCCCGGCCGATGCAGATAAGTTTTATCCCATCTATAGATATGTTCTTTCTGCGTAACACAGTGAAATTTACAAATTCATCTAACATATCCAGCACTTATATCCTCTCAGTTCCCTTTCATACTAACTCAACTCCTATATTCATTTTGTCGAAACCCTTCTTCTGCGTATAAATAAACAACGCCATATCCAACCCAAAATATATAGTAGCAGGCATTCCACAGGATAGTGTTCTTGGCCCCAAATTATTTAATCTCTTCATAAGCGATTTCCCCACATTTCACAACACACACATGACACAGTTCACCGACGACATCGCCATATACTCACATTCGTTTCATGCCACAAGACAAATTCAAATCCATCTAAACATCCTTCAAACATTTTGAGTGAAGTACAAGATCAACAATAACGCACAAAAAACCGAAACCATAGCCTTTACACGAAAATTCACAAACATTAACGTAATCACGCCATTTGTAATCAACAAACAAAAAATCGTCCGAAGAAGAAATTTCGTCCACGTCACTTCAAGAACCAGACTAGGAATCTGACCTAGCCTCCACCGGAGAAACCGTGGTAGAAATGAACGAAGACGTCGCCCCTTAACCACCACCTGAAATATCAACACCTGAGCTAGTGCACATGCCAACATCAACTAAAACCACATACACCCAGGTAAACGAGGCTTTCACAATGACCAATATTATTAATTCTAGCAATCCTCTATCATGCTACCACCAACAGTCGGCGAAACACAAAAATGATGACGTCTTTAGTATCCCTAAACCAAAGCGCATTGCCGGAACCCCCGAAGACTCTACCCCGATCCCGACTAAAACCAAAATTAAATTCACCGCGCTACCACAAGAACCCACTTCCATCAACGTGAGCGAAGACTATGATGAAGGCATGGAATCACAGTCAAGTCTAGCCGAACCCAAAACACGTCCTCCACCGCTGCTTATCAGCGGCCGAAGCAGAAAAGTTGTATCTTATCTAGATATGTTCTGTCTGCGTATCGCTCTGAAAATAACAAATTCTTCTACTATATCAAGCATCGGTGGTTCAGTGGTAGAATGCTCGCCTGCCACGCGGGCGGCCCGGGTTCGATTCCCGGCCGATGCAGATAAGTTTTATCCCATCTAGATATGTTCTTTCTGCGTAACTCTGTGAAATTTACAAATTCATCTAACATATTCAGCATCGGTGGTGCAGTGGTAGAATGCTCATGTCAGACAATAAAACAATACTGGTCGGCGACCTAAGCGCTGACCACACCAACTGGGGCTGCCATCGAAACAACACCAACGGAGCAGCACCACTTAGCAGATACATTAACTCACACGTCGCCATCATTCTTCACACAGACATCCCCACTCACTACCCTGAAAACTCTACAACTCCTACATTCATAGAAATAATCATAAATAAAAACGTCCCTAACATCCCTCACCCTGAATCCCTCCCTGAACTTAACTCAGATCACAACCCAATCATCTTTCAACTACACAACATACACTCATATATATATATATACATATATATATATATATATATATATATATATATATATATATATATATATATATATATATATATATATATATATATATATATACAAGACAAATAACATCCTTCAAACACACTGACTGGACCTCTTTCAGAAAAACTTGACTCTGCAATCACCATAAACAACACACAACAACTAGACCACGAAATACACACATTTACACGAACTATACAGAAAACAAAACAGAAACATATACAACTAATCACTATAAAAAAATATCTTGACCCCATTTCAGACCACATACGTACCCTCATAGACTCGAACTAAAGACTTTAAACAACAAAATCAAAACAGAAATCAAAAGACACAGAAATGAGACCTGGCTCACCATGCTCGGATCAATCAACCCCATCGACAACTCATTATGGAAACTTACCCGAAACCTCAAGAAACCTTTTAAACCTATCCCTACCCTCATTACGTATCAACAACATAGAATCAGTTACTGGCAGACAAAAAGCACAAGTACACTCGCATACACATTCGAACAAATACACATATCCAACACCCCCGACACACCAGACCAGACAGACATCATACAAGCTACACAATCATATCTTAACACTAAACACCCCTTTAACAAACATCAGATGCACAAATTCCTTACCACTCCTACCGAACTATTAAAAATAATAAAAATCTTTCCCAATCGCAAGTCACCCGGTCCTGACTCCATCGAAAACATCATCCTCAAGAACCTCTCCCGAAAAGCTATTGTCCAACTACACTACCTGGTTAACGCCATCCTTATCCTCCATCACTTCCCCTCCACTCGGAAGACAGCCACGGTACATCTCATCCCTAAACCCAATAAAAAACGCTCAATACCCACCAGCTACCGCCCTATCAGCCTACTTAATACCCTTTCCAAACTAGCTGAAAAAATCATCCTTTCCCGCCTCGAAGTCATAGACAAAAAGTCACACATGATTTTCAGTTCGGCTTCAGAACTAAACACAATACTGTTCAGCAGGTGTGCAGAATTGCCACCAACATAGCCATTAATTTCAACAAAGATAATGTGACTGCTATGACCCTGTTAGACATAGAAAAAGCATTCGATAAAGTATGCATAACAGGGTTAATCCATAAACTAATCAAACATAACCTACCCTCATCCCTAATCAAACTCATACACTCCCACCTCACTAGCAGATCCTTTAGACTCAAAATCATTGACACCCTCTCCGATCCCAGACCAATTGTGGCTGGAATACCGCAAGGGAGTGTACTTGGCCCCAAACTCTTCAACCTCTACCTATGCGATTTCCCAACTTTCCCTAAAACACGCACCGCATTATATGCTGACGATATCGCCATCTATGCGCACAGTCAGAACGCACAGGTGGCTATCAAACAGCTACAGATCCACATAAATATCCTTCATCAATACTGGGACAAATGGAAAATAACATTAAACGCCGACAAGACCGAAGCCATTGTCTTCACACGGAAATACACGAATCTTAAAATACACACCCCCTTTATTCATTCACAACCACAAAATCACCACCATAAAACATGTAAAATACCTCGGTTTTCATCTCTCATTTAGACTCAATCATGCACACCACATTTAACAGCTTATCCTAACAGCACAACTATCCCTCAGCAACATATACTGCCTTCTGCCCAAATACAGCCCATTATCCCTTAAAACTAAACTCCTCCTTCACAAATCCCTCCTACGACCAATCCTTACCTACGCAGCTCCAGCCTAGTGTGGCGCCCCATACACTACTACACTGCCACTCCAGCGGTTTCAAAATAAGTGTTTGCGCCTTGCTGCACAGACTTCAAGATACATTCGCATCACAGACCTTCACCTACTGACCAACATGCCTTACATCAATTACTACATCACTCAACAAGCACAAATATTTTACACACAAACTACTACCAACCCCAACCCACTCATACAAAACATCACCCTCATCAAAGCACACAACGTTCCCTTCAGGACAAAGCACAGGCTTCTCTTTTGAATTACTACCAGTGTACCACGAGCACCCCCCAGAGCAAATCACCTAACAATAGCACACCAACCACACCTCATCTCATACCCACACACTAAACACACAAACCCCACAAAAACATAACCAGCTAATTAAAAAATACAATATATCCCACATGCAGGCCCCTCATGAATATACAACTACCACCACACATAGAGCATCACCCAACCAAGCCAACCTACACTCAACAAACAAAACAACTACACAAAACTTTAAACATATCATGCACAACTAACATTATATTATATCATCCATCACCACAATCTAATTGTCTTTAATTAATTAAGAGTAGATTTAAGTTTTACAAAAAATGTATTTCATTTGTAAATAAATAGGTTTTTATTTCCTCCTTTTCCCATATGTAATCCAAAATTCACAAAACAAAATCACAATTATTATAAAATTTACACTTTGCATACTATTGTTATTTCATACACATCTCATTGTTAAACTCCTCTGTGAGTAGGATCTCTGACAAAACCCGCCATGCGTTCCAAATAGATTGATGATTTACAAATTCAAATCCATTTAAACATCCTTCAAACATTTTGAGAGGAGTGGAAGATCACCAATAACGCACAAAAAACCGAAACCATTGTCCTTCCACGTAAATTCACAAACATTAACGTAATCACGCCATATGAAATCAACAAACAAAAAATCTCACCCAAAAACACAGTGAATTATACTTTAGTTTACACAGAAGACTCGAACAAGGCACTAAGCATGCAACGAACAAAGCATTCGCCGACAATCGCAACATCTATCCACACCCCTCGTCAAAAATAGTTCCCTTTCAACCAAAAATAAAATGCTCATTTATACGTCAATCATCCGCCGCATCTTCACGTACACATCCACAATCTGCTGCAATGTACCGGACTCCGGCATAATCCCATTGCAACGCTCCGTAACAAGTGCCTCCGTAACACGTAGACTCAAATACAAGTTACTCCACCAAACATTACTCATAAAAATGATAACGTCTTTAGTAAACCCTAAGCCAAAGCGCATTGCCGGAACCCCAAAGACCCTACTCCGATCCCGACTAAAACCAAAAATAAATTCACCCCGCAACCACAAGAACCCACTTCCATCAACGTGAACGAAGACGATGATGAAGACATGGAATCACAGTCAAGTCTAGCCGAACCCAAAACACGTCCACCACCGCTGCTTATCAGCGGCCGACGCAGAAAAGATGTATCTTATCTAGATATGTTCTGTCTGCGTATCGCTCTGAAAATAACAAATTCTTCTACTATATCAAGCATCGGTGGTTCAGTGGTAGAATGCTCGCCTGCCACGCGGGCGGCCCGGGTTCGATTCCCGGCCGATGCAGATAAGTTTTATCCCATCTATAGATATGTTCTTTCTGCGTAACACAGTGAAATTTACAAATTCATCTAACATATCCAGCACTTATATCCTCTCAGTTCCCTTTCATACTAACTCAACTCCTATATTCATTTTGTCGAAACCCTTCTTCTGCGTATAAATAAACAACGCCATATCCAACCCAAAATATATAGTAGCAGGCATTCCACAGGATAGTGTTCTTGGCCCCAAATTATTTAATCTCTTCATAAGCGATTTCCCCACATTTCACAACACACACATGACACAGTTCACCGACGACATCGCCATATACTCACATTCGTTTCATGCCACAAGACAAATTCAAATCCATCTAAACATCCTTCAAACATTTTGAGTGAAGTACAAGATCAACAATAACGCACAAAAAACCGAAACCATAGCCTTTACACGAAAATTCACAAACATTAACGTAATCACGCCATTTGTAATCAACAAACAAAAAATCGTCCGAAGAAGAAATTTCGTCCACGTCACTTCAAGAACCAGACTAGGAATCTGACCTAGCCTCCACCGGAGAAACCGTGGTAGAAATGAACGAAGACGTCGCCCCTTAACCACCACCTGAAATATCAACACCTGAGCTAGTGCACATGCCAACATCAACTAAAACCACATACACCCAGGTAAACGAGGCTTTCACAATGACCAATATTATTAATTCTAGCAATCCTCTATCATGCTACCACCAACAGTCGGCGAAACACAAAAATGATGACGTCTTTAGTATCCCTAAACCAAAGCGCATTGCCGGAACCCCCGAAGACTCTACCCCGATCCCGACTAAAACCAAAATTAAATTCACCCCGCTACCACAAGAACCCACTTCCATCAACGTGAGCGAAGACTATGATGAAGGCATGGAATCACAGTCAAGTCTAGCCGAACCCAAAACACGTCCTCCACCGCTGCTTATCAGCGGCCGAAGCAGAAAAGTTGTATCTTATCTAGATATGTTCTGTCTGCGTATCGCTCTGAAAATAACAAATTCTTCTACTATATCAAGCATCGGTGGTTCAGTGGTAGAATGCTCGCCTGCCACGCGGGCGGCCCGGGTTCGATTCCCGGCCGATGCAGATAAGTTTTATCCCATCTAGATATGTTCTTTCTGCGTAACTCTGTGAAATTTACAAATTCATCTAACATATTCAGCATCGGTGGTGCAGTGGTAGAATGCTCATGTCAGACAATAAAACAATACTGGTCGGCGACCTAAGCGCTGACCACACCAACTGGGGCTGCCATCGAAACAACACCAACGGAGCAGCACCACTTAGCAGATACATTAACTCACACGTCGCCATCATTCTTCACACAGACATCCCCACTCACTACCCTGAAAACTCTACAACTCCTACATTCATAGAAATAATCATAAATAAAAACGTCCCTAACATCCCTCACCCTGAATCCCTCCCTGAACTTAACTCAGATCACAACCCAATCATCTTTCAACTACACAACATACACTCATATATATATACATATATATATATATATATATATATATATATATATATATATATATATATATATATATATATATATATATATATATATACAAGACAAATAACATCCTTCAAACACACTGACTGGACCTCTTTCAGAAAAACTTGACTCTGCAATCACCATAAACAACACACAACAACTAGACCACGAAATACACACATTTACACGAACTATACAGAAAACAAAACAGAAACATATACAACTAATCACTATAAAAAAATATCTTGACCCCATTTCAGACCACATACGTACCCTCATAGACTCGAACTAAAGACTTTAAACAACAAAATCAAAACAGAAATCAAAAGACACAGAAATGAGACCTGGCTCACCATGCTCGGATCAATCAACCCCATCGACAACTCATTATGGAAACTTACCCGAAACCTCAAGAAACCTTTTAAACCTATCCCTACCCTCATTACGTATCAACAACATAGAATCAGTTACTGGCAGACAAAAAGCACAAGTACACTCGCATACACATTCGAACAAATACACATATCCAACACCCCCGACACACCAGACCAGACAGACATCATACAAGCTACACAATCATATCTTAACACTAAACACCCCTTTAACAAACATCAGATGCACAAATTCCTTACCACTCCTACCGAACTATTAAAAATAATAAAAATCTTTCCCAATCGCAAGTCACCCGGTCCTGACTCCATCGAAAACATCATCCTCAAGAACCTCTCCCGAAAAGCTATTGTCCAACTACACTACCTGGTTAACGCCATCCTTATCCTCCATCACTTCCCCTCCACTCGGAAGACAGCCACGGTACATCTCATCCCTAAACCCAATAAAAAACGCTCAATACCCACCAGCTACCGCCCTATCAGCCTACTTAATACCCTTTCCAAACTAGCTGAAAAAATCATCCTTTCCCGCCTCGAAGTCATAGACAAAAAGTCACACATGATTTTCAGTTCGGCTTCAGAACTAAACACAATACTGTTCAGCAGGTGTGCAGAATTGCCACCAACATAGCCATTAATTTCAACAAAGATAATGTGACTGCTATGACCCTGTTAGACATAGAAAAAGCATTCGATAAAGTATGCATAACAGGGTTAATCCATAAACTAATCAAACATAACCTACCCTCATCCCTAATCAAACTCATACACTCCCACCTCACTAGCAGATCCTTTAGACTCAAAATCATTGACACCCTCTCCGATCCCAGACCAATTGTGGCTGGAATACCGCAAGGGAGTGTACTTGGCCCCAAACTCTTCAACCTCTACCTATGCGATTTCCCAACTTTCCCTAAAACACGCACCGCATTATATGCTGACGATATCGCCATCTATGCGCACAGTCAGAACGCACAGGTGGCTATCAAACAGCTACAGATCCACATAAATATCCTTCATCAATACTGGGACAAATGGAAAATAACATTAAACGCCGACAAGACCGAAGCCATTGTCTTCACACGGAAATACACGAATCTTAAAATACACACCCCCTTTATTCATTCACAACCACAAAATCACCACCATAAAACATGTAAAATACCTCGGTTTTCATCTCTCATTTAGACTCAATCATGCACACCACATTTAACAGCTTATCCTAACAGCACAACTATCCCTCAGCAACATATACTGCATTCTGCCCAAATACAGCCCATTATCCCTTAAAACTAAACTCCTCCTTCACAAATCCCTCCTACGACCAATCCTTACCTACGCAGCTCCAGCCTAGTGTGGCGCCCCATACACTACTACACTGCCACTCCAGCGGTTTCAAAATAAGTGTTTGCGCCTTGCTGCACAGACTTCAAGATACATTCGCATCACAGACCTTCACCTACTGACCAACATGCCTTACATCAATTACTACATCACTCAACAAGCACAAATATTTTACACACAAACTACTACCAACCCCAACCCACTCATACAAAACATCACCCTCATCAAAGCACACAACGTTCCCTTCAGGACAAAGCACAAGCTTCTCTTTTGAATTACTACCAGTGTACCACGAGCACCCCCCAGAGCAAATCACCTAACAATAGCACACCAACCACACCTCATCTCATACCCACACACAAACCCCACAAAAACATAACCAGCTAATTAAAAAATACAATATATCCCACATGCAGGCCCCTCATGAATATACAACCACCACCACACATAGAGCATCACCCAACCAAGCCAACCTACACTCAACAAACAAAACAACTACACAAAACTTTAAACATATCATGCACAACTAACATTATATTATATCATCCATCACCACAACCTAATTGTCTTTAATTAATTAAGAGTAGATTTAAGTTTTACAAAAAATGTATTTCATTTGTAAATAAATGGGTTTTTATTTCCTCCTTTTCCCATATGTAATCCAAAATTCACAAAACAAAATCACAATTATTATAAAATTTACACTTTGCATACTATTGTTATTTCATACACATCTCATTGTTAAACTCCTCTGTGAGTAGGATCTCTGACAAAACCCGCCATGCGTTCCAAATAGATTGATGATTTACAAATTCAAATCTATTTACACATCCTTCAAACATTTTGAGAGGAGTGGAAGATCACCAATAACGCACAAAAAACCGAAACCATTGTCCTTTCACGTAAATTCACAAACATTAACGTAATCACGCCATTTGAAATCAACAAACAAAAAATCTCACCCAAAAACACAGTGAATTATACTTTAGTTTACACAGAAGACTCGAACAAGGCACTAAGCATGCAACGAACAAAGCATTCGCCGAAAATCGCAACATCTATCCACCCCTCGTCAGAAATAGTTCCCTTTCAACCAAAAATAAAATGCTCATTTATACGTCAATCATCCGCCGCATCTTCACGTACACATCCACAATCTGCTGCAATGTACCGGACTCCGGCATAATCCCATTGCAACGCTCCGTAACAAGTGCCTCCGTAACACGTAGACTCAAATACAAGTTACTCCACCAAACATTACTCATAAAAATGATAACGTCTTTAGTAAACCCTAAGCCAAAGCGCATTGCCGGAACCCCAAAGACCCTACTCCGATCCCGACTAAAACCAAAAATAAATTCACCCCGCAACCACAAGAACCCACTTCCATCAACGTGAACGAAGACGATGATGAAGACATGGAATCACAGTCAAGTCTAGCCGAACCCAAAACACGTCCACCACCGCTGCTTATCAGCGGCCGACGCAGAAAAGATGTATCTTATCTAGATATGTTCTGTCTGCGTATCGCTCTGAAAATAACAAATTCTTCTACTATATCAAGCATCGGTGGTTCAGTGGTAGAATGCTCGCCTGCCACGCGGGCGGCCCGGGTTCGATTCCCGGCCGATGCAGATAAGTTTTATCCCATCTATAGATATGTTCTTTCTGCGTAACACAGTGAAATTTACAAATTCATCTAACATATCCAGCACTTATATCCTCTCAGTTCCCTTTCATACTAACTCAACTCCTATATTCATTTTGTCGAAACCCTTCTTCTGCGTAAAAATAAACAACGCCATATCCAACCCAAAACATATAGTAGCAGGCATTCCACAGGATAGTGTTCTTGGCCCCAAATTATTTAATCTCTTCATAAGCGATTTCCCCACATTTCACAACACACACATGACACAATTCACCGACGACATCGCCATATACACACATTCGCTTCATGCCACAAGACAAATTCAAATCCATCTAAGGATCCTTCAAACATTTTGAGTGAAGTACAAGATCAACAATAACGCACAAAAAACCGAAACCATTGTCCTTACACGAAAATTCACAAACATAAACGTAATCACGCCATTTGTAATCAACAAACAAAAAATCGTCCGAAGAGGAATTTTCGTCCACGTCACTTCACGAACCAGACTAGGAATCTGACCTAGCCTCCACCGGAGAAACCGTGGTAGAAATGAACGAAGACGTCGCCCCTTAACCACCACCTGAAATATCAACACCTGAGCTAGTGCACATTCCAACATCAACTAAAACCACATACACCCAGGTAAACGAGGCCTTCACAATGACCAATATTATTAATTCTAGCAATCCTCTATCAAGCTACCACCAACAGTCGGCAAAACACAAAAATGATGACGTCTTTAGTATCCCTAAGCCAAAGCGCATTGCCGGAACCCCCGAAGACTCTACCCCGATCCCGACTAAAACCAAAAATAAATTCACCCCGCTACCACAAGAACCCACTTCCATCAACGTGAACGAAGACGATGATGAAGGCATGGAATCACAGTCAAGTCTAGCCGAACCCAAAACACGTCCTCCACCGCTGCTTATCAGCGGCCGAAGCAGAAAAGTTGTATCTTATCTAGATATGTTCTGTCTGCGTATCGCTCCGAAAATAACAAATTCTTCTACTATATCAAGCATCGGTGGTTCAGTGGTAGAATGCTCGCCTGCCACGCGGGCGGCCCGGGTTCGATTCCCGGCCGATGCAGATAAGTTTTATCCCATCTAGATATGTTCTTTCTGCGTAACTCTGTGAAATTTACAAATTCATCTAACATATTCAGCATCGGTGGTGCAGTGGTAGAATGCTCATATCAGACAATAAAACAATACTGGTCGGCGACCTAAACGCTGACCACACCAACTGGGGCTGCCATCGAAACAACACCAACGGAGCAGCACCACTTAGCAGATACATTAACTCACACGTCGCCATCATTCTTCACACAGACATCCCCACTCACTACCCTGAAAACTCTACAACTCCTACATTCATAGAAATAATCATAAATAAAAACGTCCCTAACATCCCTCACCCTGAATCCCTCCCTGAACTTAACTCAGATCACAACCCAATCATCTTTCAACTACACAACATACACTCATATATATATATATATATATATATATATATATATATATATATATATATATATATATATATATACAAGACAAATAACATCCTTCAAACACACTGACTGGACCTCTTTCAGAAAAACTTGACTCTGCAATCACCATAAACAACACACAACAACTAGACCACGAAATACACACATTTACACGAACTATACAGAAAACAAAACAGAAACATACACAACTAATCACTATAAAAAAATATCTTGACCCCATTTCAGACCACATACGTACCCTCATAGACTCGAACTAAAGACTTTAAACAACAAAATCAAAACAGAAATCAAAAGACACAGAAATGAGACCTGGCTCACCATGCTCGGATCAATCAACCCCATCGACAACTCATTATGGAAACTTACCCGAAACCTCAAGAAACCTTTTAAACCTATCCCTACCCTCATTACGTATCAACAACATAGAATCAGTTACTGGCAGACAAAAAGCACAAGTACACTCGCATACACATTCGAACAAATACACATATCCAACACCCCCGACACACCAGACCAGACAGACATCATACAAGCTACACAATCATATCTTAACACTAAACACCCCTTTAACAAACATCAGATGCACAAATTCCTTACCACTCCTACCGAACTATTAAAAATAATAAAAATCTTTCCCAATCGCAAGTCACCCGGTCCTGACTCCATCGAAAACATCATCCTCAAGAACCTCTCCCGAAAAGCTATTGTCCAACTACACTACCTGGTTAACGCCATCCTTATCCTCCATCACTTCCCCTCCACTCGGAAGACAGCCACGGTACATCTCATCCCTAAACCCAATAAAAAACGCTCAATACCCACCAGCTACCGCCCTATCAGCCTACTTAATACCCTTTCCAAACTAGCTGAAAAAATCATCCTTTCCCGCCTCGAAGTCATAGACAAAAAGTCACACATGATTTTCAGTTCGGCTTCAGAACTAAACACAATACTGTTCAGCAGGTGTGCAGAATTGCCACCAACATAGCCATTAATTTCAACAAAGATAATGTGACTGCTATGACCCTGTTAGACATAGAAAAAGCATTCGATAAAGTATGCATAACAGGGTTAATCCATAAACTAATCAAACATAACCTACCCTCATCCCTAATCAAACTCATACACTCCCACCTCACTAGCAGATCCTTTAGACTCAAAATCATTGACACCCTCTCCGATCCCAGACCAATTGTGGCTGGAATACCGCAAGGGAGTGTACTTGGCCCCAAACTCTTCAACCTCTACCTATGCGATTTCACAACTTTCCCTAAAACACGCACCGCATTATATGCTGACGATATCGCCATCTATGCGCACAGTCAGAACGCACAGGTGGCTATCAAACAGCTACAGATCCACATAAATATCCTTCATCAATACTGGGACAAATGGAAAATAACATTAAACGCCGACAAGACCGAAGCCATTGTCTTCACACGGAAATACACGAATCTTAAAATACACACCCCCTTTATTCATTCACAACCACAAAATCACCACCATAAAACATGTAAAATACCTCGGTTTTCATCTCTCATTTAGACTCAATCATGCACACCACATTTAACAGCTTATCCTAACAGCACAACTATCCCTCAGCAACATATACTGCCTTCTGCCCAAATACAGCCCATTATCCCTTAAAACTAAACTCCTCCTTCACAAATCCCTCCTACGACCAATCCTTACCTACGCAGCTCCAGCCTAGTGTGGCGCCCCATACACTACTACACTGCCACTCCAGCGGTTTCAAAATAAGTGTTTGCGCCTTGCTGCACAGACTTCAAGATACATTCGCATCACAGACCTTCACCTACTGACCAACATGCCTTACATCAATTACTACATCACTCAACAAGCACAAATATTTTACACACAAACTACTACCAACCCCAACCCACTCATACAAAACATCACCCTCATCAAAGCACACAACGTTCCCTTCAGGACAAAGCACAAGCTTCTCTTTTGAATTACTACCAGTGTACCACGAGCACCCCCCAGAGCAAATCACCTAACAATAGCACACCAACCACACCTCATCTCATACCCACACACTAAACACACAAACCCCACAAAAACATAACCAGCTAATTAAAAAATACAATATATCCCACATGCAGGCCCCTCATGAATATACAACCACCACCACACATAGAGCATCACCCAACCAAGCCAACCTACACTCAACAAACAAAACAACTACACAAAACTTTAAACATATCATGCACAACTAACATTATATTATATCATCCATCACCACAACCTAATTGTCTTTAATTAATTAAGAGTAGATTTAAGTTTTACAAAAAATGTATTTCATTTGTAAATAAATGGGTTTTTATTTCCTCCTTTTCCCATATGTAATCCAAAATTCACAAAACAAAATCACAATTATTATAAAATTTACACTTTGCATACTATTGTTATTTCATACACATCTCATTGTTAAACTCCTCTGTGAGTAGGATCTCTGACAAAACCCGCCATGCGTTCCAAATAGATTGATGATTTACAAATTCAAATCCATTTAAACATCCTTCAAACATTTTGAGAGGAGTGGAAGATCACCAATAACGCACAAAAAACCGAAACCATTGTCCTTCCACGTAAATTCACAAACATTAACGTAATCACGCCATATGAAATCAACAAACAAAAAATCTCACCCAAAAACACAGTGAATTATACTTTAGTTTACACAGAAGACTCGAACAAGGCACTAAGCATGCAACGAACAAAGCATTCGCCGACAATCGCAACATCTATCCACCCCTCGTCAAAAATAGTTCCCTTTCAACCAAAAATAAAATGCTCATTTATACGTCAATCATCCGCCGCATCTTCACGTACACATCCACAATCTGCTGCAATGTACCGGACTCCGGCATAATCCCATTGCAACGCTCCGTAACAAGTGCCTCCGTAACACGTAGACTCAAATACAAGTTACTCCACCAAACATTACTCATAAAAATGATAACGTCTTTAGTAAACCCTAAGCCAAAGCGCATTGCCGGAACCCCAAAGACCCTACTCCGATCCCGACTAAAACCAAAAATAAATTCACCCCGCAACCACAAGAACCCACTTCCATCAACGTGAACGAAGACGATGATGAAGACATGGAATCACAGTCAAGTCTAGCCGAACCCAAAACACGTCCACCACCGCTGCTTATCAGCGGCCGACGCAGAAAAGATGTATCTTATCTAGATATGTTCTGTCTGCGTATCGCTCTGAAAATAACAAATTCTTCTACTATATCAAGCATCGGTGGTTCAATGGTAGAATGCTCGCCTGCCACGCGGGCGGCCCGGGTTCGATTCCCGGCCGATGCAGATAAGTTTTATCCCATCTATAGATATGTTCTTTCTGCGTAACACAGTGAAATTTACAAATTCATCTAACATATCCAGCACTTATATCCTCTCAGTTCCCTTTCATACTAACTCAACTCCTATATTCATTTTGTCGAAACCCTTCTTCTGCGTATAAATAAACAACGCCATATCCAACCCAAAATATATAGTAGCAGGCATTCCACAGGATAGTGTTCTTGGCCCCAAATTATTTAATCTCTTCATAAGCGATTTCCCCACATTTCACAACACACACATGACACAGTTCACCGACGACATCGCCATATACTCACATTCGTTTCATGCCACAAGACAAATTCAAATCCATCTAAACATCCTTCAAACATTTTGAGTGAAGTACAAGATCAACAATAACGCACAAAAAACCGAAACCATAGCCTTTACACGAAAATTCACAAACATTAACGTAATCACGCCATTTGTAATCAACAAACAAAAAATCGTCCGAAGAAGAAATTTCGTCCACGTCACTTCAAGAACCAGACTAGGAATCTGACCTAGCCTCCACCGGAGAAACCGTGGTAGAAATGAACGAAGACGTCGCCCCTTAACCACCACCTGAAATATCAACACCTGAGCTAGTGCACATGCCAACATCAACTAAAACCACATACACCCAGGTAAACGAGGCTTTCACAATGACCAATATTATTAATTCTAGCAATCCTCTATCATGCTACCACCAACAGTCGGCGAAACACAAAAATGATGACGTCTTTAGTATCCCTAAACCAAAGCGCATTGCCGGAACCCCCGAAGACTCTACCCCGATCCCGACTAAAACCAAAAATAAATTCACCCCGCAACCACAAGAACCCACTTCCATCAACGTGAGCGAAGACTATGATGAAGGCATGGAATCACAGTCAAGTCTAGCCGAACCCAAAACACGTCCTCCACCGCTGCTTATCAGCGGCCGAAGCAGAAAAGTTGTATCTTATCTAGATATGTTCTGTCTGCGTATCGCTCTGAAAATAACAAATTCTTCTACTATATCAAGCATCGGTGGTTCAGTGGTAGAATGCTCGCCTGCCACGCGGGCGGCCCGGGTTCGATTCCCGGCCGATGCAGATAAGTTTTATCCCATCTAGATATGTTCTTTCTGCGTAACTCTGTGAAATTTACAAATTCATCTAACATATTCAGCATCGGTGGTGCAGTGGTAGAATGCTCATGTCAGACAATAAAACAATACTGGTCGGCGACCTAAGCGCTGACCACACCAACTGGGGCTGCCATCGAAACAACACCAACGGAGCAGCACCACTTAGCAGATACATTAACTCACACGTCGCCATCATTCTTCACACAGACATCCCCACTCACTACCCTGAAAACTCTACAACTCCTACATTCATAGAAATAATCATAAATAAAAACGTCCCTAACATCCCTCACCCTGAATCCCTCCCTGAACTTAACTCAGATCACAACCCAATCATCTTTCAACTACACAACATACACTCATATATATATATACATATATATATATATATATATATATATATATATATATATATATATATATATATATATATATTTATATATATATATATATATATATATATATATATATATATATATATATATATATATATATATATATATACAAGACAAATAACATCCTTCAAACACACTGACTGGACCTCTTTCAGAAAAACTTGACTCTGCAATCACCATAAACAACACACAACAACTAGACCACGAAATACACACATTTACACGAACTATACAGAAAACAAAACAGAAACATATACAACTAATCACTATAAAAAAATATCTTGACCCCATTTCAGACCACATACGTACCCTCATAGACTCGAACTAAAGACTTTAAACAACAAAATCAAAACAGAAATCAAAAGACACAGAAATGAGACCTGGCTCACCATGCTCGGATCAATCAACCCCATCGACAACTCATTATGGAAACTTACCCGAAACCTCAAGAAACCTTTTAAACCTATCCCTACCCTCATTACGTATCAACAACATAGAATCAGTTACTGGCAGACAAAAAGCACAAGTACACTCGCATACACATTCGAACAAATACACATATCCAACACCCCCGACACACCAGACCAGACAGACATCATACAAGCTACACAATCATATCTTAACACTAAACACCCCTTTAACAAACATCAGATGCACAAATTCCTTACCACTCCTACCGAACTATTAAAAATAATAAAAATCTTTCCCAATCGCAAGTCACCCGGTCCTGACTCCATCGAAAACATCATCCTCAAGAACCTCTCCCGAAAAGCTATTGTCCAACTACACTACCTGGTTAACGCCATCCTTATCCTCCATCACTTCCCCTCCACTCGGAAGACAGCCACGGTACATCTCATCCCTAAACCCAATAAAAAACGCTCAATACCCACCAGCTACCGCCCTATCAGCCTACTTAATACCCTTTCCAAACTAGCTGAAAAAATCATCCTTTCCCGCCTCGAAGTCATAGACAAAAAGTCACACATGATTTTCAGTTCGGCTTCAGAACTAAACACAATACTGTTCAGCAGGTGTGCAGAATTGCCACCAACATAGCCATTAATTTCAACAAAGATAATGTGACTGCTATGACCCTGTTAGACATAGAAAAAGCATTCGATAAAGTATGCATAACAGGGTTAATCCATAAACTAATCAAACATAACCTACCCTCATCCCTAATCAAACTCATACACTCCCACCTCACTAGCAGATCCTTTAGACTCAAAATCATTGACACCCTCTCCGATCCCAGACCAATTGTGGCTGGAATACCGCAAGGGAGTGTACTTGGCCCCAAACTCTTCAACCTCTACCTATGCGATTTCCCAACTTTCCCTAAAACACGCACCGCATTATATGCTGACGATATCGCCATCTATGCGCACAGTCAGAACGCACAGGTGGCTATCAAACAGCTACAGATCCACATAAATATCCTTCATCAATACTGGGACAAATGGAAAATAACATTAAACGCCGACAAGACCGAAGCCATTGTCTTCACACGGAAATACACGAATCTTAAAATACACACCCCCTTTATTCATTCACAACCACAAAATCACCACCATAAAACATGTAAAATACCTCGGTTTTCATCTCTCATTTAGACTCAATCATGCACACCACATTTAACAGCTTATCCTAACAGCACAACTATCCCTCAGCAACATATACTGCATTCTGCCCAAATACAGCCCATTATCCCTTAAAACTAAACTCCTCCTTCACAAATCCCTCCTACGACCAATCCTTACCTACGCAGCTCCAGCCTAGTGTGGCGCCCCATACACTACTACACTGCCACTCCAGCGGTTTCAAAATAAGTGTTTGCGCCTTGCTGCACAGACTTCAAGATACATTCGCATCACAGACCTTCACCTACTGACCAACATGCCTTACATCAATTACTACATCACTCAACAAGCACAAATATTTTACACACAAACTACTACCAACCCCAACCCACTCATACAAAACATCACCCTCATCAAAGCACACAACGTTCCCTTCAGGACAAAGCACAAGCTTCTCTTTTGAATTACTACCAGTGTACCACGAGCACCCCCCAGAGCAAATCACCTAACAATAGCACACCAACCACACCTCATCTCATACCCACACACAAACCCCACAAAAACATAACCAGCTAATTAAAAAATACAATATATCCCACATGCAGGCCCCTCATGAATATACAACCACCACCACACATAGAGCATCACCCAACCAAGCCAACCTACACTCAACAAACAAAACAACTACACAAAACTTTAAACATATCATGCACAACTAACATTATATTATATCATCCATCACCACAACCTAATTGTCTTTAATTAATTAAGAGTAGATTTAAGTTTTACAAAAAATGTATTTCATTTGTAAATAAATGGGTTTTTATTTCCTCCTTTTCCCATATGTAATCCAAAATTCACAAAACAAAATCACAATTATTATAAAATTTACACTTTGCATACTATTGTTATTTCATACACATCTCATTGTTAAACTCCTCTGTGAGTAGGATCTCTGACAAAACCCGCCATGCGTTCCAAATAGATTGATGATTTACAAATTCAAATCTATTTACACATCCTTCAAACATTTTGAGAGGAGTGGAAGATCACCAATAACGCACAAAAAACCGAAACCATTGTCCTTTCACGTAAATTCACAAACATTAACGTAATCACGCCATTTGAAATCAACAAACAAAAAATCTCACCCAAAAACACAGTGAATTATACTTTAGTTTACACAGAAGACTCGAACAAGGCACTAAGCATGCAACGAACAAAGCATTCGCCGAAAATCGCAACATCTATCCACCCCTCGTCAGAAATAGTTCCCTTTCAACCAAAAATAAAATGCTCATTTATACGTCAATCATCCGCCGCATCTTCACGTACACATCCACAATCTGCTGCAATGTACCGGACTCCGGCATAATCCCATTGCAACGCTCCGTAACAAGTGCCTCCGTAACACGTAGACTCAAATACAAGTTACTCCACCAAACATTACTCATAAAAATGATAACGTCTTTAGTAAACCCTAAGCCAAAGCGCATTGCCGGAACCCCAAAGACCCTACTCCGATCCCGACTAAAACCAAAAATAAATTCACCCCGCAACCACAAGAACCCACTTCCATCAACGTGAACGAAGACGATGATGAAGACATGGAATCACAGTCAAGTCTAGCCGAACCCAAAACACGTCCACCACCGCTGCTTATCAGCGGCCGACGCAGAAAAGATGTATCTTATCTAGATATGTTCTGTCTGCGTATCGCTCTGAAAATAACAAATTCTTCTACTATATCAAGCATCGGTGGTTCAGTGGTAGAATGCTCGCCTGCCACGCGGGCGGCCCGGGTTCGATTCCCGGCCGATGCAGATAAGTTTTATCCCATCTATAGATATGTTCTTTCTGCGTAACACAGTGAAATTTACAAATTCATCTAACATATCCAGCACTTATATCCTCTCAGTTCCCTTTCATACTAACTCAACTCCTATATTCATTTTGTCGAAACCCTTCTTCTGCGTAAAAATAAACAACGCCATATCCAACCCAAAACATATAGTAGCAGGCATTCCACAGGATAGTGTTCTTGGCCCCAAATTATTTAATCTCTTCATAAGCGATTTCCCCACATTTCACAACACACACATGACACAATTCACCGACGACATCGCCATATACACACATTCGCTTCATGCCACAAGACAAATTCAAATCCATCTAAGGATCCTTCAAACATTTTGAGTGAAGTACAAGATCAACAATAACGCACAAAAAACCGAAACCATTGTCCTTACACGAAAATTCACAAACATAAACGTAATCACGCCATTTGTAATCAACAAACAAAAAATCGTCCGAAGAGGAATTTTCGTCCACGTCACTTCACGAACCAGACTAGGAATCTGACCTAGCCTCCACCGGAGAAACCGTGGTAGAAATGAACGAAGACGTCGCCCCTTAACCACCACCTGAAATATCAACACCTGAGCTAGTGCACATTCCAACATCAACTAAAACCACATACACCCAGGTAAACGAGGCCTTCACAATGACCAATATTATTAATTCTAGCAATCCTCTATCAAGCTACCACCAACAGTCGGCAAAACACAAAAATGATGACGTCTTTAGTATCCCTAAGCCAAAGCGCATTGCCGGAACCCCCGAAGACTCTACCCCGATCCCGACTAAAACCAAAAATAAATTCACCCCGCTACCACAAGAACCCACTTCCATCAACGTGAACGAAGACGATGATGAAGGCATGGAATCACAGTCAAGTCTAGCCGAACCCAAAACACGTCCTCCACCGCTGCTTATCAGCGGCCGAAGCAGAAAAGTTGTATCTTATCTAGATATGTTCTGTCTGCGTATCGCTCCGAAAATAACAAATTCTTCTACTATATCAAGCATCGGTGGTTCAGTGGTAGAATGCTCGCCTGCCACGCGGGCGGCCCGGGTTCGATTCCCGGCCGATGCAGATAAGTTTTATCCCATCTAGATATGTTCTTTCTGCGTAACTCTGTGAAATTTACAAATTCATCTAACATATTCAGCATCGGTGGTGCAGTGGTAGAATGCTCATATCAGACAATAAAACAATACTGGTCGGCGACCTAAACGCTGACCACACCAACTGGGGCTGCCATCGAAACAACACCAACGGAGCAGCACCACTTAGCAGATACATTAACTCACACGTCGCCATCATTCTTCACACAGACATCCCCACTCACTACCCTGAAAACTCTACAACTCCTACATTCATAGAAATAATCATAAATAAAAACGTCCCTAACATCCCTCACCCTGAATCCCTCCCTGAACTTAACTCAGATCACAACCCAATCATCTTTCAACTACACAACATACACTCATAAATATATATATATATATATATATATATATATATATATATATATATATATATATATATATATATATATATATACATATATATACAAGACAAATAACATCCTTCAAACACACTGACTGGACCTCTTTCAGAAAAACTTGACTCTGCAATCACCATAAACAACACACAACAACTAGACCACGAAATACACACATTTACACGAACTATACAGAAAACAAAACAGAAACATACACAACTAATCACTATAAAAAAATATCTTGACCCCATTTCAGACCACATACGTACCCTCATAGACTCGAACTAAAGACTTTAAACAACAAAATCAAAACAGAAATCAAAAGACACAGAAATGAGACCTGGCTCACCATGCTCGGATCAATCAACCCCATCGACAACTCATTATGGAAACTTACCCGAAACCTCAAGAAACCTTTTAAACCTATCCCTACCCTCATTACGTATCAACAACATAGAATCAGTTACTGGCAGACAAAAAGCACAAGTACACTCGCATACACATTCGAACAAATACACATATCCAACACCCCCGACACACCAGACCAGACAGACATCATACAAGCTACACAATCATATCTTAACACTAAACACCCCTTTAACAAACATCAGATGCACAAATTCCTTACCACTCCTACCGAACTATTAAAAATAATAAAAATCTTTCCCAATCGCAAGTCACCCGGTCCTGACTCCATCGAAAACATCATCCTCAAGAACCTCTCCCGAAAAGCTATTGTCCAACTACACTACCTGGTTAACGCCATCCTTATCCTCCATCACTTCCCCTCCACTCGGAAGACAGCCACGGTACATCTCATCCCTAAACCCAATAAAAAACGCTCAATACCCACCAGCTACCGCCCTATCAGCCTACTTAATACCCTTTCCAAACTAGCTGAAAAAATCATCCTTTCCCGCCTCGAAGTCATAGACAAAAAGTCACACATGATTTTCAGTTCGGCTTCAGAACTAAACACAATACTGTTCAGCAGGTGTGCAGAATTGCCACCAACATAGCCATTAATTTCAACAAAGATAATGTGACTGCTATGACCCTGTTAGACATAGAAAAAGCATTCGATAAAGTATGCATAACAGGGTTAATCCATAAACTAATCAAACATAACCTACCCTCATCCCTAATCAAACTCATACACTCCCACCTCACTAGCAGATCCTTTAGACTCAAAATCATTGACACCCTCTCCGATCCCAGACCAATTGTGGCTGGAATACCGCAAGGGAGTGTACTTGGCCCCAAACTCTTCAACCTCTACCTATGCGATTTCACAACTTTCCCTAAAACACGCACCGCATTATATGCTGACGATATCGCCATCTATGCGCACAGTCAGAACGCACAGGTGGCTATCAAACAGCTACAGATCCACATAAATATCCTTCATCAATACTGGGACAAATGGAAAATAACATTAAACGCCGACAAGACCGAAGCCATTGTCTTCACACGGAAATACACGAATCTTAAAATACACACCCCCTTTATTCATTCACAACCACAAAATCACCACCATAAAACATGTAAAATACCTCGGTTTTCATCTCTCATTTAGACTCAATCATGCACACCACATTTAACAGCTTATCCTAACAGCACAACTATCCCTCAGCAACATATACTGCCTTCTGCCCAAATACAGCCCATTATCCCTTAAAACTAAACTCCTCCTTCACAAATCCCTCCTACGACCAATCCTTACCTACGCAGCTCCAGCCTAGTGTGGCGCCCCATACACTACTACACTGCCACTCCAGCGGTTTCAAAATAAGTGTTTGCGCCTTGCTGCACAGACTTCAAGATACATTCGCATCACAGACCTTCACCTACTGACCAACATGCCTTACATCAATTACTACATCACTCAACAAGCACAAATATTTTACACACAAACTACTACCAACCCCAACCCACTCATACAAAACATCACCCTCATCAAAGCACACAACGTTCCCTTCAGGACAAAGCACAAGCTTCTCTTTTGAATTACTACCAGTGTACCACGAGCACCCCCCAGAGCAAATCACCTAACAATAGCACACCAACCACACCTCATCTCATACCCACACACAAACCCCACAAAAACATAACCAGCTAATTAAAAAATACAATATATCCCACATGCAGGCCCCTCATGAATATACAACCACCACCACACATAGAGCATCACCCAACCAAGCCAACCTACACTCAACAAACAAAACAACTACACAAAACTTTAAACATATCATGCACAACTAACATTATATTATATCATCCATCACCACAACCTAATTGTCTTTAATTAATTAAGAGTAGATTTAAGTTTTACAAAAAATGTATTTCATTTGTAAATAAATGGGTTTTTATTTCCCCCTTTTCCCATATGTAATCCAAAATTCACAAAACAAAATCACAATTATTATAAAATTTACACTTTGCATACTATTGTTATTTCATACACATCTCATTGTTAAACTCCTCTGTGAGTAGGATCTCTGACAAAACCCGCCATGCGTTCCAAATAGATTGATGATTTACAAATTCAAATCCATTTAAACATCCTTCAAACATTTTGAGAGGAGTGGAAGATCACCAATAACGCACAAAAAACCGAAACCATTGTCCTTCCACGTAAATTCACAAACATTAACGTAATCACGCCATATGAAATCAACAAACAAAAAATCTCACCCAAAAACACAGTGAATTATACTTTAGTTTACACAGAAGACTCGAACAAGGTACTAAGCATGCAACGAACAAAGCATTCGCCGACAATCGCAACATCTATCCACCCCTCGTCAAAAATAGTTCCCTTTCAACCAAAAATAAAATGCTCATTTATACGTCAATCATCCGCCGCATCTTCACGTACACATCCACAATCTGCTGCAATGTACCGGACTCCGGCATAATCCCATTGCAACGCTCCGTAACAAGTGCCTCCGTAACACGTAGACTCAAATACAAGTTACTCCACCAAACATTACTCATAAAAATGATAACGTCTTTAGTAAACCCTAAGCCAAAGCGCATTGCCGGAACCCCAAAGACCCTACTCCGATCCCGACTAAAACCAAAAATAAATTCACCCCGCAACCACAAGAACCCACTTCCATCAACGTGAACGAAGACGATGATGAAGACATGGAATCACAGTCAAGTCTAGCCGAACCCAAAACACGTCCACCACCGCTGCTTATCAGCGGCCGACGCAGAAAAGATGTATCTTATCTAGATATGTTCTGTCTGCGTATCGCTCTGAAAATAACAAATTCTTCTACTATATCAAGCATCGGTGGTTCAGTGGTAGAATGCTCGCCTGCCACGCGGGCGGCCCGGGTTCGATTCCCGGCCGATGCAGATAAGTTTTATCCCATCTATAGATATGTTCTTTCTGCGTAACACAGTGAAATTTACAAATTCATCTAACATATCCAGCACTTATATCCTCTCAGTTCCCTTTCATACTAACTCAACTCCTATATTCATTTTGTCGAAACCCTTCTTCTGCGTATAAATAAACAACGCCATATCCAACCCAAAATATATAGTAGCAGGCATTCCACAGGATAGTGTTCTTGGCCCCAAATTATTTAATCTCTTCATAAGCGATTTCCCCACATTTCACAACACACACATGACACAGTTCACCGACGACATCGCCATATACTCACATTCGTTTCATGCCACAAGACAAATTCAAATCCATCTAAACATCCTTCAAACATTTTGAGTGAAGTACAAGATCAACAATAACGCACAAAAAACCGAAACCATAGCCTTTACACGAAAATTCACAAACATTAACGTAATCACGCCATTTGTAATCAACAAACAAAAAATCGTCCGAAGAAGAAATTTCGTCCACGTCACTTCAAGAACCAGACTAGGAATCTGACCTAGCCTCCACCGGAGAAACCGTGGTAGAAATGAACGAAGACGTCGCCCCTTAACCACCACCTGAAATATCAACACCTGAGCTAGTGCACATGCCAACATCAACTAAAACCACATACACCCAGGTAAACGAGGCTTTCACAATGACCAATATTATTAATTCTAGCAATCCTCTATCATGCTACCACCAACAGTCGGCGAAACACAAAAATGATGACGTCTTTAGTATCCCTAAACCAAAGCGCATTGCCGGAACCCCCGAAGACTCTACCCCGATCCCGACTAAAACCAAAATTAAATTCACCCCGCTACCACAAGAACCCACTTCCATCAACGTGAGCGAAGACTATGATGAAGGCATGGAATCACAGTCAAGTCTAGCCGAACCCAAAACACGTCCTCCACCGCTGCTTATCAGCGGCCGAAGCAGAAAAGTTGTATCTTATCTAGATATGTTCTGTCTGCGTATCGCTCTGAAAATAACAAATTCTTCTACTATATCAAGCATCGGTGGTTCAGTGGTAGAATGCTCGCCTGCCACGCGGGCGGCCCGGGTTCGATTCCCGGCCGATGCAGATAAGTTTTATCCCATCTAGATATGTTCTTTCTGCGTAACTCTGTGAAATTTACAAATTCATCTAACATATTCAGCATCGGTGGTGCAGTGGTAGAATGCTCATGTCAGACAATAAAACAATACTGGTCGGCGACCTAAGCGCTGACCACACCAACTGGGGCTGCCATCGAAACAACACCAACGGAGCAGCACCACTTAGCAGATACATTAACTCACACGTCGCCATCATTCTTCACACAGACATCCCCACTCACTACCCTGAAAACTCTACAACTCCTACATTCATAGAAATAATCATAAATAAAAACGTCCCTAACATCCCTCACCCTGAATCCCTCCCTGAACTTAACTCAGATCACAACCCAATCATCTTTCAACTACACAACATACACTCATATATATATATACATATATATATATATATATATATATATATATATATATATATATATATATATTTATATATATATATATATATATATATATATATATATATATATATATATATATATATATATATATATATATATACAAGACAAATAACATCCTTCAAACACACTGACTGGACCTCTTTCAGAAAAACTTGACTCTGCAATCACCATAAACAACACACAACAACTAGACCACGAAATACACACATTTACACGAACTATACAGAAAACAAAACAGAAACATATACAACTAATCACTATAAAAAAATATCTTGACCCCATTTCAGACCACATACGTACCCTCATAGACTCGAACTAAAGACTTTAAACAACAAAATCAAAACAGAAATCAAAAGACACAGAAATGAGACCTGGCTCACCATGCTCGGATCAATCAACCCCATCGACAACTCATTATGGAAACTTACCCGAAACCTCAAGAAACCTTTTAAACCTATCCCTACCCTCATTACGTATCAACAACATAGAATCAGTTACTGGCAGACAAAAAGCACAAGTACACTCGCATACACATTCGAACAAATACACATATCCAACACCCCCGACACACCAGACCAGACAGACATCATACAAGCTACACAATCATATCTTAACACTAAACACCCCTTTAACAAACATCAGATGCACAAATTCCTTACCACTCCTACCGAACTATTAAAAATAATAAAAATCTTTCCCAATCGCAAGTCACCCGGTCCTGACTCCATCGAAAACATCATCCTCAAGAACCTCTCCCGAAAAGCTATTGTCCAACTACACTACCTGGTTAACGGCATCCTTATCCTCCATCACTTCCCCTCCACTCGGAAGACAGCCACGGTACATCTCATCCCTAAACCCAATAAAAAACGCTCAATACCCACCAGCTACCGCCCTATCAGCCTACTTAATACCCTTTCCAAACTAGCTGAAAAAATCATCCTTTCCCGCCTCGAAGTCATAGACAAAAAGTCACACATGATTTTCAGTTCGGCTTCAGAACTAAACACAATACTGTTCAGCAGGTGTGCAGAATTGCCACCAACATAGCCATTAATTTCAACAAAGATAATGTGACTGCTATGACCCTGTTAGACATAGAAAAAGCATTCGATAAAGTATGCATAACAGGGTTAATCCATAAACTAATCAAACATAACCTACCCTCATCCCTAATCAAACTCATACACTCCCACCTCACTAGCAGATCCTTTAGACTCAAAATCATTGACACCCTCTCCGATCCCAGACCAATTGTGGCTGGAATACCGCAAGGGAGTGTACTTGGCCCCAAACTCTTCAACCTCTACCTATGCGATTTCCCAACTTTCCCTAAAACACGCACCGCATTATATGCTGACGATATCGCCATCTATGCGCACAGTCAGAACGCACAGGTGGCTATCAAACAGCTACAGATCCACATAAATATCCTTCATCAATACTGGGACAAATGGAAAATAACATTAAACGCCGACAAGACCGAAGCCATTGTCTTCACACGGAAATACACGAATCTTAAAATACACACCCCCTTTATTCATTCACAACCACAAAATCACCACCATAAAACATGTAAAATACCTCGGTTTTCATCTCTCATTTAGACTCAATCATGCACACCACATTTAACAGCTTATCCTAACAGCACAACTATCCCTCAGCAACATATACTGCATTCTGCCCAAATACAGCCCATTATCCCTTAAAACTAAACTCCTCCTTCACAAATCCCTCCTACGACCAATCCTTACCTACGCAGCTCCAGCCTAGTGTGGCGCCCCATACACTACTACACTGCCACTCCAGCGGTTTCAAAATAAGTGTTTGCGCCTTGCTGCACAGACTTCAAGATACATTCGCATCACAGACCTTCACCTACTGACCAACATGCCTTACATCAATTACTACATCACTCAACAAGCACAAATATTTTACACACAAACTACTACCAACCCCAACCCACTCATACAAAACATCACCCTCATCAAAGCACACAACGTTCCCTTCAGGACAAAGCACAAGCTTCTCTTTTGAATTACTACCAGTGTACCACGAGCACCCCCCAGAGCAAATCACCTAACAATAGCACACCAACCACACCTCATCTCATACCCACACACAAACCCCACAAAAACATAACCAGCTAATTAAAAAATACAATATATCCCACATGCAGGCCCCTCATGAATATACAACCACCACCACACATAGAGCATCACCCAACCAAGCCAACCTACACTCAACAAACAAAACAACTACACAAAACTTTAAACATATCATGCACAACTAACATTATATTATATCATCCATCACCACAACCTAATTGTCTTTAATTAATTAAGAGTAGATTTAAGTTTTACAAAAAATGTATTTCATTTGTAAATAAATGGGTTTTTATTTCCTCCTTTTCCCATATGTAATCCAAAATTCACAAAACAAAATCACAATTATTATAAAATTTACACTTTGCATACTATTGTTATTTCATACACATCTCATTGTTAAACTCCTCTGTGAGTAGGATCTCTGACAAAACCCGCCATGCGTTCCAAATAGATTGATGATTTACAAATTCAAATCTATTTACACATCCTTCAAACATTTTGAGAGGAGTGGAAGATCACCAATAACGCACAAAAAACCGAAACCATTGTCCTTTCACGTAAATTCACAAACATTAACGTAATCACGCCATTTGAAATCAACAAACAAAAAATCTCACCCAAAAACACAGTGAATTATACTTTAGTTTACACAGAAGACTCGAACAAGGCACTAAGCATGCAACGAACAAAGCATTCGCCGAAAATCGCAACATCTATCCACCCCTCGTCAGAAATAGTTCCCTTTCAACCAAAAATAAAATGCTCATTTATACGTCAATCATCCGCCGCATCTTCACGTACACATCCACAATCTGCTGCAATGTACCGGACTCCGGCATAATCCCATTGCAACGCTCCGTAACAAGTGCCTCCGTAACACGTAGACTCAAATACAAGTTACTCCACCAAACATTACTCATAAAAATGATAACGTCTTTAGTAAACCCTAAGCCAAAGCGCATTGCCGGAACCCCAAAGACCCTACTCCGATCCCGACTAAAACCAAAAATAAATTCACCCCGCAACCACAAGAACCCACTTCCATCAACGTGAACGAAGACGATGATGAAGACATGGAATCACAGTCAAGTCTAGCCGAACCCAAAACACGTCCACCACCGCTGCTTATCAGCGGCCGACGCAGAAAAGATGTATCTTATCTAGATATGTTCTGTCTGCGTATCGCTCTGAAAATAACAAATTCTTCTACTATATCAAGCATCGGTGGTTCAGTGGTAGAATGCTCGCCTGCCACGCGGGCGGCCCGGGTTCGATTCCCGGCCGATGCAGATAAGTTTTATCCCATCTATAGATATGTTCTTTCTGCGTAACACAGTGAAATTTACAAATTCATCTAACATATCCAGCACTTATATCCTCTCAGTTCCCTTTCATACTAACTCAACTCCTATATTCATTTTGTCGAAACCCTTCTTCTGCGTAAAAATAAACAACGCCATATCCAACCCAAAACATATAGTAGCAGGCATTCCACAGGATAGTGTTCTTGGCCCCAAATTATTTAATCTCTTCATAAGCGATTTCCCCACATTTCACAACACACACATGACACAATTCACCGACGACATCGCCATATACACACATTCGCTTCATGCCACAAGACAAATTCAAATCCATCTAAGGATCCTTCAAACATTTTGAGTGAAGTACAAGATCAACAATAACGCACAAAAAACCGAAACCATTGTCCTTACACGAAAATTCACAAACATAAACGTAATCACGCCATTTGTAATCAACAAACAAAAAATCGTCCGAAGAGGAATTTTCGTCCACGTCACTTCACGAACCAGACTAGGAATCTGACCTAGCCTCCACCGGAGAAACCGTGGTAGAAATGAACGAAGACGTCGCCCCTTAACCACCACCTGAAATATCAACACCTGAGCTAGTGCACATTCCAACATCAACTAAAACCACATACACCCAGGTAAACGAGGCCTTCACAATGACCAATATTATTAATTCTAGCAATCCTCTATCAAGCTACCACCAACAGTCGGCAAAACACAAAAATGATGACGTCTTTAGTATCCCTAAGCCAAAGCGCATTGCCGGAACCCCCGAAGACTCTACCCCGATCCCGACTAAAACCAAAAATAAATTCACCCCGCTACCACAAGAACCCACTTCCATCAACGTGAACGAAGACGATGATGAAGGCATGGAATCACAGTCAAGTCTAGCCGAACCCAAAACACGTCCTCCACCGCTGCTTATCAGCGGCCGAAGCAGAAAAGTTGTATCTTATCTAGATATGTTCTGTCTGCGTATCGCTCCGAAAATAACAAATTCTTCTACTATATCAAGCATCGGTGGTTCAGTGGTAGAATGCTCGCCTGCCACGCGGGCGGCCCGGGTTCGATTCCCGGCCGATGCAGATAAGTTTTATCCCATCTAGATATGTTCTTTCTGCGTAACTCTGTGAAATTTACAAATTCATCTAACATATTCAGCATCGGTGGTGCAGTGGTAGAATGCTCATATCAGACAATAAAACAATACTGGTCGGCGACCTAAACGCTGACCACACCAACTGGGGCTGCCATCGAAACAACACCAACGGAGCAGCACCACTTAGCAGATACATTAACTCACACGTCGCCATCATTCTTCACACAGACATCCCCACTCACTACCCTGAAAACTCTACAACTCCTACATTCATAGAAATAATCATAAATAAAAACGTCCCTAACATCCCTCACCCTGAATCCCTCCCTGAACTTAACTCAGATCACAACCCAATCATCTTTCAACTACACAACATACACTCATATATATATATATATATATATATATATATATATATATATATATATATATATATATATATATATATATATATATATATATATATATACAAGACAAATAACATCCTTCAAACACACTGACTGGACCTCTTTCAGAAAAACTTGACTCTGCAATCACCATAAACAACACACAACAACTAGACCACGAAATACACACATTTACACGAACTATACAGAAAACAAAACAGAAACATACACAACTAATCACTATAAAAAAATATCTTGACCCCATTTCAGACCACATACGTACCCTCATAGACTCGAACTAAAGACTTTAAACAACAAAATCAAAACAGAAATCAAAAGACACAGAAATGAGACCTGGCTCACCATGCTCGGATCAATCAACCCCATCGACAACTCATTATGGAAACTTACCCGAAACCTCAAGAAACCTTTTAAACCTATCCCTACCCTCATTACGTATCAACAACATAGAATCAGTTACTGGCAGACAAAAAGCACAAGTACACTCGCATACACATTCGAACAAATACACATATCCAACACCCCCGACACACCAGACCAGACAGACATCATACAAGCTACACAATCATATCTTAACACTAAACACCCCTTTAACAAACATCAGATGCACAAATTCCTTACCACTCCTACCGAACTATTAAAAATAATAAAAATCTTTCCCAATCGCAAGTCACCCGGTCCTGACTCCATCGAAAACATCATCCTCAAGAACCTCTCCCGAAAAGCTATTGTCCAACTACACTACCTGGTTAACGCCATCCTTATCCTCCATCACTTCCCCTCCACTCGGAAGACAGCCACGGTACATCTCATCCCTAAACCCAATAAAAAACGCTCAATACCCACCAGCTACCGCCCTATCAGCCTACTTAATACCCTTTCCAAACTAGCTGAAAAAATCATCCTTTCCCGCCTCGAAGTCATAGACAAAAAGTCACACATGATTTTCAGTTCGGCTTCAGAACTAAACACAATACTGTTCAGCAGGTGTGCAGAATTGCCACCAACATAGCCATTAATTTCAACAAAGATAATGTGACTGCTATGACCCTGTTAGACATAGAAAAAGCATTCGATAAAGTATGCATAACAGGGTTAATCCATAAACTAATCAAACATAACCTACCCTCATCCCTAATCAAACTCATACACTCCCACCTCACTAGCAGATCCTTTAGACTCAAAATCATTGACACTCTCTCCGATCCCAGACCAATTGTGGCTGGAATACCGCAAGGGAGTGTACTTGGCCCCAAACTCTTCAACCTCTACCTATGCGATTTCCCAACTTTCCCTAAAACACGCACCGCATTATATGCTGACGATATCGCCATCTATGCGCACAGTCAGAACGCACAGGTGGCTATCAAACAGCTACAGATCCACATAAATATCCTTCATCAATACTGGGACAAATGGAAAATAACATTAAACGCCGACAAGACCGAAGCCATTGTCTTCACACGGAAATACACGAATCTTAAAATACACACCCCCTTTATTCATTCACAACCACAAAATCACCACCATAAAACATGTAAAATACCTCGGTTTTCATCTCTCATTTAGACTCAATCATGCACACCACATTTAACAGCTTATCCTAACAGCACAACTATCCCTCAGCAACATATACTGCATTCTGCCCAAATACAGCCCATTATCCCTTAAAACTAAACTCCTCCTTCACAAATCCCTCCTACGACCAATCCTTACCTACGCAGCTCCAGCCTAGTGTGGCGCCCCATACACTACTACACTGCCACTCCAGCGGTTTCAAAATAAGTGTTTGCGCCTTGCTGCACAGACTTCAAGATACATTCGCATCACAGACCTTCACCTACTGACCAACATGCCTTACATCAATTACTACATCACTCAACAAGCACAAATATTTTACACACAAACTACTACCAACCCCAACCCACTCATACAAAACATCACCCTCATCAAAGCACACAACGTTCCCTTCAGGACAAAGCACAAGCTTCTCTTTTGAATTACTACCAGTGTACCACGAGCACCCCCCAGAGCAAATCACCTAACAATAGCACACCAACCACACCTCATCTCATACCCACACACAAACCCCACAAAAACATAACCAGCTAATTAAAAAATACAATATATCCCACATGCAGGCCCCTCATGAATATACAACCACCACCACACATAGAGCATCACCCAACCAAGCCAACCTACACTCAACAAACAAAACAACTACACAAAACTTTAAACATATCATGCACAACTAACATTATATTATATCATCCATCACCACAACCTAATTGTCTTTAATTAATTAAGAGTAGATTTAAGTTTTACAAAAAATGTATTTCATTTGTAAATAAATGGGTTTTTATTTCCTCCTTTTCCCATATGTAATCCAAAATTCACAAAACAAAATCACAATTATTATAAAATTTACACTTTGCATACTATTGTTATTTCATACACATCTCATTGTTAAACTCCTCTGTGAGTAGGATCTCTGACAAAACCCGCCATGCGTTCCAAATAGATTGATGATTTACAAATTCAAATCTATTTACACATCCTTCAAACATTTTGAGAGGAGTGGAAGATCACCAATAACGCACAAAAAACCGAAACCATTGTCCTTTCACGTAAATTCACAAACATTAACGTAATCACGCCATTTGAAATCAACAAACAAAAAATCTCACCCAAAAACACAGTGAATTATACTTTAGTTTACACAGAAGACTCGAACAAGGCACTAAGCATGCAACGAACAAAGCATTCGCCGAAAATCGCAACATCTATCCACCCCTCGTCAGAAATAGTTCCCTTTCAACCAAAAATAAAATGCTCATTTATACGTCAATCATCCGCCGCATCTTCACGTACACATCCACAATCTGCTGCAATGTACCGGACTCCGGCATAATCCCATTGCAACGCTCCGTAACAAGTGCCTCCGTAACACGTAGACTCAAATACAAGTTACTCCACCAAACATTACTCATAAAAATGATAACGTCTTTAGTAAACCCTAAGCCAAAGCGCATTGCCGGAACCCCAAAGACCCTACTCCGATCCCGACTAAAACCAAAAATAAATTCACCCCGCAACCACAAGAACCCACTTCCATCAACGTGAACGAAGACGATGATGAAGACATGGAATCACAGTCAAGTCTAGCCGAACCCAAAACACGTCCACCACCGCTGCTTATCAGCGGCCGACGCAGAAAAGATGTATCTTATCTAGATATGTTCTGTCTGCGTATCGCTCTGAAAATAACAAATTCTTCTACTATATCAAGCATCGGTGGTTCAGTGGTAGAATGCTCGCCTGCCACGCGGGCGGCCCGGGTTCGATTCCCGGCCGATGCAGATAAGTTTTATCCCATCTATAGATATGTTCTTTCTGCGTAACACAGTGAAATTTACAAATTCATCTAACATATCCAGCACTTATATCCTCTCAGTTCCCTTTCATACTAACTCAACTCCTATATTCATTTTGTCGAAACCCTTCTTCTGCGTAAAAATAAACAACGCCATATCCAACCCAAAACATATAGTAGCAGGCATTCCACAGGATAGTGTTCTTGGCCCCAAATTATTTAATCTCTTCATAAGCGATTTCCCCACATTTCACAACACACACATGACACAATTCACCGACGACATCGCCATATACACACATTCGCTTCATGCCACAAGACAAATTCAAATCCATCTAAGGATCCTTCAAACATTTTGAGTGAAGTACAAGATCAACAATAACGCACAAAAAACCGAAACCATTGTCCTTACACGAAAATTCACAAACATTAACGTAATCACGCCATTTGTAATCAACAAACAAAAAATCGTCCGAAGAGGAATTTTCGTCCACGTCACTTCACGAACCAGACTAGGAATCTGACCTAGCCTCCACCGGAGAAACCGTGGTAGAAATGAACGAAGACGTCGCCCCTTAACCACCACCTGAAATATCAACACCTGAGCTAGTGCACATTCCAACATCAACTAAAACCACATACACCCAGGTAAACGAGGCCTTCACAATGACCAATATTATTAATTCTAGCAATCCTCTATCAAGCTACCACCAACAGTCGGCAAAACACAAAAATGATGACGTCTTTAGTATCCCTAAGCCAAAGCGCATTGCCGGAACCCCCGAAGACTCTACCCCGATCCCGACTAAAACCAAAAATAAATTCACCCCGCTACCACAAGAACCCACTTCCATCAACGTGAACGAAGACGATGATGAAGGCATGGAATCACAGTCAAGTCTAGCCGAACCCAAAACACGTCCTCCACCGCTGCTTATCAGCGGCCGAAGCAGAAAAGTTGTATCTTATCTAGATATGTTCTGTCTGCGTATCGCTCCGAAAATAACAAATTCTTCTACTATATCAAGCATCGGTGGTTCAGTGGTAGAATGCTCGCCTGCCACGCGGGCGGCCCGGGTTCGATTCCCGGCCGATGCAGATAAGTTTTATCCCATCTAGATATGTTCTTTCTGCGTAACTCTGTGAAATTTACAAATTCATCTAACATATTCAGCATCGGTGGTGCAGTGGTAGAATGCTCATATCAGACAATAAAACAATACTGGTCGGCGACCTAAACGCTGACCACACCAACTGGGGCTGCCATCGAAACAACACCAACGGAGCAGCACCACTTAGCAGATACATTAACTCACACGTCGCCATCATTCTTCACACAGACATCCCCACTCACTACCCTGAAAACTCTACAACTCCTACATTCATAGAAATAATCATAAATAAAAACGTCCCTAACATCCCTCACCCTGAATCCCTCCCTGAACTTAACTCAGATCACAACCCAATCATCTTTCAACTACACAACATACACTCATATATATATATATATATATATATATATATATATATATATATATATATATATATATATATATACAAGACAAATAACATCCTTCAAACACACTGACTGGACCTCTTTCAGAAAAACTTGACTCTGCAATCACCATAAACAACACACAACAACTAGACCACGAAATACACACATTTACACGAACTATACAGAAAACAAAACAGAAACATACACAACTAATCACTATAAAAAAATATCTTGACCCCATTTCAGACCACATACGTACCCTCATAGACTCGAACTAAAGACTTTAAACTACAAAATCAAAACAGAAATCAAAAGACACAGAAATGAGACCTGGCTCACCATGCTCGGATCAATCAACCCCATCGACAACTCATTATGGAAACTTACCCGAAACCTCAAGAAACCTTTTAAACCTATCCCTACCCTCATTACGTATCAACAACATAGAATCAGTTACTGGCAGACAAAAAGCACAAGTACACTCGCATACACATTCGAACAAATACACATATCCAACACCCCCGACACACCAGACCAGACAGACATCATACAAGCTACACAATCATATCTTAACACTAAACACCCCTTTAACAAACATCAGATGCACAAATTCCTTACCACTCCTACCGAACTATTAAAAATAATAAAAATCTTTCCCAATCGCAAGTCACCCGGTCCTGACTCCATCGAAAACATCATCCTCAAGAACCTCTCCCGAAAAGCTATTGTCCAACTACACTACCTGGTTAACGGCATCCTTATCCTCCATCACTTCCCCTCCACTCGGAAGACAGCCACGGTACATCTCATCCCTAAACCCAATAAAAAACGCTCAATACCCACCAGCTACCGCCCTATCAGCCTACTTAATACCCTTTCCAAACTAGCTGAAAAAATCATCCTTTCCCGCCTCGAAGTCATAGACAAAAGCAAAAAGTCACACATGATTTTCAGTTCGGCTTCAGAACCAAACACAATACTGTTCAGCAGGTGTGCAGAATTGCCACCAACATAGCCATTAATTTCAACAAAGATAATGTGACTGCTATGACCCTGTTAGACATAGAAAAAGCATTCGATAAAGTATGCATAACAGGGTTAATCCATAAACTAATCAAACATAACCTACCCTCATCCCTAATCAAACTCATACACTCCCACCTCACTAGCAGATCCTTTAGACTCAAAATCATTGACACTCTCTCCGATCCCAGACCAATTGTGGCTGGAATACCGCAAGGGAGTGTACTTGGCCCCAAACTCTTCAACCTCTACCTATGCGATTTCCCAACTTTCCCTAAAACACGCACCGCATTATATGCTGACGATATCGCCATCTATGCGCACAGTCAGAACGCACAGGTGGCTATCAAACAGCTACAGATCCACATAAATATCCTTCATCAATACTGGGACAAATGGAAAATAACATTAAACGCCGACAAGACCGAAGCCATTGTCTTCACACGGAAATACACGAATCTTAAAATACACACCCCCTTTATTCATTCACAACCACAAAATCACCACCATAAAACATGTAAAATACCTCGGTTTTCATCTCTCATTTAGACTCAATCATGCACACCACATTTAACAGCTTATCCTAACAGCACAACTATCCCTCAGCAACATATACTGCATTCTGCCCAAATACAGCCCATTATCCCTTAAAACTAAACTCCTCCTTCACAAATCCCTCCTACGACCAATCCTTACCTACGCAGCTCCAGCCTAGTGTGGCGCCCCATACACTACTACACTGCCACTCCAGCGGTTTCAAAATAAGTGTTTGCGCCTTGCTGCACAGACTTCAAGATACATTCGCATCACAGACCTTCACCTACTGACCAACATGCCTTACATCAATTACTACATCACTCAACAAGCACAAATATTTTACACACAAACTACTACCAACCCCAACCCACTCATACAAAACATCACCCTCATCAAAGCACACAACGTTCCCTTCAGGACAAAGCACAAGCTTCTCTTTTGAATTACTACCAGTGTACCACGAGCACCCCCCAGAGCAAATCACCTAACAATAGCACACCAACCACACCTCATCTCATACCCACACACAAACCCCACAAAAACATAACCAGCTAATTAAAAAATACAATATATCCCACATGCAGGCCCCTCATGAATATACAACCACCACCACACATAGAGCATCACCCAACCAAGCCAACCTACACTCAACAAACAAAACAACTACACAAAACTTTAAACATATCATGCACAACTAACATTATATTATATCATCCATCACCACAACCTTATTGTTTTTAATTAATTAAGAGTAGATTTAAGTTTTACAAAACATGTATTTAATTTGTAAATAAATGGGTTTTTATTTCCTCCTTTTCCCATATGTAATCCAAAATTCACAAAACAAAATCACAATTATTATAAAATTTACACTTTTCATACTATTGTTATTTCATACACATCTCATTGTTAAACTCCTCTGTGAGTAGGATCTCTGACAAAACCCACCATGCGTTCCAAATAGTTTGATAATTTACAAATTCAAATCCATTTAAACATCCTTCAAACATTTTGAGAGGAGTGGAAGATCAACAATAACGCACAAAAAACCGAAACCATTGTCCTTCCACGTAAATTCACAAACATTAACGTAATCACGCCATTTGAAATCAACAAACAAAAAATCTCACCCAAAAACACAGTGAATTATACTTTAGTTTACACAGAAGACTCGAACAAGGCACTAAGCATGCAACGAACAAAGCATTCGCCGACAATCGCAACATCTATCCACCCCTCGTCAAAAATAGTTCCCTTTCAACCAAAAATAAAATGCTCATTTATACGTCAATCATCCGCCGCATCTTCACGTACACATCCACAATCTGCTGCAATGTACCGGACTCCGGCATAATCCCATTGCAACGCTCCGTAACAAGTGCCTCCGTAACACGTAGACTCAAATACAAGTTACCCCACCAAACATTACTCATAAAAATGATAACGTCTTTAGTAAACCCTAAGCCAAAGCGCATTGCCGGAACCCCCAAAGACCCTACTCCGATCGTGACTAAAACCAAAAATAAATTCACCCCGCAACCACAAGAACCCACTTCCATCAACGTGAACGAAGACGATGATGAAGATATGGAATCACAGTCAAGTCTAGCCGAACCCAAAACACGTCCACCACCGCTGCTTATCAGCGGCCGACGCAGAAAAGATGTATCTTATCTAGATATGTTCTGTCTGCGTATCGCTCTGAAAATAACAAATTCTTCTACTATATCAAGCATCGGTGGTTCAGTGGTAGAATGCTCGCCTGCCACGCGGGCATCTTCACGTACACATCCACAATCTGCTGCAATGTACCGGACTCTGGCATAATCCCATTGCAACGCTCCGTAACAAGTGCCTCCGTAACACGTAGACTCAAATACAAGTTACCCCACCAAACATTACTCAAAAAAATGATAACGTCTTTAGTAAACCCTAAGCCAAAGCGCATTGCCGGAACCCCCAAAGATCCAACTCCGATCCCGACTAAAACCAAAAATAAATTCACCCCGCTACCACAAGAACCCACTTCCATCAACGTGAACGAAGACGATGATGAAGGCATGGAATCACAGTCAAGTCTAGCCGAACCCAAAACACGTCCTCCACCGCTGCTTATCAGCGGCCGACGCAGAAAAGTTGTATCTTATCTAGATATGTTCTGTCTGCGTATCGCTCTGAAAATAACAAATTCTTCTACTATATCAAGCATCGGTGGTTCAGTGGTAGAATGCTCGCCTTCCACGCGGGCGGCCCGGGTTCGATTCCCGGCCAAAGCAGATAAGTTTTATCCCATCTAGATATGTTCTTTCTGCGTAACTCTGTGAAATTTACAAATTCATCTAACATATTCAGCACGGGTGGTTCAGTGGTAGTCTGCTGCAGTACATTAAATCCTCAAAGCCCAAAACAATCCTCGCTCTCCTACTAGCTACCACCGTATCAGTCTCTTTAAAACCATCTCCATATTATCTGAGAAAATCATGCTATCTCGGGTCACTGATATCGACACTGGCCAATCTTACTAACCCATGATCGCCAGTTTGGCTTCCGAGTCAGACATTGCACGGTGGAACAGGTGTGCAGGATAGTAACCGATATTGCGACTCATTTCAACAAATATAAACTCACGGTCAGGACCCTACTGGACATAGAAACAGCCTCCGAAACGGTCTGCACAGTAGCACTCATAGCCAAACTTATATCCTCTCAGTTCCCTTTCATACTAACTCATCTCCTATATTCATTTTGTCGAAACCCTTCTTCTGCGTAAAAATAAACAACGCCATATCCAACCCAAAACATATAGTAGCAGGCATTCCACAGGATAGTGTTCTTGGCCCCAAATTATTTAATCTCTTCATAAGCGATTTCCCCACATTTCACAACACACACATGACACAGTTCACCGACGACATCGCCATATACTCACATTCGTTTCATGCCACAAGACAAATTCAAATCCATCTAAACATCCTTCAAACATTTTGAGTGAAGTACAAGATCAACAATAACGCACAAAAAACGGAAACCATAGCCTTTACACGAAAATTCACAAACATTAACGTAATCACGCCATTTGTAATCAACAAACAAAAAATCGTCCGAAGAAGAAATTTCGTCCACGTCACTTCAAGAACCAGACTAGGAATCTGACCTAGCCTCCACCGGAGAAACCGTGGTAGAAATGAACGAAGACGTCACCCCTTAACCACCACCTGAAATATCAACACCTGAGCTAGTGCACATGCCAACATCAACTAAAACCACATACACCCAGGTAAACGAGGCTTTCACAATGACCAATATTATTAATTCTAGCAATCCTCTATCATGCTACCACCAACAGTCGGCGAAACACAAAAATGATGACGTCTTTAGTATCCCTAAACCAAAGCGCATTGCCGGAACCCCCGAAGACTCTACCCCGATCCCGACTAAAACCAAAAATAAATTCACCCCGCAACCACAAGAACCCACTTCCATCAACGTGAGCGAAGACTATGATGAAGGCATGGAATCACAGTCAAGTCTAGCCGAACCCAAAACACGTCCTCCACCGCTGCTTATCAGCGGCCGAAGCAGAAAAGTTGTATCTTATCTAGATATGTTCTGTCTGCGTATCGCTCTGAAAATAACAAATTCTTCTACTATATCAAGCATCGGTGGTTCAGTGGTAGAATGCTCGCCTGCCACGCGGGCGGCCCGGGTTCGATTCCCGGCCGATGCAGATAAGTTTTATCCCATCTAGATATGTTCTTTCTGCGTAACTCTGTGAAATTTACAAATTCATCTAACATATTCAGCATCGGTGGTGCAGTGGTAGAATGCTCATGTCAGACAATAAAACAATACTGGTCGGCGACCTAAGCGCTGACCACACCAACTGGGGCTGCCATCGAAACAACACCAACGGAGCAGCACCACTTAGCAGATACATTAACTCACACGTCGCCATCATTCTTCACACAGACATCCCCACTCACTACCCTGAAAACTCTACAACTCCTACATTCATAGAAATAATCATAAATAAAAACGTCCCTAACATCCCTCACCCTGAATCCCTCCCTGAACTTAACTCAGATCACAACCCAATCATCTTTCAACTACACAACATACACTCATATATATATACATATATATATATATATATATATATATATATATATATATATATTTATATATATATATATATATATATATATATATATATATATATATATATATATATACATATATATATTTATATATACAAGACAAATAACATCCTTCAAACACACTGACTGGACCTCTTTCAGAAAAACTTGACTCTGCAATCACCATAAACAACACACAACAACTAGACCACGAAATACACACATTTACACGAACTATACAGAAAACAAAACAGAAACATATACAACTAATCACTATAAAAAAATATCTTGACCCCATTTCAGACCACATACGTACCCTCATAGACTCGAACTAAAGACTTTAAACAACAAAATCAAAACAGAAATCAAAAGACACAGAAATGAGACCTGGCTCACCATGCTCGGATCAATCAACCCCATCGACAACTCATTATGGAAACTTACCCGAAACCTCAAGAAACCTTTTAAACCTATCCCTACCCTCATTACGTATCAACAACATAGAATCAGTTACTGGCAGACAAAAAGCACAAGTACACTCGCATACACATTCGAACAAATACACATATCCAACACCCCCGACACACCAGACCAGACAGACATCATACAAGCTACACAATCATATCTTAACACTAAACACCCCTTTAACAAACATCAGATGCACAAATTCCTTACCACTCCTACCGAACTATTAAAAATAATAAAAATCTTTCCCAATCGCAAGTCACCCGGTCCTGACTCCATCGAAAACATCATCCTCAAGAACCTCTCCCGAAAAGCTATTGTCCAACTACACTACCTGGTTAACGCCATCCTTATCCTCCATCACTTCCCCTCCACTCGGAAGACAGCCACGGTACATCTCATCCCTAAACCCAATAAAAAACGCTCAATACCCACCAGCTACCGCCCTATCAGCCTACTTAATACCCTTTCCAAACTAGCTGAAAAAATCATCCTTTCCCGCCTCGAAGTCATAGACAAAAAGTCACACATGATTTTCAGTTCGGCTTCAGAACTAAACACAATACTGTTCAGCAGGTGTGCAGAATTGCCACCAACATAGCCATTAATTTCAACAAAGATAATGTGACTGCTATGACCCTGTTAGACATAGAAAAAGCATTCGATAAAGTATGCATAACAGGGTTAATCCATAAACTAATCAAACATAACCTACCCTCATCCCTAATCAAACTCATACACTCCCACCTCACTAGCAGATCCTTTAGACTCAAAATCATTGACACCCTCTCCGATCCCAGACCAATTGTGGCTGGAATACCGCAAGGGAGTGTACTTGGCCCCAAACTCTTCAACCTCTACCTATGCGATTTCCCAACTTTCCCTAAAACACGCACCGCATTATATGCTGACGATATCGCCATCTATGCGCACAGTCAGAACGCACAGGTGGCTATCAAACAGCTACAGATCCACATAAATATCCTTCATCAATACTGGGACAAATGGAAAATAACATTAAACGCCGACAAGACCGAAGCCATTGTCTTCACACGGAAATACACGAATCTTAAAATACACACCCCCTTTATTCATTCACAACCACAAAATCACCACCATAAAACATGTAAAATACCTCGGTTTTCATCTCTCATTTAGACTCAATCATGCACACCACATTTAACAGCTTATCCTAACAGCACAACTATCCCTCAGCAACATATACTGCCTTCTGCCCAAATACAGCCCATTATCCCTTAAAACTAAACTCCTCCTTCACAAATCCCTCCTACGACCAATCCTTACCTACGCAGCTCCAGCCTAGTGTGCCGCCCCATACACTACTACACTGCCACTCCAGCGGTTTCAAAATAAGTGTTTGCGCCTTGCTGCACAGACTTCAAGATACATTCGCATCACAGACCTTCACCTACTGACCAACATGCCTTACATCAATTACTACATCACTCAACAAGCACAAATATTTTACACACAAACTACTACCAACCCCAACCCACTCATACAAAACATCACCCTCATCAAAGCACACAACGTTCCCTTCAGGACAAAGCACAAGCTTCTCTTTTGAATTACTACCAGTGTACCACGAGCACCCCCCAGAGCAAATCACCTAACAATAGCACACCAACCACACCTCATCTCATACCCACACACTAAACACACAAACCCCACAAAAACATAACCAGCTAATTAAAAAATACAATATATCCCACATGCAGGCCCCTCATGAATATACAACCACCACCACACATAGAGCATCACCCAACCAAGCCAACCTACACTCAACAAACAAAACAACTACACAAAACTTTAAACATATCATGCACAACTAACATTATATTATATCATCCATCACCACAACCTAATTGTCTTTAATTAATTAAGAGTAGATTTAAGTTTTACAAAAAATGTATTTCATTTGTAAATAAATGGGTTTTTATTTCCTCCTTTTCCCATATGTAATCCAAAATTCACAAAACAAAATCACAATTATTATAAAATTTACACTTTGCATACTATTGTTATTTCATACACATCTCATTGTTAAACTCCTCTGTGAGTAGGATCTCTGACAAAACCCGCCATGCGTTCCAAATAGATTGATGATTTACAAATTCAAATCCATTTAAACATCCTTCAAACATTTTGAGAGGAGTGGAAGATCAACAATAACGCACAAAAAACCGAAACCATTGTCCTTCCACGTAAATTCACAAGCATTAACGTAATCACGCCATTTGAAATCAACAAACAAAAAATCTCACCCAAAAACACAGTGAATTATACTTTAGTTTACACAGAAGACTCGAACAAGGCACTAAGCATGCAACGAACAAAGCATTCGCCGACAATCGCAACATCTATCCACCCCTCGTCAAAAATAGTTCCCTTTCAACCAAAAATAAAATGCTCATTTATACGTCAATCATCCGCCGCATCTTCACGTACACATCCACAATCTGCTGCAATGTACCGGACTCCGGCATAATCCCATTGCAACGCTCCGTAACAAGTGCCTCCGTAACACGTAGACTCAAATACAAGTTACTCCACCAAACATTACTCATAAAAATGATAACGTCTTTAGTAAACCCTAAACCAAAGCGCATTGCCGGAACCCCAAAGACCCTACTCCGATCCCGACTAAAACCAAAAATAAATTCACCCCGCAACCACAAGAACCCACTTCCATCAACGTGAACGAAGACGATGATGAAGACATGGAATCACAGTCAAGTCTAGCCGAACCCAAAACACGTCCACCACCGCTGCTTATCAGCGGCCGACGCAGAAAAGATGTATCTTATCTAGATATGTTCTGTCTGCGTATCGCTCTGAAAATAACAAATTCTTCTACTATATCAAGCATCGGTGGTTCAGTGGTAGAATGCTCGCCTGCCACGCGGGCGGCCCGGGTTCGATTCCCGGCCGATGCAGATAAGTTTTATCCCATCTATAGATATGTTCTTTCTGCGTAACACAGTGAAATTTACAAATTCATCTAACATATCCAGCACTTATATCCTCTCAGTTCCCTTTCATACTAACTCAACTCCTATATTCATTTTGTCGAAACCCTTCTTCTGCGTATAAATAAACAACGCCATATCCAACCCAAAATATATAGTAGCAGGCATTCCACAGGATAGTGTTCTTGGCCCCAAATTATTTAATCTCTTCATAAGCGATTTCCCCACATTTCACAACACACACATGACACAGTTCACCGACGACATCGCCATATACTCACATTCGTTTCATGCCACAAGACAAATTCAAATCCATCTAAGGATCCTTCAAACATTTTGAGTGAAGTACAAGATCAACAATAACGCACAAAAAACCGAAACCATAGCCCTTACACGAAAATTCACAAACATTAACGTAATCACGCCATTTGTAATCAACAAACAAAAAATCGTCCGAAGAAGAAATTTCGTCCACGTCACTTCAAGAACCAGACTAGGAATCTGACCTAGCCTCCACCGGAGAAACCGTGGTAGAAATGAACGAAGACGTCGCCCCTTAACCACCACCTGAAATATCAACACCTGAGCTAGTGCACATGCCAACATCAACTAAAACCACATACACCCAGGTAAACGAGGCTTTCACAATGACCAATATTATTAATTCTAGCAATCCTCTATCATGCTACCACCAACAGTCGGCGAAACACAAAAATGATGACGTCTTTAGTATCCCTAAACCAAAGCGCATTGCCGGAACCCCCGAAGACTCTACCCCGATCCCGACTAAAACCAAAATTAAATTCACCCCGCTACCACAAGAACCCACTTCCATCAACGTGAGCGAAGACTATGATGAAGGCATGGAATCACAGTCAAGTCTAGCCGAACCCAAAACACGTCCTCCACCGCTGCTTATCAGCGGCCGAAGCAGAAAAGTTGTATCTTATCTAGATATGTTCTGTCTGCGTATCGCTCTGAAAATAACAAATTCTTCTACTATATCAAGCATCGGTGGTTCAGTGGTAGAATGCTCGCCTGCCACGCGGGCGGCCCGGGTTCGATTCCCGGCCGATGCAGATAAGTTTTATCCCATCTAGATATGTTCTTTCTGCGTAACTCTGTGAAATTTACAAATTCATCTAACATATTCAGCATCGGTGGTGCAGTGGTAGAATGCTCATGTCAGACAATAAAACAATACTGGTCGGCGACCTAAGCGCTGACCACACCAACTGGGGCTGCCATCGAAACAACACCAACGGAGCAGCACCACTTAGCAGATACATTAACTCACACGTCGCCATCATTCTTCACACAGACATCCCCACTCACTACCCTGAAAACTCTACAACTCCTACATTCATAGAAATAATCATAAATAAAAACGTCCCTAACATCCCTCACCCTGAATCCCTCCCTGAACTTAACTCAGATCACAACCCAATCATCTTTCAACTACACAACATACACTCATATATATATACATATATATATATATATATATATATATATATATATATATATATATATATATATATATATATATATATATATATATATATATATATATATATATACAAGACAAATAACATCCTTCAAACACACTGACTGGACCTCTTTCAGAAAAACTTGACTCTGCAATCACCATAAACAACACACAACAACTAGACCACGAAATACACACATTTACACGAACTATACAGAAAACAAAACAGAAACATACACAACTAATCACTATAAAAAAATATCTTGACCCCATTTCAGACCACATACGTACCCTCATAGACTCGAACTAAAGACTTTAAACAACAAAATCAAAACAGAAATCAAAAGATACAGAAATGAGACCTGGCTCACCATGCTCGGATCAATCAACCCCATCGACAACTCATTATGGAAACTTACCCGAAACCTCAAGAAACCTTTTAAACCTATCCCTACCCTCATTACGTATCAACAACATAGAATCAGTTACTGGCAGACAAAAAGCACAAGTACACTCGCATACACATTCGAACAAATACACATATCCAACACCCCCGACACACCAGACCAGACAGACATCATACAAGCTACACAATCATATCTTAACACTAAACACCCCTTTAACAAACATCAGATGCACAAATTCCTTACCACTCCTACCGAACTATTAAAAATAATAAAAATCTTTCCCAATCGCAAGTCACCCGGTCCTGACTCCATCGAAAACATCATCCTCAAGAACCTCTCCCGAAAAGCTATTGTCCAACTACACTACCTGGTTAACGGCATCCTTATCCTCCATCACTTCCCCTCCACTCGGAAGACAGCCACGGTACATCTCATCCCTAAACCCAATAAAAAACGCTCAATACCCACCAGCTACCGCCCTATCAGCCTACTTAATACCCTTTCCAAACTAGCTGAAAAAATCATCCTTTCCCGCCTCGAAGTCATAGACAAAAAGTCACACATGATTTTCAGTTCGGCTTCAGAACTAAACACAATACTGTTCAGCAGGTGTGCAGAATTGCCACCAACATAGCCATTAATTTCAACAAAGATAATGTGACTGCTATGACCCTGTTAGACATAGAAAAAGCATTCGATAAAGTATGCATAACAGGGTTAATCCATAAACTAATCAAACATAACCTACCCTCATCCCTAATCAAACTCATACACTCCCACCTCACTAGCAGATCCTTTAGACTCAAAATCATTGACACCCTCTCCGATTCCAGACCAATTGTGGCTGGAATACCGCAAGGGAGTGTACTTGGCCCCAAACTCTTCAACCTCTACCTATGCGATTTCCCAACTTTCCCTAAAACACGCACCGCATTATATGCTGACGATATCGCCATCTATGCGCACAGTCAGAACGCACAGGTGGCTATCAAACAGCTACAGATCCACATAAATATCCTTCATCAATACTGGGACAAATGGAAAATAACATTAAACGCCGACAAGACCGAAGCCATTGTCTTCACACGGAAATACACGAATCTTAAAATACACACCCCCTTTATTCATTCACAACCACAAAATCACCACCATAAAACATGTAAAATACCTCGGTTTTCATCTCTCATTTAGACTCAATCATGCACACCACATTTAACAGCTTATCCTAACAGCACAACTATCCCTCAGCAACATATACTGCCTTCTGCCCAAATACAGCCCATTATCCCTTAAAACTAAACTCCTCCTTCACAAATCCCTCCTACGACCAATCCTTACCTACGCAGCTCCAGCCTAGTGTGGCGCCCCATACACTACTACACTGCCACTCCAGCGGTTTCAAAATAAGTGTTTGCGCCTTGCTGCACAGACTTCAAGATACATTCGTATCACAGACCTTCACCTACTGACCAACATGCCTTACATCAATTACTACATCACTCAACAAGCACAAATATTTTACACACAAACTACTACCAACCCCAACCCACTCATACAAAACATCACCCTCATCAAAGCACACAACGTTCCCTTCAGGACAAAGCACAAGCTTCTCTTTTGAATTACTACCAGTGTATCACGAGCACCCCCCAGAGCAAATCACCTAACAATAGCACACCAACCACACCTCATCTCATACCCACACACTAAACACACAAACCCCACAAAAACATAACCAGCTAATTAAAAAATACAATATATCCCACATGCAGGCCCCTCATGAATATACAACCACCACCACACATAGAGCATCACCCAACCAAGCCAACCTACACTCAACAAACAAAACAACTACACAAAACTTTAAACATATCATGCACAACTAACATTATATTATATCATCCATCACCACAACCTAATTGTCTTTAATTAATTAAGAGTAGATTTAAGTTTTACAAAAAATGTATTTAATTTGTAAATAAATTGGTTTTTATTTCCTCCTTTTCCCATATGTAATCCAAAATTCACAAAACAAAATCACAATTATTATAAAATTTACACTTTGCATACTATTGTTATTTCATACACATCTCATTGTTAAACTCCTCTGTGAGTAGGATCTCTGACAAAACCCGCCATGCGTTCCAAATAGATTGATGATTTACAAATTCAAATCCATTTAAACATCCTTCAAACATTTTGAGAGGAGTGGAAGATCAACAATAACGCACAAAAAACCGAAACCATTGTCCTTCCACGTAAATTCACAAACATTAACGTAATCACGCCATTTGAAATCAACAAACAAAAAATCTCACCCAAAAACACAGTGAATTATACTTTAGTTTACACAGAAGACTCGAACAAGGCACTAAGCATGCAACGAACAAAGCATTCGCCGACAATCGCAACATCTATCCACCCCTCGTCAAAAATAGTTCCCTTTCAACCAAAAATAAAATGCTCATTTATACGTCAATCATCCGCCGCATCTTCACGTACACATGCACAATCTGCTGCAATGTACCGGACTCCGGCATAATCCCATTGCAACGCTCCGTAACAAATGCCTCCGTAACACGTAGACTCAAATACAAGTTACTCCACCAAACATTACTCATAAAAATGATAACGTCTTTAGTAAACCCTAAACCAAAGCGCATTGCCGGAACCCCAAAGACCCTACTCCGATCCCGACTAAAACCAAAAATAAATTCACCCCGCAACCACAAGAACCCACTTCCATCAACGTGAACGAAGACGATGATGAAGACATGGAATCACAGTCAAGTCTAGCCGAACCCAAAACACGTCCACCACCGCTGCTTATCAGCGGCCGACGCAGAAAAGATGTATCTTATCTAGATATGTTCTGTCTGCGTATCGCTCTGAAAATAACAAATTCTTCTACTATATCAAGCATCGGTGGTTCAGTGGTAGAATGCTCGCCTGCCACGCGGGCGGCCCGGGTTCGATTCCCGGCCGATGCAGATAAGTTTTATCCCATCTATAGATATGTTCTTTCTGCGTAACACAGTGAAATTTACAAATTCATCTAACATATCCAGCACTTATATCCTCTCAGTTCCCTTTCATACTAACTCAACTCCTATATTCATTTTGTCGAAACCCTTCTTCTGCGTATAAATAAACAACGCCATATCCAACCCAAAATATATAGTAGCAGGCATTCCACAGGATAGTGTTCTTGGCCCCAAATTATTTAATCTCTTCATAAGCGATTTCCCCACATTTCACAACACACACATGACACAGTTCACCGACGACATCGCCATATACTCACATTCGTTTCATGCCACAAGACAAATTCAAATCCATCTAAACATCCTTCAAACATTTTGAGTGAAGTACAAGATCAACAATAACGCACAAAAAACCGAAACCATAGCCCTTACACGAAAATTCACAAACATTAACGTAATCACGCCATTTGTAATCAACAAACAAAAATCGTCCGAAGAAGAAATTTCGTCCACGTCACTTCAAGAACCAGACTAGGAATCTGACCTAGCCTCCACCGGAGAAACCGTGGTAGAAATGAACGAAGACGTCGCCCCTTAACCACCACCTGAAATATCAACACCTGAGCTAGTGCACATGCCAACATCAACTAAAACCACATACACCCAGGTAAACGAGGCTTTCACAATGACCAATATTATTAATTCTAGCAATCCTCTATCATGCTACCACCAACAGTCGGCGAAACACAAAAATGATGACGTCTTTAGTATCCCTAAACCAAAGCGCATTGCCGGAACCTCCGAAGACTCTACCCCGATCCCGACTAAAACCAAAAATAAATTCACCCCGCTACCACAAGAACCCACTTCCATCAACGTGAGCGAAGACGATGATGAAGGCATGGAATCACAGTCAAGTCTAGCCGAACCCAAAACACTTCCTCCACCGCTGCTTATCAGCGGCCGAAGCAGAAAAGTTGTATCTTATCTAGATATGTTCTGTCTGCGTATCGCTCTGAAAATAACAAATTCTTCTACTATATCAAGCATCGGTGGTTCAGTGGTAGAATGCTCGCCTGCCACGCGGGCGGCCCGGGTTCGATTCCCGGCCGATGCAGATAAGTTTTATCCCATCTAGATATGTTCTTTCTGCGTAACTCTGTGAAATTTACAAATTCATCTAACATATTCAGCATCGGTGGTGCAGTGGTAGAATGCTCATGTCAGACAATAAAACAATACTGGTCGGCGACCTAAGCGCTGACCACACCAACTGGGGCTGCCATCGAAACAACACCAACGGAGCAGCACCACTTAGCAGATACATTAACTCACACGTCGCCATCATTCTTCACACAGACATCCCCACTCACTACCCTGAAAACTCTACAACTCCTACATTCATAGAAATAATCATAAATAAAAACGTCCCTAACATCCCTCACCCTGAATCCCTCCCTGAACTTAACTCAGATCACAACCCAATCATCTTTCAACTACACAACATACACTCATATATATATATATATATATATATATATATATATATATATATATATATATATATATATATATATATATATATATATATATATATATACACAAGACAAATAACATCCTTCAAACACACTGACTGGACCTCTTTCAGAAAAACTTGACTCTGCAATCACCATAAACAACACACAACAACTAGACCACGAAATACACACATTTACACGAACTATACAGAAAACAAAACAGAAACATACACAACTAATCACTATAAAAAAATATCTTGACCCCATTTCAGACCACATACGTACCCTCATAGACTCGAACTAAAGACTTTAAACAACAAAATCAAAACAGAAATCAAAAGACACAGAAATGAGACCTGGCTCACCATGCTCGGATCAATCAACCCCATCGACAACTCATTATGGAAACTTACCCGAAACCTCAAGAAACCTTTTAAACCTATCCCTACCCTCATTACGTATCAACAACATAGAATCAGTTACTGGCAGACAAAAAGCACAAGTACACTCGCATACACATTCGAACAAATACACATATCCAACACCCCCGACACACCAGACCAGACAGACATCATACAAGCTACACAATCATATCTTAACACTAAACACCCCTTTAACAAACATCAGATGCACAAATTCCTTACCACTCCTACCGAACTATTAAAAATAATAAAAATCTTTCCCAATCGCAAGTCACCCGGTCCTGACTCCATCGAAAACATCATCCTCAAGAACCTCTCCCGAAAAGCTATTGTCCAACTACACTACCTGGTTAACGCCATCCTTATCCTCCATCACTTCCCCTCCACTCGGAAGACAGCCACGGTACATCTCATCCCTAAACCCAATAAAAAACGCTCAATACGCACCAGCTACCGCCCTATCAGCCTACTTAATACCCTTTCCAAACTAGCTGAAAAAATCATCCTTTCCCGCCTCGAAGTCATAGACAAAAAGTCACACATGATTTTCAGTTCGGCTTCAGAACTAAACACAATACTGTTCAGCAGGTGTGCAGAATTGCCACCAACATAGCCATTAATTTCAACAAAGATAATGTGACTGCTATGACCCTGTTAGACATAGAAAAAGCATTCGATAAAGTATGCATAACAGGGTTAATCCATAAACTAATCAAACATAACCTACCCTCATCCCTAATCAAACTCATACACTCCCACCTCACTAGCAGATCCTTTAGACTCAAAATCATTGACACCCTCTCCGATCCCAGACCAATTGTGGCTGGAATACCGCAAGGGAGTGTACTTGGCCCCAAACTCTTCAACCTCTACCTATGCGATTTCCCAACTTTCCCTAAAACACGCACCGCATTATATGCTGACGATATCGCCATCTATGCGCACAGTCAGAACGCACAGGTGGCTATCAAACAGCTACAGATCCACATAAATATCCTTCATCAATACTGGGACAAATGGAAAATAACATTAAACGCCGACAAGACCGAAGCCATTGTCTTCACACGGAAATACACGAATCTTAAAATACACACCCCCTTTATTCATTCACAACCCCAAAATCACCACCATAAAACATGTAAAATACCTCGGTTTTCATCTCTCATTTAGACTCAATCATGCACACCACATTTAACAGCTTATCCTAACAGCACAACTATCCCTCAGCAACATATACTGCCTTCTGCCCAAATACAGCCCATTATCCCTTAAAACTAAACTCCTCCTTCACAAATCCCTCCTACGACCAATCCTTACCTACGCAGCTCCAGCCTAGTGTGGCGCCCCATACACTACTACACTGCCACTCCAGCGGTTTCAAAATAAGTGTTTGCGCCTTGCTGCACAGACTTCAAGATACATTCGTATCACAGACCTTCACCTACTGACCAACATGCCTTACATCAATTACTACATCACTCAACAAGCACAAATATTTTACACACAAACTACTACCAACCCCAACCCACTCATACAAAACATCACCCTCATCAAAGCACACAACGTTCCCTTCAGGACAAAGCACAAGCTTCTCTTTTGAATTACTACCAGTGTATCACGAGCACCCCCCAGAGCAAATCACCTAACAATAGCACACCAACCACACCTCATCTCATACCCACACACTAAACACACAAACCCCACAAAAACATAACCAGCTAATTAAAAAATACAATATATCCCACATGCAGGCCCCTCATGAATATACAACCACCACCACACATAGAGCATCACCCAACCAAGCCAACCTACACTCAACAAACAAAACAACTACACAAAACTTTAAACATATCATGCACAACTAACATTATATTATATCATCCATCACCACAACCTAATTGTCTTTAATTAATTAAGAGTAGATTTAAGTTTTACAAAAAATGTATTTCATTTGTAAATAAATGGGTTTTTATTTCCTCCTTTTCCCATATGTAATCCAAAATTCACAAAACAAAATCACAATTATTATAAAATTTACACTTTGCATACTATTGTTATTTCATACACATCTCATTGTTAAACTCCTCTGTGAGTAGGATCTCTGACAAAACCCGCCATGCGTTCCAAATAGATTGATGATTTACAAATTCAAATCCATTTAAACATCCTTCAAACATTTTGAGAGGAGTGGAAGATCAACAATAACGCACAAAAAACCGAAACCATTGTCCTTCCACGTAAATTCACAAACATTAACGTAATCACGCCATTTGAAATCAACAAACAAAAAATCTCACCCAAAAACACAGTGAATTATACTTTAGTTTACACAGAAGACTCGAACAAGGCACTAAGCATGCAACGAACAAAGCATTCGCCAACAATCGCAACATCTATCCACCCCTCGTCAAAAATAGTTCCCTTTCAACCAAAAATAAAATGCTCATTTATACGTCAATCATCCGCCGCATCTTCACGTACACATGCACAATCTGCTGCAATGTACCGGACTCCGGCATAATCCCATTGCAACGCTCCGTAACAAATGCCTCCGTAACACGTAGACTCAAATACAAGTTACTCCACCAAACATTACTCATAAAAATGATAACGTCTTTAGTAAACCCTAAGCCAAAGCGCATTGCCGGAACCCCAAAGACCCTACTCCGATCCCGACTAAAACCAAAAATAAATTCACCCCGCAACCACAAGAACCCACTTCCATCAACGTGAACGAAGACGATGATGAAGACATGGAATCACAGTCAAGTCTAGCCGAACCCAAAACACGTCCACCACCGCTGCTTATCAGCGGCCGACGCAGAAAAGATGTATCTTATCTAGATATGTTCTGTCTGCGTATCGCTCTGAAAATAACAAATTCTTCTACTATATCAAGCATCGGTGGTTCAGTGGTAGAATGCTCGCCTGCCACGCGGGCGGCCCGGGTTCGATTCCCGGCCGATGCAGATAAGTTTTATCCCATCTATAGATATGTTCTTTCTGCGTAACACAGTGAAATTTACAAATTCATCTAACATATCCAGCACTTATATCCTCTCAGTTCCCTTTCATACTAACTCAACTCCTATATTCATTTTGTCGAAACCCTTCTTCTGCGTAAAAATAAACAACGCCATATCCAACCCAAAATATATAGTAGCAGGCATTCCACAGGATAGTGTTCTTGGCCCCAAATTATTTAATCTCTTCATAAGCGATTTCCCCACATTTCACAACACACACATGACACAGTTCACCGACGACATCGCCATATACTCACATTCGTTTCATGCCACAAGACAAATTCAAATCCATCTAAACATCCTTCAAACATTTTGAGTGAAGTACAAGATCAACAATAACGCACAAAAAACCGAAACCATAGCCCTTACACGAAAATTCACAAACATTAACGTAATCACGCCATTTGTAATCAACAAACAAAAAATCGTCCGAAGAAGAAATTTCGTCCACGTCACTTCAAGAACCAGACTAGGAATCTGACCTAGCCTCCACCGGAGAAACCGTGGTAGAAATGAACGAAGACGTCGCCCCTTAACCACCACCTGAAATATCAACACCTGAGCTAGTGCACATGCCAACATCAACTAAAACCACATACACCCAGGTAAACGAGGCTTTCACAATGACCAATATTATTAATTCTAGCAATCCTCTATCATGCTACCACCAACAGTCGGCGAAACACAAAAATGATGACGTCTTTAGTATCCCTAAACCAAAGCGCATTGCCGGAACCTCCGAAGACTCTACCCCGATCCCGACTAAAACCAAAAATAAATTCACCCCGCTACCACAAGAACCCACTTCCATCAACGTGAGCGAAGACGATGATGAAGGCATGGAATCACAGTCAAGTCTAGCCGAACCCAAAACACGTCCTCCACCGCTGCTTATCAGCGGCCGAAGCAGAAAAGTTGTCGCTCTGAAAATAACAAATTCTTCTACTATATCAAGCATCGGTGGTTCAGTGGTAGATTGCTCGCCTGCCACGCGGGCGGCCCGGGTTCGATTCCCGGCCGATGCAGATAAGTTTTATCCCATCTAGATATGTTCTTTCTGCGTAACTCTGTGAAATTTACAAATTCATCTAACATATTCAGCATCGGTGGTGCAGTGCAGCTCATGTCAGACAATAAAACAATACTGGTCGGCGACCTAAGCGCTGACCACACCAACTGGGGCTGCCATCGAAACAACACCAACGGAGCAGCACCACTTAGCAGATACATTAACTCACACGTCGCCATCATTCTTCACACAGACATCCCCACTCACTACCCTGAAAACTCTACAACTCCTACATTCATAGAAATAATCATAAATAAAAACGTCCCTAACATCCCTCACCCTGAATCCCTCCCTGAACTTAACTCAGATCACAACCCAATCATCTTTCAACTACACAACATACACTCATATATATATACATATATATATATATATATATATATATATATATATATATATATATATATATATATATATATATATATATATATATATATACAAGACAAATAACATCCTTCAAACACACTGACTGGACCTCTTTCAGAAAAACTTGACTCTGCAATCACCATAAACAACACACAACAACTAGACCACGAAATACACACATTTACACGAACTATACAGAAAACAAAACAGAAACATACACAACTAATCACTATAAAAAAATATCTTGACCCCATTTCAGACCACATACGTACCCTCATAGACTCGAACTAAAGACTTTAAACAACAAAATCAAAACAGAAATCAAAAGATACAGAAATGAGACCTGGCTCACCATGCTCGGATCAATCAACCCCATCGAAAACTCATTATGGAAACTTACCCGAAACCTCAAGAAACCTTTTAAACCTATCCCTACCCTCATTACGTATCAACAACATAGAATCAGTTACTGGCAGACAAAAAGCACAAGTACACTCGCATACACATTCGAACAAATACACATATCCAACACCCCCGACACACCAGACCAGACAGACATCATACAAGCTACACAATCATATCTTAACACTAAACACCCCTTTAACAAACATCAGATGCACAAATTCCTTACCACTCCTACCGAACTATTAAAAATAATAAAAATCTTTCCCAATCGCAAGTCACCCGGTCCTGACTCCATCGAAAACATCATCCTCAAGAACCTCTCCCGAAAAGCTATTGTCCAACTACACTACCTGGTTAACGGCATCCTTATCCTCCATCACTTCCCCTCCACTCGGAAGACAGCCACGGTACATCTCATCCCTAAACCCAATAAAAAACGCTCAATACCCACCAGCTACCGCCCTATCAGCCTACTTAATACCCTTTCCAAACTAGCTGAAAAAATCATCCTTTCCCGCCTCGAAGTCATAGACAAAAAGTCACACATGATTTTCAGTTCGGCTTCAGAACTAAACACAATACTGTTCAGCAGGTGTGCAGAATTGCCACCAACATAGCCATTAATTTCAACAAAGATAATGTGACTGCTATGACCCTGTTAGACATAGAAAAAGCATTCGATAAAGTATGCATAACAGGGTTAATCCATAAACTAATCAAACATAACCTACCCTCATCCCTAATCAAACTCATACACTCCCACCTCACTAGCAGATCCTTTAGACTCAAAATCATTGACACCCTCTCCGATCCCAGACCAATTGTGGCTGGAATACCGCAAGGGAGTGTACTTGGCCCCAAACTCTTCAACCTCTACCTATGCGATTTCCCAACTTTCCCTAAAACACGCACCGCATTATATGCTGACGATATCGCCATCTATGCGCACAGTCAGAACGCACAGGTGGCTATCAAACAGCTACAGATCCACATAAATATCCTTCATCAATACTGGGACAAATGGAAAATAACATTAAACGCCGACAAGACCGAAGCCATTGTCTTCACACGGAAATACACGAATCTTAAAATACACACCCCCTTTATTCATTCACAACCACAAAATCACCACCATAAAACATGTAAAATACCTCGGTTTTCATCTCTCATTTAGACTCAATCATGCACACCACATTTAACAGCTTATCCTAACAGCACAACTATCCCTCAGCAACATATACTGCATTCTGCCCAAATACAGCCCATTATCCCTTAAAACTAAACTCCTCCTTCACAAATCCCTCCTACGACCAATCCTTACCTACGCAGCTCCAGCCTAGTGTGGCGCCCCATACACTACTACACTGCCACTCCAGCGGTTTCAAAATAAGTGTTTGCGCCTTGCTGCACAGACTTCAAGATACATTCGCATCACAGACCTTCACCTACTGACCAACATGCCTTACATCAATTACTACATCACTCAACAAGCACAAATATTTTACACACAAACTACTACCAACCCCAACCCACTCATACAAAACATCACCCTCATCAAAGCACACAACGTTCCCTTCAGGACAAAGCACAAGCTTCTCTTTTGAATTACTACCAGTGTACCACGAGCACCCCCCAGAGCAAATCACCTAACAATAGCACACCAACCACACCTCATCTCATACCCACACACAAACCCCACAAAAACATAACCAGCTAATTAAAAAATACAATATATCCCACATGCAGGCCCCTCATGAATATACAACCACCACCACACATAGAGCATCACCCAACCAAGCCAACCTACACTCAACAAACAAAACAACTACACAAAACTTTAAACATATCATGCACAACTAACATTATATTATATCATCCATCACCACAACCTTATTGTTTTTAATTAATTAAGAGTAGATTTAAGTTTTACAAAACATGTATTTAATTTGTAAATAAATGGGTTTTTATTTCCTCCTTTTCCCATATGTAATCCAAAATTCACAAAACAAAATCACAATTATTATAAAATTTACACTTTTCATACTATTGTTATTTCATACACATCTCATTGTTAAACTCCTCTGTGAGTAGGATCTCTGACAAAACCCGCCATGCGTTCCAAATAGTTTGATAATTTACAAATTCAAATCCATTTAAACATCCTTCAAACATTTTGAGAGGAGTGGAAGATCAACAATAACGCACAAAAAACCGAAACCATTGTCCTTCCACGTAAATTCACAAACATTAACGTAATCACGCCATTTGAAATCAACAAACAAAAAATCTCACCCAAAAACACAGTGAATTATACTTTAGTTTACACAGAAGACTCGAACAAGGCACTAAGCATGCAACGAACAAAGCATTCGCCGACAATCGCAACATCTATCCACCCCTCGTCAAAAATAGTTCCCTTTCAACCAAAAATAAAATGCTCATTTATACGTCAATCATCCGCCGCATCTTCACGTACACATCCACAATCTGCTGCAATGTACCGGACTCCGGCATAATCCCATTGCAACGCTCCGTAACAAGTGCCTCCGTAACACGTAGACTCAAATACAAGTTACCCCACCAAACATTACTCATAAAAATGATAACGTCTTTAGTAAACCCTAAGCCAAAGCGCATTGCCGGAACCCCCAAAGACCCTACTCCGATCGTGACTAAAACCAAAAATAAATTCACCCCGCAACCACAAGAACCCACTTCCATCAACGTGAACGAAGACGATGATGAAGACATGGAATCACAGTCAAGTCTAGCCGAACCCAAAACACGTCCACCACCGCTGCTTATCAGCGGCCGACGCAGAAAAGATGTATCTTATCTAGATATGTTCTGTCTGCGTATCGCTCTGAAAATAACAAATTCTTCTACTATATCAAGCATCGGTGGTTCAGTGGTAGAATGCTCGCCTGCCACGCGGGCATCTTCACGTACACATCCACAATCTGCTGCAATGTACCGGACTCTGGCATAATCCCATTGCAACGCTCCGTAACAAGTGCCTCCGTAACACGTAGACTCAAATACAAGTTACCCCACCAAACATTACTCAAAAAAATGATAACGTCTTTAGTAAACCCTAAGCCAAAGCGCATTGCCGGAACCCCCAAAGATCCAACTCCGATCCCGACTAAAACCAAAAATAAATTCACCCCGCTACCACAAGAACCCACTTCCATCAACGTGAACGAAGACGATGATGAAGGCATGGAATCACAGTCAAGTCTAGCCGAACCCAAAACACGTCCTCCACCGCTGCTTATCAGCGGCCGACGCAGAAAAGTTGTATCTTATCTAGATATGTTCTGTCTGCGTATCGCTCTGAAAATAACAAATTCTTCTACTATATCAAGCATCGGTGGTTCAGTGGTAGAATGCTCGCCTTCCACGCGGGCGGCCCGGGTTCGATTCCCGGCCAAAGCAGATAAGTTTTATCCCATCTAGATATGTTCTTTCTGCGTAACTCTGTGAAATTTACAAATTCATCTAACATATTCAGCACGGGTGGTTCAGTGGTAGTCTGCTGCAGTACATTAAATCCTCAAAGCCCAAAACAATCCTCGCTCTCCTACTAGCTACCACCGTATCAGTCTCCTTAAAACCATCTCCATATTATCTGAGAAAATCATGCTATCTCGGGTCACTGATATCGACACTGGCCAATCTTACTAACCCCTGATCGCCAGTTTGGCTTCCGAGTCAGACATTGCACGGTGGAACAGGTGTGCAGGATAGTAACCGATATTGCGACTCATTTCAACAAATATAAACTCACGGTCAGGACCCTACTGGACATAGAAACAGCCTCCGATACGGTCTGCACAGTAGCACTCATAGCCAAACTTATATCCTCTCAGTTCCCTTTCATACTAACTCATCTCCTATATTCATTTTGTCGAAACCCTTCTTCTGCGTAAAAATAAACAACGCCATATCCAACCCAAAACATATAGTAGCAGGCATTCCACAGGATAGTGTTCTTGGCCCCAAATTATTTAATCTCTTCATAAGCGATTTCCCCACATTTCACAACACACACATGACACAGTTCACCGACGACATCGCCATATACTCACATTCGTTTCATGCCACAAGACAAATTGAAATCCATCTAAACATCCTTCAAACATTTTGAGTGAAGTACAAGATCAACAATAACGCACAAAAAACCGAAACCATAGCCCTTACACGAAAATTCACAAACATTAACGTAATCACGCCATTTGTAATCAACAAACAAAAAATCGTCCGAAGAAGAAATTTCGTCCACGTCACTTCAAGAACCAGACTAGGAATCTGACCTAGCCTCCACCGGAGAAACCGTGGTAGAAATGAACGAAGACGTCGCCCCTTAACCACCACCTGAAATATCAACACCTGAGCTAGTGCACATGCCAACATCAACTAAAACCACATACACCCAGGTAAACGAGGCTTTCACAATGACCAATATTATTAATTCTAGCAATCCTCTATCATGCTACCACCAACAGTCGGCGAAACACAAAAATGATGACGTCTTTAGTATCCCTAAACCAAAGCGCATTGCCGGAACCCCCGAAGACTCTACCCCGATCCCGACTAAAACCAAAAATAAATTCACCCCGCTACCACAAGAACCCACTTCCATCAACGTGAGCGAAGACGATGATGAAGGCATGGAATCACAGTCAAGTCTAGCCGAACCCAAAACACGTCCTCCACCGCTGCTTATCAGCGGCCGAAGCAGAAAAGTTGTATCTTATCTAGATATGTTCTGTCTGCGTATCGCTCTGAAAATAACAAATTCTTCTACTATATCAAGCATCGGTGGTTCAGTGGTAGAATGCTCGCCTGCCACGCGGGCGGCCCGGGTTCGATTCCCGGCCGATGCAGATAAGTTTTATCCCATCTAGATATGTTCTTTCTGCGTAACTCTGTGAAATTTACAAATTCATCTAACATATTCAGCATCGGTGGTGCAGTGGTAGAATGCTCATGTCAGACAATAAAACAATACTGGTCGGCGACCTAAGCGCTGACCACACCAACTGGGGCTGCCATCGAAACAACACCAACGGAGCAGCACCACTTAGCAGATACATTAACTCACACGTCGCCATCATTCTTCACACAGACATCCCCACTCACTACCCTGAAAACTCTACAACTCCTACATTCATAGAAATAATCATAAATAAAAACGTCCCTAACATCCCTCACCCTGAATCCCTCCCTGAACTTAACTCAGATCACAACCCAATCATCTTTCAACTACACAACATACACTCATATATATATATATATATATATATATATATATATATATATATATATATATATATATATATATATATATATATATATATATATATATATATATACACAAGACAAATAACATCCTTCAAACACACTGACTGGACCTCTTTCAGAAAAACTTGACTCTGCAATCACCATAAACAACACACAACAACTAGACCACGAAATACACACACTTACACGAACTATACAGAAAACAAAACAGAAACATACACAACTAATCACTATAAAAAAATATCTTGACCCCATTTCAGACCACATACGTACCCTCATAGACTCGAACTAAAGACTTTAAACAACAAAATCAAAACAGAAATCAAAAGACACAGAAATGAGACCTGGCTCACCATGCTCGGATCAATCAACCCCATCGACAACTCATTATGGAAACTTACCCGAAAGCTCAAGAAACCTTTTAAACCTATCCCTACCCTCATTACGTATCAACAACATAGAATCAGTTACTGGCAGACAAAAAGCACAAGTACACTCGCATACACATTCGAACAAATACACATATCCAACACCCCCGACACACCAGAACAGACAGACATCATACAAGCTACACAATCATATCTTAACACTAAACACCCCTTTAACAAACATCAGATGCACAAATTCCTTACCACTCCTACCGAACTATTAAAAATAATAAAAATCTTTCCCAATCGCAAGTCACCCGGTCCTGACTCCATCGAAAACATCATCCTCAAGAACCTCTCCCGAAAAGCTATTGTCCAACTACACTACCTGGTTAACGCCATCCTTATCCTCCATCACTTCCCCTCCACTCGGAAGACAGCCACGGTACATCTCATCCCTAAACCCAATAAAAAACGCTCAATACCCACCAGCTACAGCCCTATCAGCCTACTTAATACCCTTTCCAAACTAGCTGAAAAAATCATCCTTTCCCGCCTCGAAGTCATAGACAAAAAGCAAAAAGTCACACATGATTTTCAGTTCGGCTTCAGAACCAAACACAATAATGTTCAGCAGGTGTGCAGAATTGCCACCAACATAGCCATTAATTTCAACAAAGATAATGTGACTGCTATGACCCTGTTAGACATAGAAAAAGCATTCGATAAAGTATGCATAACAGGGTTAATCCATAAACTAATCAAACATAACCTACCCTCATCCCTAATCAAACTCATACACTCCCACCTCACTAGCAGATCCTTTAGACTCAAAATCAATGACACCTTCTCCGATCCCAGACCAATTGTGGCTGGAATACCGCAAGGGAGTGTACTTGGCCCCAAACTCTTCAACCTCTACCTATGCGATTTCCCAACTTTCCCTAAAACACGCACCGCATTATATGCTGACGATATCGCCATCTATGCGCACAGTCAGAACGCACAGGTGGCTATCAAACAGCTACAGATCCACATAAATATCCTTCATCAATACTGGGACAAATGGAAAATAACAATAAACGCCGACAAGACCGAAGCCATTGTCTTCACACGGAAATACACGAATCTTAAAATACACACCCCCTTTATTCATTCACAACCACAAAATCACCACCATAAAACATGTAAAATACCTCGGTTTTCATCTCTCATTTAGACTCAATCATGCACACCACATTTAACAGCTTATCCTAACAGCACAACTATCCCTCAGCAACATATACTGCCTTCTGCCCAAATACAGCCCATTATCCCTTAAAACTAAACTCCTCCTTCACAAATCCCTCCTACGACCAATCCTTACCTACGCAGCTCCAGCCTAGTGTGGCGCCCCATACACTACTACACTGCCACTCCAGCGGTTTCAAAATAAGTGTTTGCGCCTTGCTGCACAGACTTCAAGATACATTCGCATCACAGACCTTCACCTACTGACCAACATGCCTTACATCAATTACTACATCACTCAACAAGCACAAATATTTTACACACAAACTACTACCAACCCCAACCCACTCATACAAAACATCACCCTCATCAAAGCACACAACGTTCCCTTCAGGACAAAGCACAAGCTTCTCTTTTGAATTACTACCAGTGTACCACGAGCACCCCCCAGAGCAAATCACCTAACAATAGCACACCAACCACACCTCATCTCATACCCACACACAAACCCCACAAAAACATAACCAGCTAATTAAAAAATACAATATATCCCACATGCAGGCCCCTCATGAATATACAACCACCACCACACATAGAGCATCACCCAACCAAGCCAACCTACACTCAACAAACAAAACAACTACACAAAACTTTAAACATATCATGCACAACTAACATTATATTATATCATCCATCACCACAACCTAATTGTCTTTAATTAATTAAGAGTAGATTTAAGTTTTACAAAAAATGTATTTCATTTGTAAATAAATGGGTTTTTATTTCCTCCTTTTCCCATATGTAATCCAAAATTCACAAAACAAAATCACAATTATTATAAAATTTACACTTTGCATACTATTGTTATTTCATACACATCTCATTGTTAAACTCCTCTGTGAGTAGGATCTCTGACAAAACCCGCCATGCGTTCCAAATAGATTGATGATTTACAAATTCAAATCTATTTACACATCCTTCAAACATTTTGAGAGGAGTGGAAGATCACCAATAACGCACAAAAAACCGAAACCATTGTCCTTTCACGTAAATTCACAAACATTAACGTAATCACGCCATTTGAAATCAACAAACAAAAAATCTCACCCAAAAACACAGTGAATTATACTTTAGTTTACACAGAAGACTCGAACAAGGCACTAAGCATGCAACGAACAAAGCATTCGCCGAAAATCGCAACATCTATCCACCCCTCGTCAGAAATAGTTCCCTTTCAACCAAAAATAAAATGCTCATTTATACGTCAATCATCCGCCGCATCTTCACGTACACATCCACAATCTGCTGCAATGTACCGGACTCCGGCATAATCCCATTGCAACGCTCCGTAACAAGTGCCTCCGTAACACGTAGACTCAAATACAAGTTACTCCACCAAACATTACTCATAAAAATGATAACGTCTTTAGTAAACCCTAAGCCAAAGCGCATTGCCGGAACCCCAAAGACCCTACTCCAATCCCGACTAAAACCAAAAATAAATTCACCCCGCAACCACAAGAACCCACTTCCATCAACGTGAACGAAGACGATGATGAAGACATGGAATCACAGTCAAGTCTAGCCGAACCCAAAACACGTCCACCACCGCTGCTTATCAGCGGCCGACGCAGAAAAGATGTATCTTATCTAGATATGTTCTGTCTGCGTATCGCTCTGAAAATAACAAATTCTTCTACTATATCAAGCATCGGTGGTTCAGTGGTAGAATGCTCGCCTGCCACGCGGGCGGCCCGGGTTCGATTCCCGGCCGATGCAGATAAGTTTTATCCCATCTATAGATATGTTCTTTCTGCGTAACACAGTGAAATTTACAAATTCATCTAACATATCCAGCACCGGTAGTTCAGTAGGAGTCTGCTGCAGTACATAAAATCCTCAAAGCCCAAAACAATCCTCGCTCTCCTACTAGCTACCACTGTATCAGTCTCTTTAAAACCATCTCCATATTAACTGAGAAAATCATGCTATCTCGGGTCACTGATATCGACACTGGCCAATCTTACTAACCCCTGATCGCCAGTTTGGCTTCCGAGTCAGACATTGCACGGTGGAACAGGTGTGCAGGATAGTAACCGATATTGCGACTCATTTCAACAAATATAAACTCACGGTCAGGACCCTACTGGACATAGAAACAGCCTCCGATACGGTCTGCACAGTAGCACTCATAGCCAAACTTATATCCTCTCAGTTCCCTTTCATACCAACTCAACTCCTATATTCATTTTGTCGAAACCCTTCTTCTGCGTAAAAATAAACAACGCCATATCCAACCCAAAACATATAGTAGCAGGCATTCCACAGGATAGTGTTCTTGGCCCCAAATTATTTAATCTCTTCATAAGCGATTTCCCCACATTTCACAACACACACATGACACAGTTCACCGACGACATCGCCATATACTCACATTCGTTTCATGCCACAAGACAAATTCAAATCCATCTAAACATCCTTCAAACATTTTGAGTGAAGTACAAGATCAACAATAACGCACAAAAAACCGAAACCATAGCCCTTACACGAAAATTCACAAACTTTAACGTAATCACGCCATTTGTAATCAACAAACAAAAAATCGTCCGAAGAAGAAATTTCGTCCACGTCACTTCAAGAACCAGACTAGGAATCTGACCTAGCCTCCACCGGAGAAACCGTGGTAGAAATGAACGAAGACATCGCCCCTTAACCACCATCTGAAATATCAACACCTGAGCTAGTGCACATGCCAACATCAACTAAAACCACATACACCCAGGTAAACGAGGCTTTCACAATGACCAATATTATTAATTCTAGCAATCCTCTATCATGCTACCACCAACAGTCGGCGAAACACAAAAATGATGACGTCTTTAGTATCCCTAAACCAAAGCGCATTGCCGGAACCCCCAAAGACTCTACCCCGATCCCGACTAAAACCAAAAATAAATTCACCCCGCTACCACAAGAACCCACTTCCATCAACGTGGGCGAAGACGATGATGAAGGCATGGAATCACAGTCAAGTCTAGCCGAACCCAAAACACGTCCTCCACCGCTGCTTATCAGCGGCCGAAGCAGAAAAGTTGTATCTTATCTAGATATGTTCTGTCTGCGTATCGCTCTGAAAATAACAAATTCTTCTACTATATCAAGCATCGGTGGTTCAGTGGTAGAATGCTCGCCTGCCACGCGGGCGGCCCGGGTTCGATTCCCGGCCGATGCAGATAAGTTTTATCCCATCTAGATGTGTTCTTTCTGCGTAACTCTGTGAAATTTACAAATTCATCTAACATATTCAGCATCGGTGGTGCAGTGGTAGAATGCTCATGTCAGACAATAAAACAATACTGGTCGGCGACCTAAGCGCTGACCACACCAACTGGGGCTGCCATCGAAACAACACCAACGGAGCAGCACCACTTAGCAGATACATTAACTCACACGTCGCCATCATTCTTCACACAGACATCCCCACTCACTACCCTGAAAACTCTACAACTCCTACATTCATAGAAATAATCATAAATAAAAACGTCCCTAACATCCCTCACCCTGAATCCCTCCCTGAACTTAACTCAGATCACAACCCAATCATCTTTCAACTACACAACATACACTCATATATATATATATATATACATATATATATATATATATATATATATATATATATATATATATATATATATATATATATATATATATATATATATATATATACAAGACAAATAACATCCTTCAAACACACTGACTGGACCTCTTTCAGAAAAACTTGACTCTGCAATCACCATAAACAACACACAACAACTAGACCACGAAATACACACATTTACACGAACTATACAGAAAACAAAACAGAAACATACACAACTAATCACTATAAAAAAATATCTTGACCCCATTTCAGACCACATACGTACCCTCATAGACTCGAACTAAAGACTTTAAACAACAAAATCAAAACAGAAATCAAAAGACACAGAAATGAGACCTGGCTCACCATGCTCGGATCAATCAACCCCATCGACAACTCATTATGTAAACTTACCCGAAACCTCAAGAAACCTTTTAAACCTATCCCTACCCTCATTACGTATCAACAACATAGAATCAGTTACTGGCAGACAAAAAGCACAAGTACACTCGCATACACATTCGAACAAATACACATATCCAACACCCCCGACACACCAGACCAGACAGACATCATACAAGCTACACAATCATATCTTAACACTAAACACCCCTTTAACAAACATCAGATGCACAAATTCCTTACCACTCCTACCGAACTATTAAAAATAATAAAAATCTTTCCCAATCGCAAGTCACCCGGTCCTGACTCCATCGAAAACATCATCCTCAAGAACCTCTCCCGAAAAGCTATTGTCCAACTACACTACCTGGTTAACGCCATCCTTATCCTCCATCACTTCCCCTCCACTCGGAAGACAGCCACGGTACATCTCATCCCTAAACCCAATAAAAAACGCTCAATACCCACCAGCTACCGCCCTATCAGCCTACTTAATACCCTTTCCAAACTAGCTGAAAAAATCATCCTTTCCCGCCTCGAAGTCATAGACAAAAAGCAAAAAGTCACACATGATTTTCAGTTCGGCTTCAGAACCAAACACAATACTGTTCAGCAGGTGTGCAGAATTGCCACCAACATAGCCATTAATTTCAACAAAGATAATGTGACTGCTATGACCCTGTTAGACATAGAAAAAGCATTCGATAAAGTATGCATAACAGGGTTAATCCATAAACTAATCAAACATAACCTACCCTCATCCCTAATCAAACTCATACACTCCCACCTCACTAGCAGATCCTTTAGACTCAAAATCATTGACACCCTCTCCGATCCCAGACCAATTGTGGCTGGAATACCGCAAGGGAGTGTACTTGGCCCCAAACTCTTCAACCTCTACCTATGCGATTTCACAACTTTCCCTAAAACACGCACCGCATTATATGCTGACGATATCGCCATCTATGCGCACAGTCAGAACGCACAGGTGGCTATCAAACAGCTACAGATCCACATAAATATCCTTCATCAATACTGGGACAAATGGAAAATAACATTAAACGCCGACAAGACCGAAGCCATTGTCTTCACACGGAAATACACGAATCTTAAAATACACACCCCCTTTATTCATTCACAACCACAAAATCACCACCATAAAACATGTAAAATACCTCGGTTTTCATCTCTCATTTAGACTCAATCATGCACACCACATTTAACAGCTTATCCTAACAGCACAACTATCCCTCAGCAACATATACTGCCTTCTGCCCAAATACAGCCCATTATCCCTTAAAACTAAACTCCTCCTTCACAAATCCCTCCTACGACCAATCCTTACCTACGCAGCTCCAGCCTAGTGTGGCGCCCCATACACTACTACACTGCCACTCCAGCGGTTTCAAAATAAGTGTTTGCGCCTTGCTGCACAGACTTCAAGATACATTCGCATCACAGACCTTCACCTACTGACCAACATGCCTTACATCAATTACTACATCACTCAACAAGCACAAATATTTTACACACAAACTACTACCAACCCCAACCCACTCATACAAAACATCACCCTCATCAAAGCACACAACGTTCCCTTCAGGACAAAGCACAAGCTTCTCTTTTGAATTACTACCAGTGTACCACGAGCACCCCCCAGAGCAAATCACCTAACAATAGCACACCAACCACACCTCATCTCATACCCACACACTAAACACACAAACCCCACAAAAACATAACCAGCTAATTAAAAAATACAATATATCCCACATGCAGGCCCCTCATGAATATACAACCACCACCACACATAGAGCATCACCCAACCAAGCCAACCTACACTCAACAAACAAAACAACTACACAAAACTTTAAACATATCATGCACAACTAACATTATATTATATCATCCATCACCACAACCTAATTGTCTTTAATTAATTAAGAGTAGATTTAAGTTTTACAAAAAATGTATTTCATTTGTAAATAAATGGGTTTTTATTTCCTCCTTTTCCCATATGTAATCCAAAATTCACAAAACAAAATCACAATTATTATAAAATTTACACTTTGCATACTATTGTTATTTCATACACATCTCATTGTTAAACTCCTCTGTGAGTAGGATCTCTGACAAAACCCGCTATGCGTTCCAAATAGATTGATGATTTACAAATTCAAATCCATTTAAACATCCTTCAAACATTTTGAGAGGAGTGGAAGATCAACAATAACGCACAAAAAACCGAAACTATTGTCCTTCCACGTAAATTCACAAACATTAACGTAATCACGCCATTTGAAATCAACAAACAAAAAATCTCACCCAAAAACACACAGTGAATTATACTTTAGTTTACACAGAAGACTCGAACAAGGCACTAAGCATGCAACGAACAAAGCATTCGCCGACAATCGCAACATCTATCCACCCCTCGTCAAAAATAGTTCCCTTTCAACCAAAAATAAAATGCTCATTTATACGTCAATCATCCGCCGCATCTTCACGTACACATCCACAATCTGCTGCAATGTACCGGACTCCGGCATAATCCCATTGCAACGCTCCGTAACAAGTGCCTCCGTAACACGTAGACTCAAATACAAGTTACTCCACCAAACATTACTCATAAAAATGATAACGTCTTTAGTAAACCCTAAGCCAAAGCGCATTGCCGGAACCCCAAAGACCCTACTCCGATCCCGACTAAAACCAAAAATAAATTCACCCCGCAACCACAAGAACCCTCTTCCATCAACGTGAACGAAGACGATGATGAAGACATGGAATCACAGTCAAGTCTAGCCGAACCCAAAACACGTCCACCACCGCTGCTTATCAGCGGCCGACGCAGAAAAGATGTATCTTATCTAGATATGTTCTGTCTGCGTATCGCTCTGAAAATAACAAATTCTTCTACTATATCAAGCATCGGTGGTTCAGTGGTAGAATGCTCGCCTGCCACGCGGGCGGCCCGGGTTCGATTCCCGGCCGATGCAGATAAGTTTTATCCCATCCATAGATATGTTCTTTCTGCGTAACACAGTGAAATTTACAAATTCATCTAACATATCCAGCACCGGTGGTTCAGTGGTAGTCTGCTGCAGTACATAAAATCCTCAAAGCCCAAAACAATCCTCGCTCTCCTACTAGCTACCACCGTATCAGTCTCTTTAAAACCATCTCCATATTAACTGAGAAAATCATGCTATCTCGGGTCACTGATATCGACACTGGCCAATCTTACTAACCCCTGATCGCCAGTTTGGCTTCCGAGTCAGACATTGCACGGTGGAACAGATGTGCAGGATAGTAACCGATATTGCGACTCATTTCAACAAATATAAACTCACGGTCAGGACCCTACTGGACATAGAAACAGCCTCCGATACGGTCTGCACAGTAGCACTCATAGCCAAACTTATATCCTCTCAGTTCCCTTTCATACTAACTCAACTCCTATATTCATTTTGTCGAAACCCTTCTTCTGCGAAAAAATAAACAACGCCATATCCAACCCAAAACATATAGTAGCAGGCATTCCACAGGATAGTGTTCTTGGCCCCAAATTATTTAATCTCTTCATAAGCGATTTCCCCACATTTCACAACACACACATGACACAGTTCACCGACGACATCGGCATATACTCACATTCGTTTCATGCCACAAGACAAATTCAAATCCATCTAAACATCCTTCAAACATTTTGAGTGAAGTACAAGATCAACAATAACGCACAAAAAACCAAAACCATAGCCCTTACACGAAAATTCACAAACTTTAACGTAATCACGCCATTTGTAATCAACAAACAAAAAATCGTCCGAAGAAGAAATTTCGTCCACGTCACTTCAAGAACCAGACTAGGAATCTGACCTAGCCTCCACCGGAGAAACCGTGGTAGAAATGAACGAAGACATCGCCCCTTAACCACCACCTGAAATATCAACACCTGAGCTAGTGCACATGCCAACATCAACTAAAACCACATACACCCAGGTAAACGAGGCTTTCACAATGACCAATATTATTAATTCTAGCAATCCTCTATCATGCTACCACCAACAGTCGGCGAAACACAAAAATGATGACGTCTTTAGTATCCCTAAACCAAAGCGCATTGCCGGAACCCCCAAAGACTCTACCCCGATCCCGACTAAAACCAAAAATAAATTCACCCCGCTACCACAAGAACCCACTTCCATCAACGTGAGCGAAGACGATGATGAAGGCATGGAATCACAGTCAAGTCTAGCCGAACCCAAAACACGTCCTCCACCGCTGCTTATCAGCGGCCGAAGCAGAAAAGTTGTATCTTATCTAGATATGTTCTGTCTGCGTATCGCTCTGAAAATAACAAATTCTTCTACTATATCAAGCATCGGTGGTTCAGTGGTAGAATGCTCGCCTGCCACGCGGGCGGCCCGGGTTCGATTCCCGGCCGATGCAGATAAGTTTTATCCCATCTAGATATGTTCTTTCTGCGTAACTCTGTGAAATTTACAAATTCATCTAACATATTCAGCATCGGTGGTGCAGTGGTAGAATGCTCATGTCAGACAATAAAACAATACTGGTCGGCGACCTAAGCGCTGACCACACCAACTGGGGCTGCCATCGAAACAACACCAACGGAGCAGCACCACTTAGCAGATACATTAACTCACACGTCGCCATCATTCTTCACACAGACATCCCCACTCACTACCCTGAAAACTCTACAACTCCTACATTCATAGAAATAATCATAAATAAAAACGTCCCTAACATCCCTCACCCTGAATCCCTCCCTGAACTTAACTCAGATCACAACCCAATCATCTTTCAACTACACAACATACACTCATATATATATATATATATATACATATATATATATATATATATATATATATATATATATATATATATATATATATATATATACAAGACAAATAACATCCTTCAAACACACTGACTGGACCTCTTGCAGAAAAACTTGACTCTGCAATCACCATAAACAACACACAACAACTAGACCACGAAATACACACATTTACACGAACTATACAGAAAACAAAACAGAAACATACACAACTAATCACTATAAAAAAATATCTTGACCCCATTTCAGACCACATACGTACCCTCATAGACTCGAACTAAAGACTTTAAACAACAAAATCAAAACAGAAATCAAAAGACACAGAAATGAGACCTGGCTCACCATGCTCGGATCAATCAACCCCATCGACAACTCATTATGTAAACTTACCCGAAACCTCAAGAAACCTTTTAAACCTATCCCTACCCTCATTACGTATCAACAACATAGAATCAGTTACTGGCAGACAAAAAGCACAAGTACACTCGCATACACATTCGAACAAATACACATATCCAACACCCCCGACACACCAGACCAGACAGACATCATACAAGCTACACAATCATATCTTAACACTAAACACCCCTTTAACAAACATCAGATGCACAAATTCCTTACCACTCCTACCGAACTATTAAAAATAATAAAAATCTTTCCCAATCGCAAGTCACCCGGTCCTGACTCCATCGAAAACATCATCCTCAAGAACCTCTCCCGAAAAGCTATTGTCCAACTACACTACCTGGTTAACGCCATCCTTATCCTCCATCACTTCCCCTCCACTCGGAAGACAGCCACGGTACATCTCATCCCTAAACCCAATAAAAAACGCTCAATACCCACCAGCTACCGCCCTATCAGCCTACTTAATACCCTTTCCAAACTAGCTGAAAAAATCATCCTTTTCCGCCTCGAAGTCATAGACAAAAAGCAAAAAGTCACACATGATTTTCAGTTCGGCTTCAGAACCAAACACAATACTGTTCAGCAGGTGTGCAGAATTGCCACCAACATAGCCATTAATTTCAACAAAGATAATGTGACTGCTATGACCCTGTTAGACATAGAAAAAGCATTCGATAAAGTATGCATAACAGGGTTAATCCATAAACTAATCAAACATAACCTACCCTCATCCCTAATCAAACTCATACACTCCCACCTCACTAGCAGATCCTTTAGACTCAAAATCAATGACACCCTCTCCGATCCCAGACCAATTGTGGCTGGAATACCGCAAGGGAGTGTACTTGGCCCCAAACTCTTCAACCTCTACCTATGCAATTTCCCAACATTCCCTAAAACACGCACCGCATTATATGCTGACGATATCGCCATCTATGCGCACAGTCATAACGCACAGGTGGCTATCAAACAGCTACAGATCCACATAAATATCCTTCATCAATACTGGGACAAATGGAAAATAACAATAAACGCCGACAAGACCGAAGCCATTGTCTTCACACGGAAATACACGAATCTTAAAATACACACCCCCTTTATTCATTCACAACCACAAAATCACCACCATAAAACATGTAAAATACCTCGGTTTTCATCTCTCATTTAGACTCAATCATGCACACCACATTTAACAGCTTATCCTAACAGCACAACTATCCCTCAGCAACATATACTGCCTTCTGCCCAAATACAGCCCATTATCCCTTAAAACTAAACTCCTCCTTCACAAATCCCTCCTACGACCAATCCTTACCTTCGCAGCTCCAGCCTGGTGTGGCGCCCCATACACTACTACACTGCCACTCCAGCGGTTTCAAAATAAGTGTTTGCGCCTTGCTGCACAGACTTCAAGATACATTCGTATCACAGACCTTCACCTACTGACCAACATGCCTTACATCAATTACTACATCACTCAACAAGCACAAATATTTTACACACAAACTACTACCAACCCCAACCCACTCATACAAAACATCACCCTCATCAAAGCACACAACGTTCCCTTCAGGACAAAGCACAAGCTTCTCTTTTGAATTACTACCAGTGTACAACGAGCACCCCCCAGAGCAAATCACCTAACAATAGCACACCAACCACACCTCATCTCATACCCACACACTAAACACACAAACCCCACAAAAACATAATCAGCTAATTAAAAAATACAATATATCCCACATGCAGGCCCCTCATGAATATACAACCACCACCACACATAGAGCATCACCCAACCAAGCCAACCTACACTCAACAAACAAAACAACTACACAAAACTTTAAACATATCATGCACAACTAACATTATATTATATCATCCATCACCACAACCTAATTGTCTTTAATTAATTAAGAGTAGATTTAAGTTTTACAAAAAATGTATTTCATTTGTAAATAAATGGGTTTTTATTTCCTCCTTTTCCCATATGTAATCCAAAATTCACAAAACAAAATCACAATTATTATAAAATTTACACTTTGCATACTATTGTTATTTCATACACATCTCATTGTTAAACTCCTCTGTGAGTAGGATCTCTGACAAAACCCGCCATGCGTTCCAAATAGATTGATGATTTACAAATTCAAATCCATTTAAACATCCTTCAAACATTTTGAGAGGAGTGGAAGATCAACAATAACGCACAAAAAACCGAAACTATTGTCCTTCCACGTAAATTCACAAACATTAACGTAATCACGCCATTTGAAATCAACAAACAAAAAATCTCACCCAAAAACACACAGTGAATTATACTTTAGTTTACACAGAAGACTCGAACAAGGCACTAAGCATGCAACGAACAAAGCATTCGCCGACAATCGCAACATCTATCCACCCCTCGTCAAAAATAGTTCCCTTTCAACCAAAAATAAAATGCTCATTTATACGTCAATCATCCGCCGCATCTTCACGTACACATCCACAATCTGCTGCAATGTACCGGACTCCGGCATAATCCCATTGCAACGCTCCGTAACAAGTGCCTCCGTAACACGTAGACTCAAATACAAGTTACTCCACCAAACATTACTCATAAAAATGATAACGTCTTTAGTAAACCCTAAGCCAAAGCGCATTGCCGGAACCCCAAAGACCCTACTCCGATCCCGACTAAAACCAAAAATAAATTCACCCCGCAACCACAAGAACCCTCTTCCATCAACGTGAACGAAGACGATGATGAAGACATGGAATCACAGTCAAGTCTAGCCGAACCCAAAACACGTCCACCACCGCTGCTTATCAGCGGCCGACGCAGAAAAGATGTATCTTATCTAGATATGTTCTGTCTGCGTATCGCTCTGAAAATAACAAATTCTTCTACTATATCAAGCATCGGTGGTTCAGTGGTAGAATGCTCGCCTGCCACGCGGGCGGCCCGGGTTCGATTCCCGGCCGATGCAGATAAGTTTTATCCCATCCATAGATATGTTCTTTCTGCGTAACACAGTGAAATTTACAAATTCATCTAACATATCCAGCACCGGTGGTTCAGTGGTAGTCTGCTGCAGTACATAAAATCCTCAAAGCCCAAAACAATCCTCGCTCTCCTACTAGCTACCGCCGTATCAGTCTCTTTAAAACCATCTCCATATTAACTGAGAAAATCATGCTATCTCGGGTCACTGATATCGACACTGGCCAATCTTACTAACCCCTGATCGCCAGTTTGGCTTCCGAGTCAGACATTGCACGGTGGAACAGATGTGCAGGATAGTAACCGATATTGCGACTCATTTCAACAAATATAAACTCACGGTCAGGACCCTACTGGACATAGAAACAGCCTCCGATACGGTCTGCACAGTAGCACTCATAGCCAAACTTATATCCTCTCAGTTCCCTTTCATACTAACTCAACTCCTATATTCATTTTGTCGAAACCCTTCTTCTGCGAAAAAATAAACAACGCCATATCCAACCCAAAACATATAGTAGCAGGCATTCCACAGGATAGTGTTCTTGGCCCCAAATTATTTAATCTCTTCATAAGCGATTTCCCCACATTTCACAACACACACATGACACAGTTCACCGACGACATCGGCATATACTCACATTCGTTTCATGCCACAAGACAAATTCAAATCCATCTAAACATCCTTCAAACATTTTGAGTGAAGTACAAGATCAACAATAACGCACAAAAAACCAAAACCATAGCCCTTACACGAAAATTCACAAACTTTAACGTAATCACGCCATTTGTAATCAACAAACAAAAAATCGTCCGAAGAAGAAATTTCGTCCACGTCACTTCAAGAACCAGACTAGGAATCTGACCTAGCCTCCACCGGAGAAACCGTGGTAGAAATGAACGAAGACATCGCCCCTTAACCACCACCTGAAATATCAACACCTGAGCTAGTGCACATGCCAACATCAACTAAAACCACATACACCCAGGTAAACGAGGCTTTCACAATGACCAATATTATTAATTCTAGCAATCCTCTATCATGCTACCACCAACAGTCGGCGAAACACAAAAATGATGACGTCTTTAGTATCCCTAAACCAAAGCGCATTGCCGGAACCCCCAAAGACTCTACCCCGATCCCGACTAAAACCAAAAATAAATTCACCCCGCTACCACAAGAACCCACTTCCATCAACGTGAGCGAAGACGATGATGAAGGCATGGAATCACAGTCAAGTCTAGCCGAACCCAAAACACGTCCTCCACCGCTGCTTATCAGCGGCCGAAGCAGAAAAGTTGTATCTTATCTAGATATGTTCTGTCTGCGTATCGCTCCGAAAATAACAAATTCTTCTACTATATCAAGCATCGGTGGTTCAGTGGTAGAATGCTCGCCTGCCACGCGGGCGGCCCGGGTTCGATTCCCGGCCGATGCAGATAAGTTTTATCCCATCTAGATATGTTCTTTCTGCGTAACTCTGTGAAATTTACAAATTCATCTAACATATTCAGCATCGGTGGTGCAGTGGTAGAATGCTCATATCAGACAATAAAACAATACTGGTCGGCGACCTAAACGCTGACCACACCAACTGGGGCTGCCATCGAAACAACACCAACGGAGCAGCACCACTTAGCAGATACATTAACTCACACGTCGCCATCATTCTTCACACAGACATCCCCACTCACTACCCTGAAAACTCTACAACTCCTACATTCATAGAAATAATCATAAATAAAAACGTCCCTAACATCCCTCACCCTGAATCCCTCCCTGAACTTAACTCAGATCACAACCCAATCATCTTTCAACTACACAACATACACTCATATATATATATATATATATATATATATATATATATATATATATATATATATATATATATATATATATATATATATATATATATATATATATATATACAAGACAAATAACATCCTTCAAACACACTGACTGGACCTCTTTCAGAAAAACTTGACTCTGCAATCACCATAAACAACACACAACAACTAGACCACGAAATACACACATTTACACGAACTATACAGAAAACAAAACAGAAACATACACAACTAATCACTATAAAAAAATATCTTGACCCCATTTCAGACCACATACGTACCCTCATAGACTCGAACTAAAGACTTTAAACAACAAAATCAAAACAGAAATCAAAAGACACAGAAATGAGACCTGGCTCACCATGCTCGGATCAATCAACCCCATCGACAACTCATTATGTAAACTTACCCGAAACCTCAAGAAACCTTTTAAACCTATCCCTACCCTCATTACGTATCAACAACATAGAATCAGTTACTGGCAGACAAAAAGCACAAGTACACTCGCATACACATTCGAACAAATACACATATCCAACACCCCCGACACACCAGACCAGACAGACATCATACAAGCTACACAATCATATCTTAACACTAAACACCCCTTTAACAAACATCAGATGCACAAATTCCTTACCACTCCTACCGAACTATTAAAAATAATAAAAATCTTTCCCAATCGCAAGTCACCCGGTCCTGACTCCATCGAAAACATCATCCTCAAGAACCTCTCCCGAAAAGCTATTGTCCAACTACACTACCTGGTTAACGCCATCCTTATCCTCCATCACTTCCCCTCCACTCGGAAGACAGCCACGGTACATCTCATCCCTAAACCCAATAAAAAACGCTCAATACCCACCAGCTACCGCCCTATCAGCCTACTTAATACCCTTTCCAAACTAGCTGAAAAAATCATCCTTTTCCGCCTCGAAGTCATAGACAAAAAGCAAAAAGTCACACATGATTTTCAGTTCGGCTTCAGAACCAAACACAATACTGTTCAGCAGGTGTGCAGAATTGCCACCAACATAGCCATTAATTTCAACAAAGATAATGTGACTGCTATGACCCTGTTAGACATAGAAAAAGCATTCGATAAAGTATGCATAACAGGGTTAATCCATAAACTAATCAAACATAACCTACCCTCATCCCTAATCAAACTCATACACTCCCACCTCACTAGCAGATCCTTTAGACTCAAAATCAATGACACCCTCTCCGATCCCAGACCAATTGTGGCTGGAATACCGCAAGGGAGTGTACTTGGCCCCAAACTCTTCAACCTCTACCTATGCAATTTCCCAACATTCCCTAAAACACGCACCGCATTATATGCTGACGATATCGCCATCTATGCGCACAGTCATAACGCACAGGTGGCTATCAAACAGCTACAGATCCACATAAATATCCTTCATCAATACTGGGACAAATGGAAAATAACAATAAACGCCGACAAGACCGAAGCCATTGTCTTCACACGGAAATACACGAATCTTAAAATACACACCCCCTTTATTCATTCACAACCACAAAATCACCACCATAAAACATGTAAAATACCTCGGTTTTCATCTCTCATTTAGACTCAATCATGCACACCACATTTAACAGCTTATCCTAACAGCACAACTATCCCTCAGCAACATATACTGCCTTCTGCCCAAATACAGCCCATTATCCCTTAAAACTAAACTCCTCCTTCACAAATCCCTCCTACGACCAATCCTTACCTACGCAGCTCCAGCCTGGTGTGGCGCCCCATACACTACTACACTGCCACTCCAGCGGTTTCAAAATAAGTGTTTGCGCCTTGCTGCACAGACTTCAAGATACATTCGCATCACAGACCTTCACCTACTGACCAACATGCCTTACATCAATTACTACATCACTCAACAAGCACAAATATTTTACACACAAACTACTACCAACCCCAACCCACTCATACAAAACATCACCCTCATCAAAGCACACAACGTACCCTTCAACACAAAGCACAAGCTTCCCTTTTGAATTACTACCAGTGTACCACGAGCACCCCCCAGAGCAAATCACCTAACAATAGCACACCAACCACACCTCATCTCATACCCACACACTAAACACACAAACCCCACAAAAACATAACCAGCTAATTAAAAAATACAATATATCCCACATGCAAGCCCCTCATGAATATACAACCACCACCACACATAGAGCATCACCCAACCAAGTCAACAAACAAAACAACTACACAAAACTTTAAACATATCATGCACAACTAACATTATATTATATCATCCATCACCACAACCTAATTGTTTTTAATTAATTAAGAATAGATTTAAGTTTTACAAAAAATGTATTTCATTTGTAAATAAATGGGTTTTTATTTCCTCCTTTTCCCATATGTAATCCAAAATTTACAAAACAAAATAACAATTATTATAAAATTTATACTTTTCATACTATTGTTATTTCATACACATCTCATTGTTAAACTCCTTTGTGAGTAGGATCTCTGACAAAACCCGCCATGCGTTCCAAATAGATTAATGATTTACAAATTCAAATCCATTTAAACATCCTTCAAACATTTTGAGAGGAGTGGAAGATCAACAATAACGCACAAAAAACCGAAACCATTGTCCTTCCACGTAAATTCACAAACATTAACGTAATCACGCCATTTGAAATCAACAAACAAAAAATCTCACCCAAAACACAGTGAATTATACTTTAGTTTACACAGAAGACTCGAACAAGGCACTAAGCATGCAACGAACAAAGCATTCGCCGACAATCGCAACATCTATCCACCCCTCGTCAAAAATAGTTCCCTTTCAACCAAAAATAAAATGCTTATTTATACGTCAATCATCCGCCGCATCTTCACGTACACATCCACAATCTGCTGCAACGTGCCGAACTCTGGAATATATAAAGGCAAATAAACCTGTATTCTTGAGAAACAGGACAACTCTGTCAATGAGTTTCGAATGGTCACCAAAGGCCACCGACTGGTCAAGTGACAGACACGCCCTGTCTCGCCGCTTGTTAAATTGATAGTAGCCAAACAAAACGTGCGCCACTGTCAAAGCAGTGTCACACGTTTCGCACATCGGAGCCTCCTTACGGCCCAGAAGATGGCCATGCGTCCACCAGGTGTGCCCTATCCGGGGTCTCGTCACGGCGACCTCCTCCAATCAGGACAACCTATTGGAAGAATCCCATGGCTTAACAAATTTCTTAATAATTTTAAGTGTGGTGGAGTAGCAGATCGATCTAGCTTTGAAAGCGCATAGTTGGTATGCGGACGAGAAAATATCCAAGGAGGAGAGGAGCTGAAAGAATTGTCTGTAGTTGAAAGTAGTTCAACTAAACTTCTTTAAAAATATTACGAGATCTTATAGAAAAGAAACCAACCGAACGAGCCCTTCTGTCATAAATCTCCGCAAACTGTTGACCAAAGACAGTGTCAAAAACCAGGTGATATGGTTTCGACTTCATAGCTGCTGTGTGGTTCATGGTCAAGTGCATGCAACGATCAATACACTTGGTATTGGACTGGTACGAAAGTCACCAGTAGAAAGACGAATACCAGTATGGTGTATTGTATCAATGGTTTTGATAACGGATGGCCTGGCAGACGCGTAAGCGATACAGCCGTAGTCCAGCTTGGAGCGTATCAAAGCCCGATACAAGCGCAGCATAGAAATTCTATCGGCACCCCACGATTTGGAAGAAAGAACTCGCAATAGAATTTAGAGAAAGCCGACTTTTTGCCTTCAAATCCACAAGATGGACACGCCAGTTAAGCTTCTTGTCAAATAGAAGACCAAGAAAACGGACAGTTTCCACAAATGGAAGATCAGTACCGTTGACAGAGAGAACAGGATCTAAGTGAAGGTGACGGCGTTGACAGAAGTGAATGCACTCTGTCTTGGCCCCAGAAAATACGAAACCTTGCTCAGTAGCCCAGGTATGAAGACGATTGATTGTTAACTGCAGTTGACGCTCTATGGAAGCCATATTGCGAGAACTGCAAAAGATCGCCAAGTCGTCCACGTGCAAGGATCCCAGCACAGGTGAACGAAAACACTGAGCAACACCGTTGAAGGCCACAGCAAACAACGTGACATTCAAAATAGATCCATGCGGTACTCCGTTTTCTTGAGTAAAAATGTTGGAGAGGTCATTTCCCGCACGAACTTGAAATTTCCTTAAGGAAAGAAAGCTTTCAAGAAATATGGGAAGAAAACATCTCAAGCCCCAGGAGTGTAAAGTGCGCATAATACCAAAACGCCTAGTGGTATCATAGGCCCGAGCAATATAAAAAAACACAGCTACCATAAGTTGCTTGTTGAGAAAAGCATCCCGGATGGTTGATTGAAGCCTTACCAGGTGGTCTGCAGTGGAACGGAAACGGCGGAAGCCGCACTGGATGTAATCCAACAGGTTGTTTGATTCCAAGAACCAAACAAGACGCCTGTTGATCATGCGTTCCATGAGCTTGCAGACACAACTGGTAAGCGAAACTGGGCGATAGCTAGATGGCAGTGTTTTGTCTTTTCCAGGCTTTGGGATTGGTACAATAATCGCATCACGCCATGGTGTAGGGCTAGTACCGGATAACCAAATGCGATTATACATTTGAAGAAGAAAAGTTTTTCAAGCAGGATCCAAATGGCGAAGCTTCTGGTAGTGAATAGAATCAGGTCCAGGAGCGCTGTCGTGAGAATCTGAAATCGTACTTTCAAGCTCCTCCACGCTGAAAGAAAGATTTTATATTTCAACGCCCAGAGAAACAAAAATGAGACATTGACGTTCCAAGATTGATTTTCGAGCGAGGAACTCAGATGGATAGTGATTGGAGTATCCGCGAAAGTGGAAGCTTTAATATTAGCAACATCAGACCGACAGGTAATGACATTGCCATTTATTTTTAGGCCAGACACAGTGCTAGATTTTGAGCGGCCAGATGTTTTTCTGACCTTCTCCCATACCTTAGAAACTGGAGTGGAGGTTGTAATGGAACAAATGTATTTCTGCCATGACGCTTTCATACTCTTCCGAACAATTCTTCTAGCTTTTGCCTCTGCTTGGAAGTAATGGATCATATTCTCGGTGGTTGGAAATCACCTGAAATTGCGAAAAATACGTTGTTTTTCTCGGATAGCAATCTTGCACTCATCGTTCCACCGGGGAACGGGTATTCTATTAGAATGAACTGGTGTTAAAGGAATACTTTCTTGCGCAGCAGACTTAATTTCATCCGTGAAATACCAAACATGGTCGTCCACGTCAACGAAATCAATTTCACCAAATAAAGCCAACTCCGAGAATAGATTCCAATCTTCTCGCTTTAAAGCCCATTTCGGACAACGAGCATCAGAATCTGAGCTCTGCAAATTTTTCAGAATGATCGGAAAGTGGTCACTTTGATGCACATGCTACAGAACAGATCGTTAGATCAATCGCAGTGGAAGATCTCCACGCAACAGAAAAATGTGTCATACTACCATCATTTAAGATAACATATGTACTCGCGGTGAATAGATGTTCCAAACGTCTACCACGTTGGTTTATAGTTCTAGATCCCCATTCTGGATTATGGGCGTTAAAATCGCCTATAATAATGAATGGAGCAGACAATTGATCACTTAAATCAACGATACCACGCAAATCGACATTGTCATTTGGCGGAAGATAGATAGAACATAAAGTGACCAGAAGAGAAATAGCGAAACGGACAGCAACCGATTGCAATTCAAAATTCAAAAGTATCTCCTCACAATACACATTCTCGCGAATCGGAATCGCTACTCCACCACAAGCTTGGGCATCAGTAGGCACATCAGTACGAAATACTGAGAAACCTCGTAATGAAACAACTCTGGTGTCTTGAAAATGTGTTTCCTGTAAGCAAATGCAAGAGGGAGTCTGCTCGGCAGTAGGAGCTTTAAATTCTGCGAAATGGCTTTAAATATCATTACAATTCCACTGAAGTGTAGAAGGCATTACATTTATATGGAAGAAACAACTTACTCTGGAAACAACTTACTCTGGCCTAGAAAGCGTAATTGCAGTTACTTCCATTGGGGAAGATGATCCGGAGAATGAGAACCCTTCTTTTTGGGAAATTTGGTGATGGCGGAACATGAAACATTCGACGTTTCTCGTATCTCCATTGTGTTGTCTTTTGAAATTATTTTCGGCGAAGTAGGACTTGCCTTTAAATGAGAAATTTTAATCTTTGGTTTGGCGTTAACTTTTGTTTTAGATTGACATGTAATTTGGTAGCTGGATTCGAAATAGGTTTTAAATGTGGAGTTACATTGGATTTGGGAATATTGGTTTAAACAGGAGGTAAATTTGGAAGAGTTGTAGAAATATTGAGGGAAGGAACGGTGTCCGTTTAAATGGCAATAGGTTTTTTAATGACATGTGTGGCAGCGATCGAAGCAAAAGAACGGCTAAAAACTGGATTAGTCTGTGATTTGAATTTCATCCGTGCATCGAAATACGAAAGTTTGTCGGTAATTTTGATTTCAATAATCTTTTTTTCTTCCAGATTGCGTGGACAATCAGAAAAGAAAGAAGGATGATTGCCAGAACAATTAACGCAGCGGACTGGACCGCCACTCTCTCCAACGTCTGAAAACTTACCTCCAGGGTCATGAGACTCACCTTACCGGTACAGAGAACGTAACGGCAAGCCGATTGGTCAGATAGGGTTAGTGTCTGACCGCCCGTTTCGCAAGAATCCAGAGCCAAATAGGTATGTTGCGTTAGCTCAACCACCAGGATCATCTTCTCTTTCCTTACGGGTCTCTACGCACGGCAAATACGCGGATGAGCAAAAGAATAAGAAAGGAAAGTCCGCAGAAGATTGGCCCACTACTCTTCCGGTACAGATGGAACTGTGTGTTTTTAACGAGGTACCTTCCTCGCCCATTGGTCGCCCCTTACGACCAGCAGTGGTGCTGCGGGTGAATTCTAACCCCCACCTGCAGGGGGCTGGGATTGACTTGAAATTGACTTGACGTTGACTTGCCGTTGACTTTACTTTGAGTTGACGTTGACTTGAATTTGATTAGTCTTGACTTTGACATTGACATGACGTTTCCTTGCTGTTGACTTGAATTTGACTCGACTTTGAATTGACTTGACATTGACCCGACATTGACTTCACATACATTTGACAACGATATAACATTGACTTGACATTGACCTGACATTGACTTGACATTGACTTGACATTGATTTGACATCGATATGACATTGACTTGACGTTGATTTGACATTGCCTTGACATTGAATTGACATTGACCTGACATTGACTTGACATTGACTTGAAAATGATTTGACATTGATTAGACATTGCCTTGACATTGATTTGGCATTGACATGACATTGACTTGAAATTGACTTGACTTGAAATTGCCTTGCCATTGACTTGACATTGACTAGACTTTGACTTGACATTGGCTTGACATTGACTTGCTGTTCACTTAACTTGAGTTTGACTTGACTTTGACCTGAATTGACTTTGACTTGAATTGGCTTTGTCTTGACTTTGACTTGACGTTGCCTTGCTGTTGACTTGAATCTGACTTGAATTTGATTTGACTTTGACTTGACGCTGACTTGACATTGACTAGACATTGACTAGACATTGACTAAACATTGACTAGACATTGACTTGACATTGACTTGACATTGACTTGACATTGCCTTGACTTTGACTTGCCATTGACTTGATATTGCCTTGACTTGACATTGACTTCACATAGACTCGACATTGACTTGACATTGGCTTGACATTAAGGGGTTAGTACTCCTTTGAGGCAAAAAAAAAAGGCGTTTTTTGCGTTTTTTTTTTTAAGAATAAATAACAACCGATTGGAAAACGGAAAAAAAACAGCAATCTTTAATGAAATTTCGTCTTTAATTTACATTTTTTTGCGATGTTTAAGTCACTCCCGTTGCCGCTGCACCACGTGCAGCGCGATGCTGCAGCCCGAACTGCGCTTACTGGTGGGACATCCTCAAGTGGTCCAGGTCAAGCAACAAAAAAAAAAAAAAAAATTCCGGTTCTTAGATAGATTTTCTGTCAAGGTACATAGGGATTTTGAGAAATGTTGAAAAATAAAAAATAAGGAGCACTTTGAAAAAAAAATTGAGATAAAAGCGTGCACCAAAAAAAAATAATTTTCTACCAATCGAAAAACGAATATGTACCTCGACAGATAATTTAGGGTAAAATAAAAAATAAGGAGCACTTTGAAAAAAAAATTGAGATAAAAGCGTGCACCAAAAAAAAATAATTTTCTACCAATCGAAAAACGAATATGTACCTCGACAGATAATTTAGGGTAGAACTCGGAACACGAACAATCAATCAAATCGGATAACCTGTTCCAACGGTAGATGTCCCACCAGTTTGAAAAAAGTGGTTTCGAGATAATCGCGTTTGAAGTTTTGGGACTGCATGCGGACCGCCGGGACACAGGTCCACTTATTGGCCTGTAACTTTTTAACGGAGTTGTTAGCGGACTTAGGGTAAAGTTTACAATAAAGTAGACACCCCAAAGAATTTTTTAAGCCATAAAATTTTTTGAAAGTTCAAAGGAGTACTAACTCCTTAACTTGACAATGACTTGACATGGCATTGACTAGACCATTGACTTGACATTGACGCGACATTGAATTGGCATTGACATGTTATTGACTTGACATTGACTTGACGTTAACTAGACGTTGTCATGACTTTGACTAGAGTTGACTTTGACTTGATATTGGCTTAACATTGACTTGTCATTGATCTGACATTGACAATGATTTGACATTGATTAGACATTGTTTTGACATTAATTTGGCATTAACATGACATTGACTTGAAATTGACTTGCCTTGACATTGCCCTGTCATTGACTAGACTTTGACTTGACATTGACTTGACGTTGACTTGAATTTGACTTTAGTTTGACAGACTTTGACTTGAATTGATTTTGACTTGACGTTGACTTGCGCTTCACTTGAATTGACATGACTTTGATTTCACGTTGACATGACATTGACTTGACATTGACTTGGCATAGACTTGGCATTGTCTTTATATCATATAGTCCTTGGATACCGAACAAGATACAAATCACCAAGATGGAATAGTAGAACAAGATGAAGAAAATCATCAAGAAAGGAACGTTGAACCAGCTCAAAAGAAAGGGACTGCAATACACAAGAAAATTAGGACAGAATTAAAAAGAAGACCAAGAAAACAAAAGAGAACGAATAATATCGAATTGGAGAAAGTTTTTATCCGAAATTTTCATGTGACACGCCACACAAAGTGCTGACGCAAACGAGTGGTATCAAGCAATAGCAGAGGAATTAAAGTCGATCATCAGAAACGACACATGGCAACTCGTTGATCCCCCAGAGATCAAGAAATTAAGTCAAATAGTACTACGAAACAAGTATAAAGCTGACGGGATGCTTGAAAAAAGAAAAGCCAGACTCGTTGCCCAAGGTTTTTCTGAACGTCCTGGTATTCATTTTAACGAGAAATTTGCACCGGTTTATCGTTTAAGCTCGATCCGTTTACTAGTAGCTCTTGCAGCAAGGTATGGTACGTAAATCCAACAAATCGACGTAACTATGGCTTATCTGAATGGCGAAATTGAAGAGGAATTTATGGAGACTCCTAAATTCTTGTCAGAAACGCTGGATATGATTATTCGAATGGCATAAGACAACAGCGAAATCGGAAACAAGGCAAAAAGAATGCTCAAAAAATTACAAAACGGCAATAAGGTAGTCTCTCAAAGATATCCCTCTACGGTCTCCAAAAGGCCGGAAGATGCTGGTACGCTAATTTGGACCTAGTCCTGAGAGGAATTGGAGCAACCCCAACCAACGCAGACCCCTGCTTATACCATCTGCAAGTAGGCGAAGATTTGACGTTGATAACAATCTATGTCGATGATATTATGACTTTGACTTGAGATTGACTCGAAATGGACTTGACAATGATTTGACATTGACATTGAGTTGCCATGACATTGAGTTGCCATGACATTGAGTTGCCATGACATTGAGTTGCCATGACATTGAGTTGCCATGACATTGAGTTGCCATGACATTGAGTTGCCATGACATTGAGTTGCCATGACATTGAGTTGCCATGACATTGAGTTGCCATGACATTGAGTTGCCATGACATTGAGTTGCCATGACATTGAGTTGCCATGACATTGAGTTGCCATGACATTGAGTTGCCATGACATTGAGTTGCCATGACATTGAGTTGCCATGACATTGACATGACATTGACATGACATTGACATGACATTGACATGACATTGACATGACATTGACATGACATTGACATGACATTGACATGACATTGACATGACATTGACATGACATTGACATGACATTGACATGACATTGACATGACATTGACATGACATTGACATGACATTGACATGACATTGACATGACATTGACATGACATTGACATGACATTGACATGACATTGACATGACATTGACATGACATTGACATGACATTGACATGACATTGACATGACATTGACATGACATTGACATGACATTGACATGACATTGACATGACATTGACATGACATTGACATGACATTGACATGACATTGACATGACATTGACATGACATTGACATGACATTGACATGACATTGACATGACATTGACATGACATTGACATGACATTGACATGACATTGACATGACATTGACATGACATTGACATGACATTGACATGACATTGACATGACATTGACATGACATTGACATGACATTGACATGACATTGACATGACATTGACATGACATTGACATGACATTGACATGACATTGACATGACATTGACATGACATTGACATGACATTGACATGACATTGACATGACATTGACATGACATTGACATGACATTGACATGACATTGACATGACATTGACATGACATTGACATGACATTGACATGACATTGACATGACATTGACATGACATTGACATGACATTGACATGACATTGACATGACATTGACATGACATTGACATGACATTGACATGACATTGACATGACATTGACATGACATTGACATGACATTGACATGACATTGACATGACATTGACATGACATTGACATGACATTGACATGACATTGACATGACATTGACATGACATTGACATGACATTGACATGACATTGACATGACATTGACATGACATTGACATGACATTGACATGACATTGACATGACATTGACATGACATTGACATGACATTGACATGACATTGACATGACATTGACATGACATTGACATGACATTGACATGACATTGACATGACATTGACATGACATTGACATGACATTGACATGACATTGACATGACATTGACATGACATTGACATGACATTGACATGACATTGACATGACATTGACATGACATTGACATGACATTGACATGACATTGACATGACATTGACATGACATTGACATGACATTGACATGACATTGACATGACATTGACATGACATTGACATGACATTGACATGACATTGACATGACATTGACATGACATTGACATGACATTGACATGACATTGACATGACATTGACATGACATTGACATGACATTGACATGACATTGACATGACATTGACATGACATTGACATGACATTGACATGACATTGACATGACATTGACATGACATTGACATGACATTGACATGACATTGACATGACATTGACATGACATTGACATGACATTGACATGACATTGACATGACATTGACATGACATTGACATGACATTGACATGACATTGACATGACATTGACATGACATTGACATGACATTGACATGACATTGACATGACATTGACATGACATTGACATGACATTGACATGACATTGACATGACATTGACATGACATTGACATGACATTGACATGACATTGACATGACATTGACATGACATTGACATGACATTGACATGACATTGACATGACATTGACATGACATTGACATGACATTGACATGACATTGACATGACATTGACATGACATTGACATGACATTGACATGACATTGACATGACATTGACATGACATTGACATGACATTGACATGACATTGACATGACATTGACATGACATTGACATGACATTGACATGACATTGACATGACATTGACATGACATTGACATGACATTGACATGACATTGACATGACATTGACATGACATTGACATGACATTGACATGACATTGACATGACATTGACATGACATTGACATGACATTGACATGACATTGACATGACATTGACATGACATTGACATGACATTGACATGACATTGACATGACATTGACATGACATTGACATGACATTGACATGACATTGACATGACATTGACATGACATTGACATGACATTGACATGACATTGACATGACATTGACATGACATTGACATGACATTGACATGACATTGACATGACATTGACATGACATTGACATGACATTGACATGACATTGACATGACATTGACATGACATTGACATGACATTGACATGACATTGACATGACATTGACATGACATTGACATGACATTGACATGACATTGACATGACATTGACATGACATTGACATGACATTGACATGACATTGACATGACATTGACATGACATTGACATGACATTGACATGACATTGACATGACATTGACATGACATTGACATGACATTGACATGACATTGACATGACATTGACATGACATTGACATGACATTGACATGACATTGACATGACATTGACATGACATTGACATGACATTGACATGACATTGACATGACATTGACATGACATTGACATGACATTGACATGACATTGACATGACATTGACATGACATTGACATGACATTGACATGACATTGACATGACATTGACATGACATTGACATGACATTGACATGACATTGACATGACATTGACATGACATTGACATGACATTGACATGACATTGACATGACATTGACATGACATTGACATGACATTGACATGACATTGACATGACATTGACATGACATTGACATGACATTGACATGACATTGACATGACATTGACATGACATTGACATGACATTGACATGACATTGACATGACATTGACATGACATTGACATGACATTGACATGACATTGACATGACATTGACATGACATTGACATGACATTGACATGACATTGACATGACATTGACATGACATTGACATGACATTGACATGACATTGACATGACATTGACATGACATTGACATGACATTGACATGACATTGACATGACATTGACATGACATTGACATGACATTGACATGACATTGACATGACATTGACATGACATTGACATGACATTGACATGACATTGACATGACATTGACATGACATTGACATGACATTGACATGACATTGACATGACATTGACATGACATTGACATGACATTGACATGACATTGACATGACATTGACATGACATTGACATGACATTGACATGACATTGACATGACATTGACATGACATTGACATGACATTGACATGACATTGACATGACATTGACATGACATTGACATGACATTGACATGACATTGACATGACATTGACATGACATTGACATGACATTGACATGACATTGACATGACATTGACATGACATTGACATGACATTGACATGACATTGACATGACATTGACATGACATTGACATGACATTGACATGACATTGACATGACATTGACATGACATTGACATGACATTGACATGACATTGACATGACATTGACATGACATTGACATGACATTGACATGACATTGACATGACATTGACATGACATTGACATGACATTGACATGACATTGACATGACATTGACATGACATTGACATGACATTGACATGACATTGACATGACATTGACATGACATTGACATGACATTGACATGACATTGACATGACATTGACATGACATTGACATGACATTGACATGACATTGACATGACATTGACATGACATTGACATGACATTGACATGACATTGACATGACATTGACATGACATTGACATGACATTGACATGACATTGACATGACATTGACATGACATTGACATGACATTGACATGACATTGACATGACATTGACATGACATTGACATGACATTGACATGACATTGACATGACATTGACATGACATTGACATGACATTGACATGACATTGACATGACATTGACATGACATTGACATGACATTGACATGACATTGACATGACATTGACATGACATTGACATGACATTGACATGACATTGACATGACATTGACATGACATTGACATGACATTGACATGACATTGACATGACATTGACATGACATTGACATGACATTGACATGACATTGACATGACATTGACATGACATTGACATGACATTGACATGACATTGACATGACATTGACATGACATTGACATGACATTGACATGACATTGACATGACATTGACATGACATTGACATGACATTGACATGACATTGACATGACATTGACATGACATTGACATGACATTGACATGACATTGACATGACATTGACATGACATTGACATGACATTGACATGACATTGACATGACATTGACATGACATTGACATGACATTGACATGACCATTGTCTTGACATTGACTTGATATTAATTTGACACAGACTAGTCATTGACTTGGCATTGACTTGACATTGACTTGATTTTGACTTGACATTGACTTGACATTGATTTGAAATTGACTTGTTCTTGGTTTGGCATTAACTTGATATTGACTTGTCATTGCCTTGACATTGACCTGTCGTTGCCTAGACATTGCCTTGACATTGACATGCCATTGAATTGATATTGACTTGACATTGACTTGAAATTGAGTTGACAATGACTTGACATTGACTTAACATTGATTTGACATTGATTTGAAATTGACTTGACATTAAGTTGCCATTGACTAGACATTGAGTTGCCATTGACTTGATATTGCCTTGACATTGACTTGACCGTTGACTTGACATTGATTTGACATTGCCTTGAAATTGGATTGACATTCACTAGTTATTGACTTGCCACGGAATTGTTATTGACTTGACATTGACTTAACTTGCCTTTGACTTGAGATTGACTTGAAATTGGCTTGACGTTGACATGCCTTTGCCTTGAATTTGACTGGACTTTGACATGACGTTGCCTTGCCATTGACTTGACAATGATTTGACATTAACTTGACCATAGTTAGACATTGTGTGAAGACGGAAGTAGAGGTTGAAGCAAATAACGCACTATGTAGATTTTTGTCTAACTTTTTTTATTCTGGCCGCACGTCTGATCGCAATCAGTGATCAAGACACAATACAATAAAAAACCTACGTAATAAACATTTAATCAGAACATCGTATTATTACATGACCACTGGCAGTACAGGTCTATCCAAATCGGCATACACGCCTCGGAACAACGGTGGAAGGGGTTGGACCCCTCCCACGGTGATATATAATAAACAATACGCACATAGTTCTGGTAGCTTTATCAAGGTCATATTAGCGATACTTACAGCGGTGCTTCGCACCCTCACCTCCTGCCGGTCAACAAGGCTCGCCAGGGGACCCAGCTCGGAAATACCGCACCCTTTTGTCATAGTTTGGTTTGGAATTCCGCCTCGGTTGGTCCTGCATGGCCCGTAGTTCATAGTCCTTCACAACCGGGAGTCATTACCTGAAACTCGACCTAATATGAGGCATAATGGCTACTCTATTCTGATTGGGTCCATTTAGCACTAAGGCGCCCCAATCAGTTAGTTCAACCTGCATCCCCGGGAACCGTGTGGTGTCCCCACCCACCGGCGGTTCTACGCACATCGGTCCTCAGACAGGATATCGTAGTAGCAGTATACTGACGCCAAAAACATAGCTTTCTTCTCAACTGGGGCTCCGTGGCCAACGGCAGCCCCCAGGAGGCAGCCGCAGGGTTGATCAGACCCATGCCTAACGGCAGTAGCAACTGTCAGCCACGACAGTTGACTGACCGCGTAGTCAACTGACTGGAACGCATCCTTTCGGACACGTTCCTTGGGCACCCGAAGAGACCCCGCAGTATGGGACGTCTCCCATACTGGAAAGTGCTAGGAGAGAATGTCAGTTCATACATGAATTACATACATAATTGCAGACATAATTGCATACATAAACAAATCAATGGTGCACCATGATACATAAAATACATAAATATACATAAAATACATAGAATGCCAAGAACCTAAATACGCCTATCGTTGGGCGCCGTTGTTCATACTGCATCTGAAACAAACCTCATATTTTCTATTAGTTACAATTCAGTATCGATCTATTCTCTAACGCTACCAAACCACGACTGCCAGCATCTCTGTGTTATTATTCTGACGATACGTTCATAATATCCAATAATAAATATACCGTTTCTATTTCATAACACCATCACCATTTATTATTTTAATATATATTACATTCATAATATGAATTATCGTGACAGTTGCCTTGACTTAATATTGACTTGACATTGACCTGACATTGACTTGACATGACATTGACTTGACACTGACTTGAAATTGACATGACTTGGCATTGCCCTGCTATTGACTTGACTTTAACTTGACGTTGACTTGACATTGACATGACATTGACTTGACATTGACTTGACATTGACATTGAGTTGACATTGACTTGATATTGACTTAACATTGCATTGACATTGACTTGCCATTGACTTGATATTGACTTGACTTTGACTTATTTACTTGACATTGCCATGACATTGACTTGACAATGATTTGACATTGACATGACATGGACTTGACATTGAATTGAAATTGACTTGGCATTGACTTGCCGTTGGCTTGAATTTGACCTGACTTTGACTTGACTTGAGTTTGACTTGATATTGACTAGGCATTGACTGGACTTGGCATTGACGTTGCCTTGACCATTGACATGACATTGACTTGACATTGAGTTGACATTGACTTGAGATTGACTTGAAATTGACTTGACGTTGACTTGCCGTTGACATGAATTTTACCTGACTTTGACTTGACATGAGTTTGACTTGACATTGACATTGACTTGACGTTTACTAGCCGTTGACTTCAATTTGACTTGTCTTTGACTAGACTTGACTTTGACTTCACGTTGACTTGACGTTGAGATGCCATGATTTTATCTTGACACTGACATGACATTGACCTGACATTGACTTGACATTGACTTGACTTTGACTTGACATTGACTTGACTTTGACTTGAGATTGCCTTGCCGTTGATTTGAATTTGACTTGACTTTGACTTGACTTTGGCTTGACATTGACTTCACGTTGACTTGCCTTTGACTTGAATTTGACATGTCGTTGCCTTGCCATTGACTTGACATTAACTTGGCAATGATTCGACATTAGATTGACATTGGCTTGACGATGACTTGACGTTGACTTGCCTTGATATTGACTTGACATTGACTTGACATTGACCTGACATTGACTTGACATTGGCGTGACTTGACATGACATTGCCTTAACATTGACTAGAAATTGACATGACTTGACAATGCCTTACTATTGACTTGAAATTTACTTGACTTGATCTTGACTTGACATTGACTTAAACTTGAGTTCACATTGACTTCACAATGCCTTGACATTGACATGCTATTGCCTTGATATGGACTTGACATTGACATGACTTGGCATTGACTTGACATGAGTTGACTTTGACTTGGCATTGCCTTGACTTTGCCTTGACTTTGACATGACATTGACTTGCCGTTGACTTTAATTTGATTTGTCTTGACTTTGACATTGACTTGACGTTGAATTGCTGTTGACTTGAATTTGACTTGACATTAATAGACTTGACTTGACATTGACCTGACATTGACATTGACTTGACATCTATATGACATTGACCTTGACATGGCATTGACCTGGCATTGGCTTGACATTGACTTGACATTGATTTGTCATCGATATGACATTGACTTGACATTGACTTGACATTGCCTTGACATTGATTTGACGTTGACTAGACGTTGACTAGACGTTGACTAGACGTTGACTTGACTTTGACTTGACTTTGACTTGACTTGACTTGACTTTGACTTGACTTTGACTTGACTTTGACTTGACTTTGACTTGACTTTGACTTGACTTTGACTTGACTTTGACTTGACTTTGACTTGACTTTGACTTGACTTTGACTTGACTTTGACTTGACTTTGACTTGACTTTGACTTGACTTTGACTTGACTTTGACTTGACTTTGACTTTGACTTTGACTTTGACTTTGACTTGACTTTGACTCAACTTGACGTTGTGTGTTTTTAACGAGGTACCTTCTTCGCTCATGGGTCGCCTCTTACGACCAGCAGTGGTGCTGTGGGTGAATTCTAACCCCCACCCGCAGGGGGCTGGGATTGACTTGAAATTGACTTGAATTTGACTTGACTTTGACTAGACTTGGCTTTGACGTTGACTTGCCATTGCCTTGACTTTGACTTGATTTTGACTCGACTTTGACATGAGATTGACTTGAAATTTACATGGCGTTGACATGCCGTTGACTTGAATGTGTCTTGACTTGACCATGATTCGACAGTAGATTGACATTGACTTGACGATGACTTGACGTTGACTTGACATTGACAAGACATTGCCTTGACATTGACTTGGCATTGACTTGACATTGAGTTGACTTTGACTTGACATTGCCTTGACATTGACTTTGAATTGACTTTGACTAGAGATTGACTTGAAATTCACTTGACATTGACTTGCCGTTGACTTGAATTCTACTTGACATTGACTTAACAATTACTTGACATTGCCTAGACATTGACTTGACAATGACTTGACATTGCCTTGACATTGACTTGACAATGACATGAGATTGACTTGACGATGACTTGAATTTGACTTGACTTTGGCTTGACTTTGACATGATTTTGACTTGACGTTAACATGACCTTGACTTGACATTGGTTTGCCATTGCCATTGATTTTTTATTGCCTTGGCATTGACTGGTCATAGACTTGACATTGACATTGACTTGACATTAAATTGACGATGGCTTGCCGTTGACTTGAATTTGATTTGTCTTGACTTTGACATTGACTTGACGTTGCCTTGCTGTTGACTTGAATTTGACTTGACTTTAATTGACTTGACATTGACCTGGCATTGACTTGACATTGATTTGACATCGATATGACATTTACCCTGACATTGACTTGACATTTATCTGGCATTGGCTTGACATTGACTTGACATTGATTTGTCATCGATATGACATTGACTTGACATTAACTTGACGTTGATTTGACATTGACTTGACATTGCCTTGACATTGACTTGACATTGCCTTGACAATGACTTGACGTTGACTGGACGTTCACTTGACTTTGACTTGACTTTGACTAGACTTGACGTTGCCTTGACGTTGACTTGACGTTGACTTTACGTTGACTTGACGTTGACTTAACATTGACTTTACATTGTGTTTTCTTAACGAAGTACCTTCCTCGCCCATTGGTCGCCTCTTACGACCAGCAGTAGTGCTGCGGGTGAATTCTAACCCCCACCCGCAGGGGGCTGGGATTGACTTGAAATTGACTTGATGCTGACTTGCCGTTGACTTGACTTGAGTTTGACTTGACATGACATTGACTTGACATGACATTGACTTGACATGACATTGACTTGACATGACATTGACTTGACATGACATTGACTTGACATGACATTGACTTTGCATGTAATTGACTTGACATTGATTTGACATTTACTTTATTTGATATTGACTTGACATTGCTCTGACATTGACCTGACATTGACATGACATTGCCTTGACATTAACGTGACATTGACAAGACTTTGATTTGCATTTGACTTGACGTTGACATGACGTTGACTTGAGGTAGGTAGGATAAAAATTTAAAAGGCGAATCTGCTTTTAGGGGCTATTCACGGCATAAACTATAAAATGAAATAAACCAACATTTAAGATATATAAAGTGTAAAACTAAAATTGTAAAAATAAAATCAATAAATTGAAAAATATTAATAAAGATTAAATATGTACATATAAATGAATAGAATGTACATACTTAAATTTGAAAAAATAAAAGATATTGTAAAATATTGTTAATGAGGGCTAAATAACATTCGTGTATAAATAAAATTAAAGACAAACTAGCACTTTTAAATGAAGGCAAATAGACCTTTATTCCTGAGGAACAGGACGACTCTGTCAATGAGGGTCGAATGGACACCAAGGGCCACCAACAGGTCAGGTGACAGATCCGCCCTGTTTCGCTGCTCGGTAAACTGGGAGCACTCCAACAAATCGTGCGCCACTGTCAAAGCAGTGTCACACGTTTCGGAGCCTCTTCACGTCGCAAAAGATGGCCATGCGTCCACCAGGTGTGCCCTATCTGGAGTCTCGCCACAGCGACCTCCTCCTTTCGGGATGCCTTATGGGAAGAATCTCATGGCCTCACGTTGTGCTTAACATTTTTAAGCTTATTAGTAACTATATGACTCCACCCTTCTTGCCATTGATTTATGATCAGATGCTTGAAATGACCCTTGAAGTCATCAGCAAGCACCCGATCACAATCAATGGTTGCCTTGGACAAAGCTCGTTTAGCTGCTGCATCAGCTGCTTCATTCCCGCGAATACCAACATGATTCGGTACCCAAATAAAGAGCACGATAGACCCTTTTGACGATAATGCCATCAAGGTTGCTTGTATCTGCTGCAAGAGAGGATATTTAGGGTACAAAGAATCAATCGCTTTCAAAGCACTCATTGAGTCCGATACAATAACGAAAAAATTACGGGAGCGGCTGCAAATATAGAGAAGTGCTTGGTAGAGTGCATACGGACGAGAGTTAGTGAAGTCGAAACTCACATGCACGTCTTGCCGATATAAATGCACATGCAACTCTGTCGGTGTAAATGCGAATGCATTGCCGATAGTTTGCAATGATTCGAGCAAACTCACGTTGGAATAGAATGGGTAGGGTAGCAGATCGATCTAGCTTTGAATGCGCATAGCTGGTATTCGGACGAGAAAATGTCCAAGGAGGAGAGGGCTGAAACAATTGTCTGGAGATGAAGGTAGTTCAAAATAAACTTCTCCAAAAATATTGCGAGATCTGATAGAAAAGGAACCAACCGAACGAGTCCTTCTATCATAAATCTCCGCAAACTGTTGACCAAAGACAGTGTGATATGGTTTCGACTTCATGGCTGCCGTGTAGTTCATGGTCAAAAGCCTGCAACGATCATACAGAAAAGGTTCACCAGCTTCGCACAATACACTTGATATTGGACTGGTACGAAAAGCACCAGTACAAAGACGAATACCAGTATGGTGTATCATATCAATGGTTTTGATAACGAATGGCCTGGCAGACGCGTAAGCGATGCAGCCGTAGTCCAGCTTGGAGCGTATCAAAGCTCGATACAGGCGCAGCATAGAAATTCTATCGGCACCCCACGATTTATAAGTAAGAGTTCGCAACAAATTTAGAGAAAGCCGACATTTTGCTTTCAGTGCCACAAGATGGGCAAGCCAGTTAAACTTCTTGTCAAATAAATCCAATAAAACGGACCGTTTCTACAAACGGAAGATCAGTACCGTTGAGATAGGAAATAGGATCTAAATGTTGCCCAGGTATGAAGACGATTGATCGTTAACTGCAGCTGACGCTCTATGGAGGCCATATTGCGAGAACTGCCGAAAATCGCCAAATCGTTCACGTACAAGGATCTCTCCACAAGTGAGCGGATAAACTGAGCAACACCGTTGATGGCCATAGCAAACAACGTGACACTCAGAATAGACCCTTGCGGTATTCCGTTTTCCTGAATGAAAATGTTGAAAAGGTCATTTCCCACACGAACTTGAAACTTCCTTAAGGAAAGAAAGCTTTCAAGAAATATGGGAAGATTACCTCTCAATCTCCAGGAATGTAAAGTGCGCATAATACCAAATCTCATGTGCTGTCATAGGCTCGGGCAATATCGAAAAATACTGCTACCAAACAAGACACATGTTGATCATGCGCTCCATGAGCTTGCAGACACAACTGGTAAGCGAGTCTGGCTTTGCGATTGCTACAATAATCGCATCACGCCATGGCGTTGCGCAAATACCGGAAAACCAAATTCGATTGTACATTTGTAGAAGAAATGTTTTCCCAGCAGGATCCAATTGGCGAAGCTTCTGGTAGTGAATAGAATCAGGTCCAGAAGCGCTGCCGTGAGAATCTGAAATCGCACTTTCAAGTTCATCCACGCTGAAAGAACGTTTGTATATTTCATCGCCCGAAGAAACAAAATTGAGACATTGACGTTCCAAGATTGATTTTCGAGCGAGGAACTCAGCTGAGTAATGATTGGAACTTGTAGTATGCGCGAAAGTAGATGCTATAATATTAGCAACATCAGACCGACAGGTAATGACATTGCCATTGATTTTTAGGCCAGAAGCAGTGCAAGATTTTGATCGGCCAGATATTTTTTTGACCTACCATACTTTAGAAACTGGAATGGAACTTGTAATGGTAGATATATACTTCTGCCAAACAATTCTTTGAGCTTTTGCTTTGGCTTGGAAGTAGTAAATCATATTCTCGGAGGTAAGATATCGTCTAAAATGGCAAAACATACGTCGGGAAAGGGTATTCTATTAGAATGAATAGGTGTTTTAGGAATACTTTCTTGTGCAGCAACTTGATTGCATCCGTGAAATACCGAACATGGTTGTCCACGTCAACGAAATCAATTTCACCAAATATAGCTAACTCCGAGAATAGAATCAAATCCGCTCGCTTTGAAGCCCATTTGGGACAAGCATCTGAATCTGAATCCTGCAAAACTTTCTTAATTTTCACTTTGATGCAAGTCCGCACATTCCACTCAAACAATGGAGCTATTTCTGCAAAACAGATCGTTAGATCAATCGCAGTGAAAGTTCTTGTTAAAACGGAAAAATAAAAAAATGAAGTTAGTCGTTTCTAATTAACAATATATGGTGTATTTTTGATTTCTATTTCTCTGACATTTTAATCTTTATCCACAAAACTAGCGCTTAACTTCAACAGGTTATGGGCCCAGGACATCCAGACTAATCCTGAATAATTAACCGGCCAAAATGGCGGCTGATAATATGTCCTTTAATAATATAACAAATTTTGAAAAATTAGACGGTAAATCTAATTATAATGATTGGAAGTTTGCGATGGAACTTAACTTAATTGAAAAAGATTTATGGGATTATGTTGATGGAACAAAGACGGATAACATAGCAAAATTGAGAAAGGCGTATTCGATTATCGGTTTGGGCGTGAAACCTCACGTTTATACTGAGATTCGTGATTTGCCAGAGAAAACAGGAAAAGCGGCCTGGGATGAATTGAAGTTACGGGTTCTCTCGTAAAGCATGTTTGATCGCCGAACTGATAAATATCCGGTTCGACGACTGCAAGAACATAGTCGAATATCTAAACAAGAAGAAAACCTTAGCACAAAAATTGAAGTCGATCAATCCAGCAAGTATTGATGACGAAACTTTAGCCGGTATTATTCTTGCGAGTCTCCCCAGAGACTATATACCACTTGTCATGGCTCTTGAAAACTGTGGGCAAAGAGTCACAACTGATCTTGTTGTAACAAAATTACTGCAAGAAGCAAATAAGGAGAAGGCGAGAGGTGAATCCGCGCACCCGATTAAGGATAAAAAGAAACGTTTTGCCGGAAAGTGTAATTTCAGCAAACGGCAGGGACACAAAGAGGCGAACTGCTGGCAAAAGGACTCCAGCAAAAGAAAGGATAGCGGCAAGAAAGGCAGCAAATTGGCCGAATCTGCGCACATCCATGTCGTAGATGGCAGCAGGAAGGAAGATAATCTCAAGTCTGCGCACGTTCATGAGGAGGACGGCAGTAGTTTAGGAGAAAATCTTGTGTCTGCGCACATCCACGTTGACGGTATGAAGAAAAGAAACGATTGGTATATTGATTCCGGAGCTACCAGTCATATGACGGCACAAATCGATTGGTTCAAGAATTTTCGAAGAGAAGTTCCACAAACAATTCAAACTGGAAACGGATGTTTGCAGTCGAGTGGAGTTGGAGACATAATTCTGCCGGTCTCGATTGGCGGGCGAGTTGCGTCATTCAACCTAAATAATGTTTTATTCGTACCGGACTTAACAGAAAATCTTATTTCCGTGTCAAAACTACGCGAAAATAAGTTAACGGTCGAGTTTGACGACGTCGCGATAGTTCGAAGCAAATCAAATCGAAAAATACTTGCTATCGCCACTGAACGTAACGGACTGTATCGACTGGAAATTACTTGGGAACGAGTAAATTTCGTATGTGAGAAGACCACATTCATGATTTGGCACCAGAGGCTCGGCCACCTAAGTATTGGTGAAATGAATCGCTTAAAGGCGATGGCGGAAGGAGCGACCTTCACGTCGGTGCCAGATCAAATCACTTATGTACCGTGCATTAAAGGGAAGCAGCGACGACTTGCTTATCCGAAAAAGAAGGTGGAAAGAGCAACCAACCTTCTCGAATTGATTCATTCGGATTTATGTGGGCCAATGACCGAAAACTCGATCGGCGGCGCACGCTATTCGTTTAATTTGATTGACGACCGCACCAGAATGACTTTCATGTATTTTCTAAAGGCGAAGAATGACGTTCATAAATATTTTCGACTCTTCAAGACTGAAGTAGAAAAACAAAGTGGAAAAGTCATAAAGAAAATTCGTACCGATAACGGAAAGGAGTAGGTCAACGCCATCATGGACAAGATTTTGTCGGACGAGGGAATCGTGCATCAGACGACTGTACCGTACCACCCCGCCCAGAATGGTATTGCGGAACGTGCCAACCGTACTTTGGTCGAAAAAGCAAGGTCGATGTTAGCTGACGCCAATTTACCGAAGAAGTATTGGGCCGAAGGATTAGCTACAGCGTGCTATCTGAAGAATAGATCGCCAACAGATGCAGTAAAGGATAAGACTCCATTCGAAGCATGGTATGGACGAAGACCTGATTTGAGTAACTTGCGAGTTTTTGGATGTCGTGCGTTCGCGCACATTCCAAAAGAAAAGAGACGAAAATGGGACGAAAAACCTACAGAATTAATGTTCATCGGGTACAGCAAGACCACGAAGGGTTATCGTCTCATGGATCCAGATACGCATGAGCTGACCATATCACTAGATGTCACGTTCATCGAAAGTCAGATGACGCGAGGATTAATTCCGAACGAAGAAACAGGACCACTCCTTGTTGAAGTCAATACTTCTACACCTGCCTTTGTCGAAACCGTCAAAGTAGTACCGGACGATCCAGTTGTTGACATCTCAAGTGGCCGTGGGCCAAGTATGGCGGAAGCAGATGTCGCCGTTGAAGCAGATGTCACCGTTGTAGAAGTCGCAGATCCACCATCCGAAATTCAAATTGGAGCTCCTGACGTGGTTCCCGTAGGGCAAGTAAACGACAGGAAGTCACAGGTCGTGAGACGTAACCGTCCACGAAACCGTCGACCACCAACTCGTTACGGGTACGACGAGTATGCAGAATTCGCATCAGAATCCCCAGATTTCGACGAGCGTGCACTGCATGATGAGCGTTTCTCTTTGGTCACCCTAGATGATTACGCCCTAATTGAACTCAATAAGGAACACCGAAAAACCGATCCACAATCGCTCAGGGAAGCGTTGAATTGCCCAGACGCAGAGAAGTGGAAAAAGGCAATCCAGGAAGAGTACAACTCGATAATTAAAAATAAAACGTACGAATTAGTCGAATTACCCAAACAACGAATTGCAATAGGTAATAAGTGGGTTTTCAAAATAAAGAGAAACTCAGAAGGCTCCATCGTCAGGTATAAAGCTCGACTCGTAATTCAAGGCTGTTTTCAGATAGATGGTGTAGATTACCAAGAAACGTTTGCGCCAGTGGTGAAATACACGACTTTACGCCTACTCATCGCGCTGGCAGCTATTTATGACTGGGAAATTAACCAGATGGATGTCGTAACCGCCTATCTAAATGGGCATGTCGAAGAGGATATTTACATGCGTCAGCCGGAAGGATTTGAGAAGAAGAGCCCAAGCGGTGCCATTTACGTTTGCAAACTTAACAAAGCACTTCATGGTTTAAAACAGGCAGGGAGAACCTGGTACGCCAAATTAGATGGCATGTTCCGTAGTATCGGACTAAAATGCGCAACATTTGATGTGTGCGTGTATTATCGAAAAGTCAATGGAGAAATCCTGATTGTCACGGTGTATGTGGACGACTTACTAATATTCTCGAATGATGTGAAAGCAAAATTGTGGTTACAAGGAGAACTTCTGAAGAATTTTGAAATGACGAATCTTGGCGAAGCACATTTCATACTCGGCATTCGAATTTTGCGAGACCTTAAGAAGGGTACCATCACCTTGGACCGATCAACCTACATCGAGGACCTTTTACGAGAATTCAACATGCACGACAGCAAACCGGTCGTAACTCCCATCGATAAAAGTTGTATTTTATCGAAGTTGATGGCTCCTGCTATCGAAGTAGAGAAAAATGAAATGAAGCAAATTCCATATCGATCAGCAATTGGAAAAATGTTATACGCGGCATTGGCAACACGACCTGACATAGCTCAAGCGGTGAGCATGCTAAGCCAGTATTGTGCAAACCCTGGAAAACCACATTGGACAGCAACCAAACGCGTAATGAGGTATTTGCGAGGAACGACGAACATAAAACTTGTTTTCTCCAAAGCTGGGAATTCGACACTCGTCGGCTACACTGATGCCGATTATGCGAATTGCGTCAATGATCGACGTTCGTTTACTGGCTATGTGTTTTGTTTGGCCGGAGCGGCAGTGTCATGGAATCGAAGAAGCAACCGACCCCAGCATTGTCCACAACTGAGGCAGAATACATGACATTGACGGGTGCGGGTACTGAGGCCATTTGGCTACGACGAGGTCTCATCGAACTCGAACTGCAACAAGCTCAAGAGTCAACAAGTATCTTGTGCGATAACAAAGGCGCAGTAGACTTGTCCAAAAACAGCGCCTATCATGCGCGCACAAAACATATTGATGTACGGCATCATTTCATCCGGGACGCAGTCAACCGAAAGCTAATAAAAGTGATCTGGACTGGCACCGAAGAAATGATTGCCGATTCGCTAACCAAGCCAGTTGATCGAGTAAAAATGGATTTTTGCAACAAAGCGATGGGCGTCGGTGAATAACTACAAATACGGGATGAAGAGGGAATGTTAAAGTTATTATTGATATTAATTAATTTATTCCTGTATATTGTAGCAGGCGTTTACGGAAAAATAAAAAAAAATGAAGTTAGTCGTTTCTAATTAACAATATATGGTGTATTTTTGATTTCTATTTCTCTGACATTTTAATCTTTATCCACAAAACTAGCGCTTAACTTCAACAGATCTCCACACTGCAGAAAAATATTTAATGCTACCATCATTTAAGATGACATGTGTACTTGAGGTGAATAGGTGTTCCAAACGTCTACCGCGTTGATTAATAGTTCTTGATCCCCATTCAGGATTATGAGCGTTGAAATCGCCCATAAGAATGAATGGAGCAGGCAATTGTTCAATTAAATCAACTATATCACGCATATCAACATTGTCATTTGGCGGAAGATAGATAGAACACAAAGAGACCAGAAGAGGAATAGCGACACGGACAGCAACAGCTTGTAATTGAGAATTCAAAGCGATCCTCACAATACACATTTTCGCGAACCAGAATCACTACTCCACCACGAGCTTGGCCATCAGTAGGCACATCATTACGAAATACTGGTAACCTCGTAATGAAACAGCTCTGGTGTCTTAAAAATGTGTTTCCTGTAAGCAAATGCAAGAGGGAGTCTGCTCGGCGTTGAGCTTTAAATTCTTCAAAATGGCTGTAGAAACCATTACAATTCCACTGTAGTATGGGAGGCATTATTTAGGTGTGGAAGATTTATCTTCATCTGGCCTAGAAAGTTTAATAGTTGTGACTTCCATTAGAGAAGAGGATCTCGGGGACTGAGATCCCTCACTTAAAGAAAATTTGGAGATGGAAGAATTCGAAATATTAGATGTTTCTCGTACCTCCATTGAATGTATCTTTGAAACAATTTGCGGCGTAGAAGTAGGGCTTGACTTTATATGAGTAATTTTTTCATTTGGTTTAACAGTTACTTTTGACTTTGGTTAATTTATGATTTTGACAGCTGCATTCGAAATTGATTTTTAATTTTGACTAACTTTAGATTTTGGAATGTTAGTTTTAACAGAAGGCAATATTGGAACAATTGTAGAAATATAAGGAAAGTTATCAGCCTGAACCGCAATAGATTTTTTTAAACCGGGCGTAGCTGCGATTGTGGCAAAAAAACGGCTAAATACAGGACTGGTCTTTGTTTTAAATTTTTTGCGGACGTCGAAATAAGAAGTCTTATCAATGATTTTGATTTCAATAATCTTTTTTTCTTCCAGATTGCGTGGACAATCAGAAAAGAAAGAAGGATGAACAAAGAAGAACAATTAACGCAGCGGACCGGACCTTTACATTCCTCGCCCAAATGCTTCTGCTCACTGCACCGTGGACACACAGCCTGTGCGTCACAACGAGATTTAAAACATCGTATTGGTCGAAGAAAGTATGGTCTCATAGAGCAACTGTAAAACCCAACCTTAATCCTTTCTGGAAGTTTATCTAGTCCAAAAGATAAAACACCTGATGTATTTTTAACTTCGCCGTTCCTCTTGGAAGTAAGCCGTCGATAGTCTATAACACCCTGATTCGCAAGTTCCCGTTTGCATTAGTCCATCTCAACAAAAAACAGGCCGTAACATATTACGCCCTGACATGAGTTGAGGGACTTGTGCGCCTCCACAACAATTGGCATTCCAAATAAAACAGTCGCTTTCAGTAAAGATTTTCTTTGCAACGAATTTACAGTTTCGACCAAAAGAGTACCATCGCGGATTTGGGTTCTCCACCAACCAGTTCGTTTAGGCTCCTCGCCAAACCAAAACATGAAACTTTTAATATCTTCCGTTATTTTTATGATAAGAAATTTTAAGAAACTCTCTCCCTCGTCCGATAACGGACGAGATCTTTTTGGGGGAGGGGCCCCGGGGTTTTTGTTTTTGTTGCCATAAGCATATAGAAAATCTTATTTTCCTGGTCTCCCTACCCACCACGGAGCTACAATTTGGGACGTCACACCACAAGCTGGTGTGATCGCCAGGGCGAACCAGGAAATATGGTCCCCTCACCTGGCAATAAGCTCCAGAACGCTGCGAGCCATTCTCTCCAACGTCTGAAAACTTACCTCCAGGATCGTGGGAGTTACCAAACCGATACTAACAACGTAACGGCAAGCCGGTTGTTCAGATAAGGTTAGTATCTGACCACCCGATTCAAAAGAATCTGAAGCCAAATTGGTGTGTTGCGTCAGCTCAACCAACAGGATCATCTTCTCCTTCCTGCCGGGTCTCCACGCACGGCAAACACGCGGGTGAGCAAATGAAAAGGAAGGAGAAGTCCGCAGAAGATTGGCCCACTAATCTTCCGGTATGTATACAGGATGAACTGTGTTTATTACGAGGTACCTTCCTGACATTGGTTTGACATTGACATTGACTTGTTATTGACTTGGCATTGACCTGACATTGACTTGACATTGACTTGATAAAGATTTGACATTAACTTGACATTGGCTTTGATTTTACACTTATAAAAACATCACACATATCCGCGACAATACTACACGTAAACTCATACACTAGTTACCCTACCAAAACCTACCCATATGTCTAGAGGTGTTCCAGGAGCAGACCACCTGACACACTTTCACAACGCGACGCAGCAGTACACAAAACAAAACATATATCGTACACAACAAATGTACATCTATTTTCAATGTAAATGTTAATTTCAATTTAGTTAGGCTAGTTTTAAGTTTTAGCAAAATACTTCATGTGAAGTTAACTGGGTTTTTGTCCCCCCTCTCCCATAAATACAATCCTAACACATTGTAAAAGAAAATTATAACTTGTGACAGAAAACAATAACACAACGTATTAAAGCACACAACGCAATAATATTTAAACACAGATATACACTCCCCCTGTGAGCAGGAGCTCTGATAAAACCAAGCATGTTGTCCAACCGTTATTCAGTGGTAGAATGCTCGCCTGCCTAAACCCTTTAACCTGTACAGCAGTGACATCCCCACATTCCCGAATACATACAGCCCAATACGCAGACGATACAGCAATATGCACACACTCCTTCAGCGCCCAAGTAACCACAAAACAAACACAAATATACATAAACATATTAGAACGCTACTGGAACACGTGGAAAATAAAAATAAACACAAACAAAACCGAAACCATAGTCCTTACATGTAAATTCACACATAAATAAATAAATAAAATAAAATCTAGAACAAGAACTGAAAGACAACGACATGAGCGCCCTGAAAATATTTAAAATGTGAAGCACCCTGCGACCCCTATTTTTAATAAAGGGAAAACAACAACACACCGTGGCACAATTAAATAACATTAAAAACTTCTTCCACACCAGAGTGGTGTAGAAAAGACACGTCAATTATGAGAGAATTACCCAGTGCCACAGGTGTCAGCAGTTTGAAATGCGCTAAAAACCACATGACTAATACATGCACCAAGACAAAAGACATTCCTGCCGCGTGCGCTGGAAATCATCCAGCCAAAAGCACCGCCTGCCCTATTATTATTAATTAAATCAACTGATCTGAAAACACTGTACAGGTAAATTGACGTTTGGAGATCGCAACTCTAGCTTGTCTGCTAGTCCTTTCAATATGAAACTCGCTTGCGACCCGGAGTCTAACAACGCTCTTGTCTTGTGAGTGCGGCCATGTTTGTCGATCACTTGAACTACTGCTGTTGCCAAGATGACCTCGTAATCACCTTGTTGCGCAAAATGATTTGTGACTATGTTAGATGATTGTCTTTTGATACCTGGGTTCTCTTGGTAATTTACTGATTAATTGCTCCCTGTCTAAATGGAGTAATGTATTATGTCTGCTACTGCATTTTTTGCACGTAGATGTCGACATACATTTACGCGCATAGTAACCAGCCCTGAGACGCAATTCCTTGATCTTTGCCAACCGATCTGCTACAGGCATTTTTAATGGTTTTTCGCATTTGAAAATGTAATGCAAATCGTTGCATACTGCGCAGTTTTGTGCTACCGCTGCCAGTGCTACCCTTCTTTGCGTGATTGTTCGTGTTGCTTCTGGTTTGATAACCTTCTCAGCCATTTCGAAGATTTCACTTTGCTTGGATAAAAAAGTTATAAGATCTTCTAGTTTTAGTGTTCGATGTCCCACACCTTCTCCTATCTCGCCTTCCCAAACTCGTCTTGTTCTTGCATCTAGTTTTGTAGCCAACAAATGAATTAACATGGTATCTTACTGCTCCACCAGTTCTTTAAAAGCTTGAAAGACCCGCATAAGCATTTTAAAATTATCTAGTGTTTGTCTTATGCTGCTGTGTGCTTCTTTCATCATGACTGAATAATGGCTTGTGTGTATATATGATGATTCTCTCATTATGATACCCGCCTTGTAACTTCCGTGTTATCGTATAGATTTCATGTGTTTCCAACGCACCCATAATTGTAGTGCATCTCCTTCTAGAATGCTTCTTAGATAACGAAACTTTTCGATATTTGTCAACGATTCGTTGCTGTGAATAGCTGACATAAATGAATCCGTGAATTGTAATCATTGCGTGTAATCACTGTTGAATTTTGGTAGCGTCAACACTGCACCTTATGACTTGTGTTGTACATGATCTTGGTTGCGTACTAATGACACTGTTACTCACTTTGCTGTATGACGTTTCGCACCTTTGCTACGACTTCACGTTATGGAAGTAACTGGCGCGACGCTGGAGCAGTCTGACAAACAGTACTGGCAACATAGCAAAATCAAAAGTCACCATGTAAAGCAATGTTACCAACGTCGAATAAACACAAACCTAACCTATAAAATTGCCTCAATTATCATATAACAGCCTTATAATACATCGATAGCATAATTTTAGCTACTAATTTATTACTTTTTATTGACATGCACAATTATAAACGACTTTCAGATGTATATACAGCATTTATTTTAAGGCTATAAAAAACTGTCAACGCCAAGATACTTAAGAGTTTTTTTATTAAAATTATAGTCGCAGGATTTGTATGGAAATTTCATAGAATATTGATAAAACATATATCTATAAGATACAAAAATATTTTCAAAAAATGTGTTTAATTAGGATACCAAAAAGGCAACCTTGTGATGAGTGGTACCAATTAGCGCTGATTTCTCAAAATTTGTGTGCAGGATATTTCTGAAAAAATTACAGAATATTCTTAGAATACATAACTAGAAGCACCATAAATATTTTCAAAAAATGTGTCTAATTAGGGTACCAAATCAGAAACCGTGTGACTGGGTAGCGTTGATTTGTCAAAATCGGTGTGCAGGATATTTTTGAAAAGTTTACTAAATATACTTAGAATATATTACTACAAGTACCGTAAATATTTTCAAAACATGTGTTTTATTAAGGTACCAAAATGGTAACCGCTTGACTGGTACTATGTAGCGCTGATTTCTCAAAATTAGGTCGCAGGATATTTCTGAAAAAATTACAAAATGTTCTTAGGGTACACAACTACAAGTGCCGTAATTATTTTCAATAAAATGTGTTTTATTAGGGTACCAAAATAGTAACCGTGTGACTGCGAGCGCTGTGACTGGTAGCGCTGATTTCTCAAAATTAGGTCGCAGGATATTTGTGAAAAAATTACAAAATATTCTCAGGATACATAACAAGTGCCGTAAATATTTTCGAAAAATGTATTTTATTTTATTAGGGTAAATAGTGTGATATTTGTATGGTATCTTAAAATGTAGTCATGCTATAAATAAATAAAAATAAAAACAATAATGATAACATGTTCCTTTTTGATAAGCAAGCGGAATTCGTTATCGATCAGCTCTGTACTAAATGACAACTGCGAATACTGCCCTTATAAAAAGCGTGACGTTGGCAAACGTCGTGATTTTTCTAATACTCTTGTTTGTAAACGTTATATAGAATCTACTAAAAAAAAGTTCGGAGAAAAAAGCTTGACGTTGGCAAACGTTGTGATTTTTAATACTTTTGTTTGTAAACGTTGAAGGCCAAAAAGACAGCACGTGACAAAAGGCGCGGGATTACATGCACATGCGCAATATGCTGCGTTTGTTTGGTTTCGTCATAGAATATGTAAAATTACAACGAAACCAAACAAACGCAGTATATTGTATATGAAATCTACAAACATTCAGTTCGGAGAAAATTCGTCGTACTATCGCAGGCATCACTAGCGAAACAGACATAGTTTATTTGAAATTTCAAATAACCACACGCAAAGCGCTATGCCAGTAACTTATTATGCAAACAGGTTATGAAGGTTGCCTGAATAGTTACAAAACTAGATCTCATTGCGCCAATTTAATAAAAGGTAAACGAGTATCAGGAAAACGTCACAAAAAGGATAATAATTGGAAATCAGAATAAATTTATTTCCACTAAACATTATTGCGATTATTTTATTCAATGTAAAAACATAGTATCACGATTTAAAATTCTACAAAGTTCAAAATTCAATTTATAATTTGAAATTAGAATATTCTGTATTAGAAATATACAAGTCAAGAGTATGAATGTGCTGAATCTTCATGCTTAAGCTTATAAATATCGATCCATGATTACCTATATAGCCACCTCCACCATTCCCTTCTTCTCAATAATGGAAACAATAACGTTACTATCATGCTACCTTTTATGTTGGAGAAAAGAATGTTTAATTTACTTTACAACCCCTTAGTAAACATTGCAAAACAGAGATTTAATTGTCTAAGTTGTGCATTGTTTTCCAGCAAGAACCACGAGGAGGTTGGGGTCCATGACTGTTTAAATTATTTTTATATTTAATTTACTTGTTCTAAGTCTAAACAGACATTTTTCTTGCCAGGATAGGATGGCATACACGGATTATACAGAGTATATTACAGAAAAGGCAACACGATTATAGGTTTTGGCTTACCTGTATATCCAATAATTCTTCATTCATCTTCTTGACTGACTATCCTACAATTCTTCATTCATCTTCTTGATTATCCTAATGGAAGCAGCCGCTGGTAGCTATTAATCGTCTCAATATTGAATCAATTATAATGAGATCATCAACCACTAAAATTTTCCATCTACGTGGCATTCTAGTTTTTAATGATCCCTATCAAATCAATTTTGAGCTCATTATTATGGGATCATCAATCACTAAAATTTTCCAGCTCTGTGGCATTCTAGAATTTGATGATCCCTGCAGAATATTAATAACCACGAGGAGTATCCAATAATTCTTCATTCTTCTTCTTGACTATCCTATAATTTTTCATTCATCTTCTTGATTATCCTAATGGAAGCAACCGCTGGTAGCTAGTAATCGACTCAATATTGTATCAATTATTATGAGATCATCAACCACTAAAATTTTCCATCTACGTGGCATTCTAGTTTTTAATGATCCCTATCAAATCAATTTTGAGCTCAATTATTATGGGATCATCAATCACTAAAATTTTCCAGCTCTGTGGCATTCTAGAATTTGATGATCCCTGCAGAATATTAATAACCACGAGGAGTATCCAATAATTCTTCATTCTTCTTCTTGACTATCCTATAATTTTTCATTCATCTTCTTGATTATCCTAATGGAAGCAGCCGCTGGTAGCTAGTAATCGACTCAATATTGAATCAATTATTATGAGATCATCAACCACTAAAATTTTCCATCTACGTGGCATTCTAGTTTTTAATGATCCCTATCAAATCAATTTTGAGCTCAATTATTATGGGATCATCAATCACTAAAATTTTCCAGCTCTGTGGCATTCTATAATTTGATGATCCCTGCAGAATATTAATAACCACGAGGAGTATCCAATAATTCTTCATTCTTCTTCTTGACTATCCTATAATTTTTCTTTCATCTTCTTGATTATCCTAATGGAAGCAGCCGCTGGTAGCTAGTAATCAACTCAATATTGAATCAATTATAATGAGATCATCAACCACTAAAATTTTCCATCTACGTGACATTCTAGTTTTTAATGATCCCTATCAAATCAATTTTGAGCTCAATTATTATGGGATCATCAATCACTAAAATTTTCCAGCTCTGTGGCATTCTAGAATTTGATGATCCCTGCAGAATATTAATAACCACGAGGAGTATCCAATAATTCTTCATTCTTCTTCTTGACTATCCTATAATTTTTCTTTCATCTTCTTGATTATCCTAATGGAAGCAGCCGCTGGTAGCTAGTAATCGACTCAATATTGAATCAATTATTATGAGATCATCAACCACTAAAATTTTCCATCTACGTGGCATTCTAGTTTTTAATGATCCCTATCAAATCAATTTTGAGCTCAATTATTATGGGATCATCAATCACTAAAATTTTCCAGCTCTGTGGCATTCTAGAATTTGATGATCCCTGCAGAATATTAATAACCACGAGGAGTATCCAATAATTCTTCATTCTTCTTCTTGACTATCCTATAATTTTTCTTTCATCTTCTTGATTATCCTAATGGAAGCAGCCGCTGGTAGCTAGTAATCGACTCAATATTGAATCAATTATTATGAGATCATCAACCACTAAAATTTTCCATCTACGTGGCATTCTAGTTTTTAATGATCCCTATCAAATCAATTTTGAGCTCAATTATTATGGGATCATCAATCACTAAAATTTTCCAGCTCTGTGGCATTCTAGAATTTGATGATCCCTGCAGAATATTAATAACCACGAGGAGTATCCAATAATTCTTCATTCTTCTTCTTGACTATCCTATAATTTTTCTTTCATCTTCTTGATTATCCTAATGGAAGCAGCCGCTGGTAGCTAGTAATCGACTCAATATTGAATCAATTATAATGAGATCATCAACCACTAAAATTTTCCATCTACGTGACATTCTAGTTTTTAATGATCCCTATCAAATCAATTTTGAGCTCAATTATTATGGGATCATCAATCACTAAAATTTTCCAGCTCTGTGGCATTCTAGAATTTGATGATCCCTGCAGAATATTAATAACCACGAGGAGTATCCAATAATTCTTCATTCTTCATTCTTCTTCTTGACTATCCTATAATTTTTCATTCATCTTCTTGATTATCCTAATGGAAGCAGCCGCTGGTAGCTAGTAATCGACTCAATATTGAATCAATTATTATGAGATCATCAACCACTAAAATTTTCCATCTACATGGCATTCTAGTTTTTAATGATCCCTATCAAATCAATTTTGAGCTCATTATTATGGGATCATCAATCACTAAAATTTTCCAGCTCTGTGGCATTCTAGAATTTGATGATCCCTGCAGAATATTAATAACCACGAGGAGTATCCAATAATTCTTCATTCTTCTTCTTGACTATCCTATAATTTTTCATTCATCTTCTTGATTATCCTAATGGAAGCAACCGCTGGTAGCTAGTAATCGACTCAATATTGTATCAATTATTATGAGATCATCAACCACTAAAATTTTCCATCTACGTGGCATTCTAGTTTTTAATGATCCCTATCAAATCAATTTTGAGCTCAATTATTATGGGATCATCAATCACTAAAATTTTCCAGCTCTGTGGCATTCTAGAATTTGATGATCCCTGCAGAATATTAATAACCACGAGGAGTATCCAATAATTCTTCATTCTTCTTCTTGACTATCCTATAATTTTTCATTCATCTTCTTGATTATCCTAATGGAAGCAGCCGCTGGTAGCTAGTAATCGACTCAATATTGAATCAATTATTATGAGATCATCAACCACTAAAATTTTCCATCTACGTGGCATTCTAGTTTTTAATGATCCCTATCGAATCAATTTTGAGCTCAATTATTATGGGATCATCAATCACTAAAATTTTCCAGCTCTGTGGCATTCTAGAATTTGATGATCTCTGCAGAATATTTCATTTAAGTATTATACTTATTTCCCGGAACCTAATAGACATCTAAAAATTTTTAACTCTTCGTAATACTTTGAATTATTGAATTCGCTTACACATGAAGTATGTAGCCATCGCCGACAAAAATCGCATTGATTTCTTTTGCGAAACTATAGAGCAGCACATTGGTTCACCTCTTTTATTAAAGTAAAACCAATCCTCACAAGAATCGCAAAAGTGCCAGGTTGATTGAATCACTCTACAATCACCAGAATCTGAACAAAGTAGACAAAACTCTGAAACTTTTGTCGATGATTCCAACATATATCGTCTAAGATATTCTCTAAAAATATTTGGTTCGAAAGCACCGTCGTAATGGTATGTACCGTTGTTATCTAAAATATTTTTGGCATAATGATGGCGTGAATAGCCCAAGAGGCTGATAAAATTAAATTTTAATCCTACCTACCTTTGGCATAATGAATTACGAAGATTCCGCAGTTGAAACTATCTTGCTGCTTAGGATATTCCGCTTCCATTACTTTCCACCCGTTAACATCAATATCGCAATCGTGAAGACATCTTTGATTTTTAATAGAAATTAAAAATTTTGAAAACATATCTTCCGTTACCTTATTATTTTTAAAACAGTAAAAATGTTTTTTCCGGAAATCGGCGAAAATCAATGTCCAATGCCCGTCTACGTTCAATGGAAGAAGAACATATTGTTGGTCCCTGTACCACATTTCTCTGTATGCTCTTCTAAACATCATTTCTGACACGCAACATTCAATAATGCAGAAGTTTCCATTTTTCGATAACAAATGTAGGGACAAATCTATGATCGCATCTGAAATCCACTCTCCATCTACTAACGTCACGTAGTCATTCAAATGCAGATAACTGTATTTTCCGGACCCTGCATGCAGCTGATATCGTGCAATATAAACAATATTTGTACCTGCAATTTTGTGATGATAAATAAATGGCTGTTTCAAGATGCCATTGTTAAACCATTCTTTTTTTAATTCCTGTTGCGTGCTGATATTTGCATTTATTTGTTTCATTCTTGGTGCTTCGACGACTGCTGGTGTATCCTTGATTGACTTCAAAAGTTTATCCTTATTTCCCAAGTGATAATTGCGATGACGGTCCTGATTGGGTTTTCCCCATTTTTCCACGTATTTTTTCTGAGTTTCCCTAACTTTACGTGGAATTTTAAACATTAATTCTTTTTCTAATGAATCTATGTATTTCTTTTGGGCTCTATAAATACTTGCCGCTTTTAAATATTTCTTCCCTTTACGACGCGAAACCAAGATTCAACATGGGAATTTGTCTTCCTTTTTTCATTTTCCTGCAGTAGGAAGCCTGACCATAAGGGTATGTATGGAACATATTTCTTCTCGCAAATATTTAGAAATGCTGGGCAATAATATGGGTTGTCGGTTACCCCAAATGTTTCGGTGCATTTGCGTAGTTGTCTGCGACTCTTTAAAATCCATATAGAATTTACTTTTTTTATAAATGGGCAAATTTGGTTCTGCAATAACCGGTTCATCCCGTGCTGGAGCTTCTTCTACTTCTGTGACGAAATTCATGTTTCTAAAAAAGTTCAAAGAATTACGCACATCATTTGTAAAATAATTGCTTTCTAAAACAATTATAAAGTGTTTAAAACATTGTAGTGCTTCTTCGTAAAAACGGCACAGAATTAAATAATTTGCAACTACACCAATAAAAAAATCTTCTTGATTTTTATTAGTGCCCGCACAAGCTACTGCATCTGAAATTACAATTTTCAAAAAGTACTCACCACAAAGCTTCAAAATCACTTTCAAGTGATGTGTTTTGTTCTCCGTCAGAAAACTATGAATTTCGTTGACATAATCAATCACGTCCATTTGATTAAATGAAAGGCACGTTGCAATTATTAAAGCCCAGCTAAAATCGGTTACCACACGCCCGAATGGTAATCCACCATTGCGACGTGCGTACATATAAAATTTGTGCAACCATGTTGTGATGTGATCTGATGTTTGATTATCAGATATCATCTCTAAAATCGGAATAGTGATTTTATCGGATACATCCGGAAAGGAAGCCGATATCACTCTAGCGTAATATAGGACACGTTTGTCTCTCCTGTCCAATGGCCGCACTACTGATCCAGTAGCATCTAAATATAAGGTGAGGCTAGAATCTGCACGGAAAGATTTACTAGCAACACGAAAGCACCAATCATGCCACCATTCAAAATATTTCGATGATCTAATAGATTTATCAGTATACTCAACTTCGGCCAAATCCAATAAATCATTTTTTTCAACGTCGTCCTCTGCGAACGCCTCAGATCGGATTTTTCGACAAACATCTACCGTTGTTACATTTGGCGCCGTATTTACTGCAAGCAATTCATTATTGCAGTTTGAAATTTTACACGACCGATACTGAAATGCGGATTTATTTTTTAATTCTTCTTTGGCTAGTATACGATAGTGTCCTCGAACTTGCTTAAAATTCATTTCTCCTGCATGATTAAATTCACCAAATAATTTCAGTGTCGCATCTACGTAATCATCTTCAGATTTTGCGAACTCGATAGTGCTGTGTGCAGAATGGCATTCCTTATAAATGCATAACAAATATATTTTCGCATAATTCTTGTTAATGTGTGCTCAATATTGAATTGGCATTTATCATATATATTTCTAATTGTTTCCAACAAATAAAATATATAATTTTTAGAAAAGGATATTTTCCCCTCGTTTTCTAAAAATATGGATTTGAACTCCATTCTAAAATTAAATATTACATTTTTTGATATCGCTGTCATTCCGTTTGGGCCGTTTAAAATTATTGGTGCACTGCTAATATAATTAAGTTTACATTTTGAATGTATTTCTTGTGCACAGATATTACTTTATATGATAGGTAATAAATCTATAGAAATTTCATCAAAACCAATTAAAAAGAAATCTTTCTGAAAACAGATTTTTTCATTGATTTTTGATTTGGCCTTTTTAGAAATCCTTTGTGGGTGCGCTTCCGTGCGCTTTTCCGGACGGGTATATTGACGTTGAGTTCTATTAGTTTCTTATTAATTTTCTCTTGAATTCCAAAATTGTTTTGCCAATATAAATTGTAGCAATAAGCTGCAGTTTTAGCTGATTGTTCCTGAAAAATAAAAGAAGCAGATTTATGGAAAATACTACTTGGTGCAAAAGTGTTTAGGTCGTTTTCTGTAACAACTTCCGACACTATAAAGTCAACGAATGCGTCAATATCAAAATGACATTGTTTGCGAGTCATGCTGATGTTTTATAAATTAATATTAAAAAAACTTCAATAAGACAAGCTAGTTCGAATGCTAGATTCGAACTGCAATTTTTCTTCCCTCTACAGAAAAAGCTACACGTAAACATATTTTTATTCAAAACCAAAGCATTTGATTGGCTAGTCGCAGAAATGCACGAATGCTGCTACACGAGAACGCGCGCATGAGCAACACATTTGTATGTTCCCTTAAAATCCGAATAAGTCGCAAGACAAGTAGCGCCTTTAGCGGATTTTCGCGCGGTTTGAATGACCGAAAATTATGTAATATTGTATATTATATTATTATATAAATATTATATAATAATATTAAATTGATTGTGGATGTTAGGAAAGTAAATAAAATAAAAAATACTTAGTTTTACAATAATTCGATTCGAATAATATATTATAAATATTATTTTAGAATAATATTTGCAATCAAGTACATACATACAATCAAATATATATATATATATATATATATATATATATTTACGCAACTGTACTTTTTATTAACTTCAAGTACCCCATAAATTATATAACAAAAATAGATGGTTGAACCTCGGGCGGTCAACTTAGGAATTTTCTCGAAACTAACCAGATGTTGACAGAGTATTTTTCGAATATTAGCGTTGAACCATACAATAAATAACCGTAACTTAAAACCATTGTTACTTGCCTCGACTTCATTAATTAAATTCATTTTTAAGATAAATTCAAAACGAATTGTTAGTTCGCAAAAAGACACAAAGAATTTGGTATAATAATTTAAAGCAAACGATTTGTTGCATTTCTTACAAAACCACCTTTTTAATTAAAACAAAATATTCCAATGACTTATCCGCATCTTGAGTATGATGGAATTCGAGTACAACAATAATGACAATTTATTTATATCGGGCTGTTTAAACAATTTCGCAAAATGATTTAAACGTTGAAGGAAGAAATGTGTGGCAGTTGAAAGTGAGACGCACAGAGTGGAGGAAGGTATAGTATTCTCTCTCTAACCAATGAGTTATCTCCGTAACCAATCAAATTTAGGCAGCCTTGCTTTTGTGTACGCTTATTGTTACCGGATATTCTTATCTTCTTGTTAACTCTGCTCGTCATTGTAGAAATCAAAGCGTCTTAGTTGATCATGAACAATCTCATGTATTGTGATTTCACTCTTTTGGGTGATTCTAATTTTGTTAGATTCGGCCAGCAAATTTTAGGGTGCCGCTCAACTAAAAATGGTATGAGATTTATTGTGTATGAAGCAGAGATGCGAACAGTTAAAAATCAATTTAGTGTTCAGTTGGATTTTACATATTTTAAAAATGAATCAATTAAAATGTTAAATCGTAATTTAGTATTATCGGTTCTCATCTCTGGTATAATGTTATTTATCATGAATTGCTAGATAAACATTTTTCAGCTCATGGAGCTTGGCATCTTGGCCTATGTGTTTCCGGCCAAGGTATCCGGGCTTTGCTTCAGAAGGTAAAGAGGCGAATAAATTCTTTAATAATTATGATTGGCACAAACAATCTGAAGAAAATGGCAAGCATAACATTTTTGTAATAATACATTTTAATAATTTATCGGTAATTTTTCTTTCTAGAATATGGACCGGAACAAGTTCCGGCTTATTTTAAGGTCGTTAGCGAATTGTCTTTTAGGCAGAAACGTTATATTTATCACCATTCCTCCCATCCCTATGCTAGCCAATAACCCGATGTATATGAGGCTGTTCTACAGTTACAACAACTGTATTCGGAATCTCAAAAGTAAGTACCTAAATGAAATTGATTTTAATTTTAAAAATCTCACGGGCTTCTTCGTTTTTATTTGTTTGTTTTCATTTATTACGAACAGAAAAACAAAGAAACTAGAAAAGGCAAAAATACGAAACAACACACTTATAGAATTAAATAATCATGCTAAGATGAGTTTTATATTTTTAGGAACGCATTCTTTTGAGGTTCTGGATACGCAGCCTCTATACTCCTTCCGAGATGGGCAGATTGTGAATCAGGTGTTGTTTGAAAGGCGATCCCGGAATGGTAAACCTGACAAACTTCGCCTGAACCGCAGAGGTTTGTTAAAATTAAAGAGGGCGCTTGATGATACTATACTAAACCAGTGCCATTAATCGTCCTTTCCTTCCCTATTTAAATTATGTAGATCCGGCAGAAAACGTATAGTTTCCTAGATTTTATGTAATTTGTTTGTTTTGTTTTTTTTTTTGCTAATTTAGTTCTCCTGATGTATAGTTTCGTAGATTTGATGTATTTTGTTTGTTTTTTATTTTTTTGGTTTTATTAATTTAGTTCTCTGTATAATCCGTGTATCCCATCCTATCCTGGCAAGAAAAATGTCTGTTTAGATTTAGAACAAGTAAATGAAAAAATATAAATAATTTAAACAGTCATGGACCCCAACCTCCTCGTGGTTCTTGCTGGAAAATAATGCACAACTTAGACAATTAAATCTCTGTTTTGCAATGTTTACTAAGGGGTAGTAAAGTAAATTAAACATTCGTTTCTCCAACATAAAAGGTAGCATGATAGTAACGTTATTGTCTCCATTATTGAGAAGAAGGGAATGGTGGAGGCGCCTTGTTGGTAATTATAGAAAAAATAGAGTAATCATAGTTACCGTCTGTTGCTATTGTAGAGTTAGCATTGTCGATTGTTTTTTTTTTATGATTGATGTAAAAAATTCTGATATAAAATAAAACCTGTCACCTTTTATTTGTCTTAAAATCGTATATTTATTTAAAATAACTGCGTATTCAGATTAAATACAATAGGTTATGGGCCCAGGACGTGGTTTAGTATAAAAAATATTTGTATATACGAATAAGAGAAAATAGGTTCATATAAAGATGGCAAGTACGAGCGGTTTACCTCCCATTGAAAAGCTGGACGGTCAAAGCAATTACAATACTTGGAAATTTCTCATGGAAATGTATTTGATACATGAAGATCTTTGGAGCTGCATTACGGAGACAGTTAACCAAGTAGATGGAGAAAGCGTTGAAGCCAAAAGAAAGGATCAGCGAATGGATGGAGACAGCGTTGAAACCAAGAGGAAGGATCAGCGGGCTCGAGCTAAGATTTGTATAATGGTTCAGCCACATTGTCTCGTTCATGTGAGAACGGCCAAAACAGCAATGGAAGCATGGAATAATCTTCGCAAGGCATTTGAGGACAAAGATCTAACGAGGAGGCTAAGCTTACTCAAAAGATTATTCAATTCAAGATTGGAGCGTCATGCAAGTATAGAAGCCTATATTGCAGATATTATTTGTCTTGCTCAACAGCTAGCAGACATAAGTGCACCCCTCGACGACGAGTTTGTAGGAGTCATTATGTTGAGTGGACTGACGGTCGCCTTCGATCCAATGGTAATGGCAATCGAGACTTCAGGTAGTGCGATAACAAGTGACTTCATAAAAGGAAAGTTACTGCAGGAGGACACGAAAAGAGCTGTCAATGAGGTCTCAAAAGATACAGCGCTTCTTTCTCATTCAAAGCACAAATATGAATTATCAAAAAAAGGAGGCCTTAAAGGTAAAAATTTATCTCCAACAAATAAACCAAAAAGAGATTTCAGATGCTTCGTGTGCAACGAGCTAAATCACCGTGCACTGGATTGTCCAAAAATCCAAATAAGACATGTTTGAAGAAAACGGACTATAAAGGAATGAGTTCAAAAGGAAATGACCACTTTACTCTACTCACAGCCCTGTCAGCCAGTGTAGGTGACAATGACTGGTGTGTAGATTCAGGTGCAACTACTCACATGACAAATCGATAAGATTGGTTGGAGAATTATGCTAAATCCGTAAGCAAGGAAGTTGTATGTGCAAATGAACAGAAGCTGTACAGTACAGGAGTAGGAGATGTAAGCATTAGACTAAGCAATAGAGTAAGCCCCATTACAATATCTGATGTGACGCATGTTCCAAAACATGCAACAAATTTATTGAGTGTGAATAGGATGGTAAAAAAGGGATTAGTTGTAATTTTCTCAGAGACTGGATGTCAAATATATCATCAAGATAACTGCCAAGTTGTAGGAGAAATTAAAATATCAGCACGAGAAGAAAATGGTGTTTATAAATTAAATCAAGAATTATGGCACAGAAGATTGGCACATCTTGGAGATCATAATTTGAAACTTCTTCGAGCAGGTATGGTTACTGGAATTCAATTTTCAGATAAGGAAATATCAACATGTGTATCGTGTTTGGAAGGAAAACAAACGAGGCAACCTTTCAAGAAGTCTGGAGCCAACCGAGCGAACGAGCTTCTAGAACTTGCACAAACTGATGTATGTGGGCCAATGAGTGAACTTCATGGGGTGGCGCTCGCTATTTTTTGACATTTACCGATGACAAGTCTCGAAAAACTTATGTCTATTTTTTAAAGACAAAAGATGAAGTTTTTTCTAAACTTGAACAATTTAAAATATTTGCCGAAAAACAAACTGGAAGAAGTTTGAAAATTGTGCGATCGGATAATGGTAAGGAGTACATTAATCGTTCGCTGCAGGATTTTTTCAGGAAAAATGGTGTACGTCAACAATTGACAGTAGAGTACACTCCTGAACAAAATGGAGTGGCCGAACGAGTCAATCGAACAATAGTCGAGAAGGCTCGAACTATGCTCAAGGATGCCGGATTAAGCATCAAGTATTGGGCAGAAGCTATAAACACAGCAGTCTACCTTAAAAATAGATCTCCCACAAAGGCAGTAAGCGGAGCTACGCCAGAAGAGATTTGGAGTGGACGAAAGCCAGATCTAACTCATCTAAGAGTATTTGGATCTAAAGCTTTTGTTCATATTCTAATGCAATTAAGAAAGAAATGGGATTCGAAATCGAAAGAAACGATTTTTGTAGGATATTGTGAAGAACCAAAAGCCTACAGACTCATGGATGTGAAGAATCAAGGCGGAAAAATTCAGAAGGCAAGAGATGTTGTATTCATGGAAGAATCAAGAATCCAAAACCCAGAGATTGAAAAGGATCAATCACTGAAAACTGCAGTGCCTCTTACATCACTTGCAGATACCAACCTGGAACCAATACAAAATAAAGATGTTTTTAAAGAAACTAGCGATCAAACTACGATCGTGGTGCATGGTACAGAGGAAGAAATTCGTAGATATCCTCAAAGACACAGACGTCCAAAAGAATTCACGGACATGTTACTGTATCGAGCAATATGTGGTATTGAAACCTATGGGCCCGATGCAGACGAGCCAACTACCGTAAAGGAAGCACTTACTGGAAAAGACAGTGAAAATTGGCTGCGTGCCATCAAGGACGAGCTTCATGCGCTAAAACAAAATGAAGTATGGACACTTGTCGATTTACCTGCGGACAAGAAAGCTATTGAAAACAAATGGGTTTTTAAATTAAAAATGCATACTCAGGGAACTATAAGTAGATATAAAGCGCGTTTAGTAGCTAAAGGTTTTACACAGCAACAAGGCGTAGATTATGAAGAAACTTTTTCTCCTGTGGTGAGATACTCAACCCTGAGAATGCTTTTTGCTTTTGCAGCAGAATTGGATTTATCTGTAGACCAAATGGATGTAACAACAGCTCTCTTGAATGGGGAATTGCAGGAAGAAGTGTACATGCGACAACCAGAGGGTTTTGAAATAAAAGAACAAAAAAACAAAGTTTGTTTACTTAAGAAAGCTCTTTACGGGTTAAAACAAGCATCTAGACAGTGGTACGAGAAAATTAATTCTGTATTATTAGAAACTGGTTTTAAAAAATCGGAATTTGAGCCATGTGTCTACTTCAAAATATTTAAAGAATGTTTGATAGTTATTGCTCTGTACGTAGATGATATTTTGATTTTCAGCAACAATGAAGATGAGAAAAATAAAGTAAAAGAAGATCTAATGAATAAATTTCAAATGAAAGATTTAGGTAAAGCGAGAAATGTACTAGGCATGAGACTAAGACAAGAAAATGGTTTTATTTCTTTGGACCAAAAAAGATTCATTGAAAATATATTATACAGATTCAAGATGAGTGACTGTAAACCAGTAGGAACCCCTTTAGAAACATGTATAAAACTGTCTAAAAATGAGACAAAGGATAAAAATGATATAGACATTGAGAAGATTCCATATCAAAATTTAATTGGGTGTTTAATGTATCTAGCAGTTTGCAGCAGACCAGACATAGCGTATGCAGTAGGAGTTTTGAGCCAATTTAATAACTGCTATACTATAGAGCACTGGAAAAGTGCAAAACGAGTGCTGAGGTATTTAAAAGGAACACTGGATTATTGTGTTATCTTTAAGAAAACCGGAATGCCTTTGTGTGGCTACGCCGACGCTGATTGGGCAGGAAATTTAATAGACAGAAAATCATATACCGGGTTCGCGTTTATTTTAGGTGAAGCGGCAATTTCATGGGAAAGCCGAAAGCAAAGAACGGTAGCTTTATCAAGCACGGAAGCAGAGTACATGAGTCTTTCCGAAGCTGCGTAAGAAGCTATATTTCTAAGAAATATTATGGGTGAAATTTTGGGCAAGAAAGAGCGTATACTTATTTACAATGACAATCAGTCAGCGCAGAAACTATCTGTAAATCCAGTATTTCACAACAGAAGTAAACACATAGACATAAAACAAAGAAACTGTGCTAAACAAGATAATCAAGTTGTAGTATATGGGCACAGAAGACATGATTGCGGATGTCTTGACAAAAGGACTATGCAAACCAAAGCATAATAAATGCATTTCTGGAATAGGTTATTCGCAAACGGAAACCAAGATTAAGGGGTAGTGTTGGTAATGATAGAAAAAATAGAGTAATCATAGTTACCGTCTGTTGCTATTGTAGAGTTAGGATTGTCGATTGTTTTTTTTTTTATGATTGATGTAAAAAATTCTGTAATAAAACCTGTCACCTTTTATTTGTCCTAAAATCGTATATTTATTTAAAATAACTGCGTATTCAGATTAAATACAATACGCCTATATAGGTAATCATGGATCGATATCGATATATGAGCTATAAATGCTTAAATAATGGGGTGTTAACAGTTGTTTTGAACTTGCATATAAACACAGTAATTTGACCTAAAAATTGCGGTATATTGTATATACCAATTAAAATAAGTATATTTATAATATATATAATGGATTTATTAAGTTTGGAGCCTTTAAATAGCATTTATAGACTATAAAATTAGCTTGGGAATATTTTATTGTTTACAGTTGGCAACCTTTTTCGTCGCTGGCTTTTTCGCAGGTAACTTCTCGTACATTACGACTTCCTAGTATGTATCTTCAAACCCGCTTCTGACTTCCTCTGCTTCTGGTGCAACATTGATACCAAATTCTTCGATCCACGATTGAATTTAGTCGAATTTTTGCCATAATTCTTCCGCCTCTTTAATCGTAATTTCTATTGAGGTAAACAGCCATCTACTCTGTCAGCGTACGTACGGAACTTTGATAATGCTGTGTTGACGCCCTTGCGCTTATTCTTTTATTGTTGTTCTTCCAATGTAGGATAAATAGAATTGGAAAATATGAAAGATTCACTTACCAGTTTTCACTTGTTTGATTGTTGAACGTAAATCAGTTGATGACGACGTCACTTGGTTGTTCTTCAAGATAGTGTAGCGCGCTAGTGATACTGCATACTCCGCTGAACACGTGCATTTAGAACTCAATGGATTCTTGATTTTTTTTTCTAGGGTTGCGTAGCGCGCTGGTAACCTTGCATGCCCCGCTAAACATGTGCCTTTGGAACAAAGATGCTCCTCGTTCTAGTTTTACTTTATATCACTGACACTGAACTGTGCACGTTTTCAGTAACACATCCGGTTCGAAGGACAAAAATATGTTGTAATAAATTTGTTATTTTTATTATTTCCATTTATTATATTTTACAGTTGACTTTACAATTTTCTTATGATACAACGCAGACGCCATTTTTTCCACCGCTTCTGCCACGACAAGCATTACACTACCGCAGTGGTGCCAACCTGGTCAAAAACTAATACTTTACTTTACTTTCCGGAACACGCGCGTGGACTCACCGTCCATCGGCAAACAGTTTTCGTTATTTCCAGAGAGTAAAGGGAGTTAAAATGACCATTCGTGATCGAAATTAACAACTCGCTCTCTGGCGGTGAAACTAATGTACTACAAAAATTGGTCATTACGCCGGGCATTAATGTATCAATCAGCTGTTTGTTCCGTTAATGGCCAGCTGTCATATTTTCATAAATATCGGAGGAACAAAATATCTATCATATCTTACGAAGTAAAATCTTCGGATAATTCACAAACAAATTTTAAATAAGTTACAATCAAAATACACTTTTAAAGAACACAAAATTAAAGATTCTGACTCCAAGAGTGATTTGTTTTGGCAAAGAACGTTTGTAATCAGTTCACTTTATACATATTTCACTTTGCTGGCTTTCGCGTGTCCAATCATAGCCTTTATCTCAACTGTCAAATACATTGTCATTACGCCAGGCATTTTTATTAACGCTACTACAAGGAACAGCAGGAAAGGTCACTTAGGGATATTTGTGGGCCAGGGGGTGTTAGTAATATAACTGAAAATAGATACTCCTATTTGGGCTTATGAAATATTGTGTACGGGTTGGGTTTGGAAGTTTAAGAAGACGTATAGAAAGAGATAGACATAGTAGACAGAGATAGATATATGAGAGAGATAGGTATATGCATTAGAAAGAGATAGATGTATAGGTAAAAAATGAAAAGACAATTTTATCCACAGCATTCCGATATACTTCAAGGTATAAATAATTTTACTGATTCGACCGGTAATTTATTGCCGGTCGGTAAAATTATTTTTACCCTGAAATATATTGGAACGCTGTGGAAAAAAATCGTCTTGCTCAATTTCGCCCTATAAATCTACTGCAATCTAATGAACAATGTTAATCATAGAATAAAAAAAACAATATTAGGAAATAAAATCAATATATTTCCATAAGGTCTTTAAAATAAATATGTTCAAGCTTAGACTGAGCTGTTAATTAAACTAAATTATTCACAAACATAATATTGGTCTAGAAAATGTTTAATTCATTTACATAATGTATGGAATCAATAACAGTTACTTGAAGGCAAGGTTTTAAGCAGTGCCATAAAATCAAAATTGCCTCTATTTTGCTATAGCAAAATTAATTTTTACTTTCTTATACGCAGTATAAGTATTGTAATCATGAAAGATTTAAATCTCGATATTTTAACAGAAATATACCTGCTGACCTTCCCTGAATCGATTCCGATTATTTTTGTAATGACGTGTGCGTGTAGGTGAACGTTGAATATAAAATTACAAAACTTAAGATTTGTATATGCTCTTCTCGAAAATCTCCCATTTCGCACGTGCTCCCTCAACGAAGATGTAAAAGCAGATGCACTTGTTACATCGGGCATGGGGACATCTAAATAAATAAATTTATTAATAAAAGCATTTATCAAATTAAAATGGTTCTCCTACCTTCTTGCACAGCGTGCCGCTCATCCAAGTACAAAGTTGGATAAGCACCATGTAATACGGTATTTCTGCCTCTACCATTTACATATATCCACTCAGGACTAAAATGTTTGAGGCAGACCCGATATGAATTATAAATTTGCATTTTTGGCATATTAAATAATTTGGGATTGTTTACCAGCCCAATCCATTTTTTAAACATCGTGCTAAAATTTTTCGGAAACCGCAAAAAACTGTATTCCGTCGATTTACAACTTGGCACAGCGCAACTCATGTTAGACGACATAATCTAATATATTTTAAATCAAGTAAAATACATAAAATACAAGTAAAACGCAAGACTTACGGATTTTGTTACAATGTAACACACTATTCAAACCTTGATTCAAACGCCATTAAAATATACAGAAAAATTTTAATTCCAATATTTGCCGAAACAATCACTCAGTAAATATTGTAGGAAACGTTAATACGGTTAGTACCCTGAAAAACGACGGTCACGCTCACGGCAGCCATTCTGGCGGCGCATATTACTCGAACTAATTCGATGCCCTCCCCCCAACAAAATGGCGTCTGTGAACCACCGTTGCGCTACTAGCGCCGCCAACGATAATTTCGATCACGAATAGCCACCAATGGATAGAGTTTAGGCAGTAATCTTTAAAGTTTTCAAAATAACGCACTAACTATGAAATGTCGTGTTATACGATAAAATAGTAAAAATTTTAAAGGATTAAATGTTATATATATTTAATATATTTACTTGTTATTTATCTAAACAAATTCAATTTCAGATGATTTTATACTGAATATTTAAAAAAAAATTATTTATTTATTTGTTAGTATGTGTAATCCATTTTGCATTTCATAATAGATACATGAACTGTCATTCGTTTTTTATTAACTTATATATCTAACGTGTGTTTTTAATCGTTTTGAATTGGCATTGTGAGGTTGTTACTTTTGAGAAATCTCTTTTAAGGCATGTATGTATTAAATCACAAATAAATAGTAAAACTTTGAAACTTTAATAATTTGTTCGTAGTATGCTCTTCCAAAAACGATCCTGTTGTGTTCCTGCTCGCTTTGATTTAGAAGAACGACTTGCAAGTTTTCCGCAAGTCAGAGCACTTGTCCATATAAAGTTGCAAAAATTGAACAGTCCGCGGTTGTGCTCTACCCTACCTGCACATGTTTATGGAACCACTTATGTGGATGTAATTTATCAGGAATGTATCACTTTATTGCTTGGAGATTTCTATATGAATGATATATTATAAATATGCAGGGTGCTTATTTTTAAGTAACAGAGTAAGAGTTTCCCAAGTGTGCTACTGATTTACACAAGGTCTTCGGATTTTGTTCAAAATTCATATTTAGGTAGATCTAATGAATAAAAATTAGGTTCTGAAAATATTAAGGAAAAAAAATATTTAATTTTTGTGTTATAAGCTATTGAATATTTTTGAGTTAATCAATTAAATAATTAATATCTCAGATATAAGTTAAAAAATTTTTATGAAATTTTGATAAAATGTAGCTAATTGATAGACCTATCTAAATATATTTAAAAAAATTAACTTACGTTTAATTTATATATGAAAAATTAAGTTTTTAATAAACAAATTAATTTTTCTTCATGTTCTCCATGTGATACATGAATTTTAATTTATTCACAAGATTGTAAAAGTCTTTTTCTTCAAAATAGAAAAATAAAATTTACGGGACCGAAATTAGTAACCGAGTTATAGTAACTCTGGCGAGTCACTAACGTCTAGGCGCAAGGAAACTACCGCGCGCACTGTATATGTTATTCAAGGGTTTGGGGTCAAAGGATTGTGATATAAGCAAATATGATATGTTTATTGAAATCAACAAATAAATTAATAATTGCAATTTAATAATTAGGTACTTTATACACTTATTTGTTATAATTAAGACTGTTTTTTTATAGTTTTGTATATACCATTATGGCAGGCAGAAAACATTATGCATGCCATTTCATTGTCATTGAACAAAATGAACGAGTGGTATTGCCGCGTATCATTAATAGTAATTGTGGTTTCGTAACGTTTCTTTAATGACGCAATGTGCGAAATGTGTTCTTCCTGATTACAAAAATCGAAACAAATTTTGTGGAAAAATGCTTTCGCCCAGTCATATAGTAGTTGCGGTGTTGTGATGTGGTTCTCATTCACACATTGCAAACTTGCTTGCCGTTTAACCGTGCCCCCAATGCCATCGCAAGCACCTTTACCGTGCGAGGTAGCAAAAAAATGCCTCTCCGCCATAACATTGAAGTTGCTTTTATGATTCAATAAATTAATAAAATTATACTTATTTTTATATTGCGACGCTGCGCCGTCAGAAAAATATATGATTTTTTTTAACCTCTTCCTGTCCAAAATTAGATAAGCGATAAGCTTAGAATTAAATATATGGACTGCTGATGCATCGTTAATAAATGTATAAAGTACCTAATTATTAAATTGCATTAATTAATTTATTTGTTGATTTCAGTAAACATATCATATTTGCTTATATCACATCCTTTGAACCCCAAATACTTGAATAACATATACAGCGCGCGCGGTAGTTTCCTTGCGCCTAGACGTTAGTGACTCGCGAAAGTTACTATAACTCGGTTACTTATTCCGGCCCCGTAAATTTTATTTTTTCATTTTGAAGAAGAAGACTTTTACAATCTTGTGGATCAATTAAAATTCATGTATCACATGGAGAACATGAAAAAAAATTAATTTGTTTATTAAAAACTTAATTTTTCATATATAAATTAAACGTAAATTAATTTTTTAAAATATATTTAGATTTAATTGATTAACTCAAAAATATTCAATAGCTTATAACTCAAAAATTAAATATTTTTTTTCCAAAATATTTTCAGATCCTTATTTTTATTAATTAGATCTACCTAAATATGAATTTTGAACAAAATCCGAAAACCTTGTGTAAATCAGTAGCACACTTGGGAAACTCTTACTCAATATCTATTTTACTTTGTATATGTATAATAAGTAGGTACTGTAATCATGAATAGTCATGGGTCATATGGTGCTCTAGGAGTAACTAATTGTGTTGGAAATATACGATTCAAATCTTCCCGCGCTGTCATTAGCGGTACCACCACCAACGACCGAATATATATAGAAAACTGCCTTCTTGAAAAATCGACGGTTACCATATATTCAATTGTCTCATGTGTATTTTTTGTATCAATACTGTTATTAAAAGTCATTAACAAATATAGGCTTCCCTTCATCTACAAACCTCTCAACAAATTGTTATTATAATGTCAAGATTCAGTTCAAATATTTGTATTCCAATTTACTTAGAACTATAATGAATGGTAGTTTTGTCGACTTAACATTTACTTTATTCATTATAAAAAACTATTTATATTCAAGTGAAGAGCCAAATAAGAACCGAATATTATTAATATTTAATTATAAAAATATATTTCTTATATTATTAGTATATAAATATGTGTATGTTATATAAAATTTTATTTACTGAATTAGAAAAAATATTTGTATTTTTTAAATAATGTTTTATATTTAGAGGTATCTTCGATACTTTTGCTTTTCGTGGAAACACGAAACGTAAAAGTATACCTATCCTTGTCTACCTAAAAAAAACAGGCCCTCCGTGGTTTATGCGTAAACTAAACCATGAAGTTGGAGGTATATAACATTAAGATCCATCTCCCCCTACTCTCTGATAACCTCACTGTTAAACGACAACAAAGGAATTCAGTTCGCAAGAACGCAACAACCACGTGACTAACTACGGCTTACATTATGCCGATGTCACACTATCGATCATATGACCGATGGTGATCGATAAATAAGAAGACTATTTGACGGAGATTGATGAAATGATCGATTTGTATGTCACACTGTTTGATGAGAAAACCGATGAAACTGATTTCCTCTTCATACTTTTTTTGTTTGTTTGAAGTTGAAAATAAATGAGAAATGAGTAGTACTGTAGCAAATATTATTATTACTACATTTTTGATAAATCGAAACAAAGAAAGGGATAATCATAGGCAACGTAAACGTAGATTCATTTGGGTTATAGCGTGGATTAATAGAAGATTTGAAGGGACCGGGAGTTTAGGTCTTTCGTTGGTTCGAAACAATAATTTTGAAGAATTCGCGATATAACTGATTTATTAATGTCATAAATTACACAGATATAAGTTTTTAGCAAAGTTCCGGTTTAGTGTAAATACACAATATATTTTGCGTGACATGGTTCCTAAATTATAAACAATAAAGACTGAACAATTAACATCCTTAAAAATACAAAACACAGACATTTATGGCATGCTGTCAGTTAGTTGCTTAAAATTTGTCACCGCGATTTTTCTCCCTCTGGTCGCCATATTATAACAATTAAATATGTAGAAATAAGAAAGTAAAAACACGTATAAACACAAATGTCAAAACCAACTTCAAATTTGAATTACTTTATTTTCACGCAATAAATATGAAGTTAGCCGTGATTGTCGGTGATCGACCAAAAGATTACGGCCCGCAAAAATTTCATCGATCACGGAACACTTCTTCTTATTTATCGATCACCATCGGTCATATGATCGATAGTGTGACATCGGCATTAGGGAATAATTAATGACATATTTGGATATTTTATTACATTCGCGTTTAATATTCGTGATCGAAATTAACAACTCGCTCTCTGGCGGTGAAACTAATGTACTACAAAATTTGATCATTACGCCAGGCATTAATGTACTAATCAGCTGTTATTTCCGTTAATGGCCACCAACTGTCATTTTTTCATAAATATCGAAGGAACAAAATATCTATCATATCTTACGAAGTAAATTCTTCGGATAACTCACAAATAAATTTTAAATAACTGTTAAGGATCAGGCTATTCTACTAATCAGAGATTACAGTCAAACACAAATTAGTTGAATAGAATGTATTTATTGTAATACAACAGTATAATATATTTGTATACTTTTTGACGTAAAGAACATATTTCAATTGTTATTGTTTATTAGGAAACAGTCCCGTAACTCGGCACTAGTTGGCCATGACAGATACCACAACAATAACTAACACCCCCCCACGAGTTAAGGGACGATTATTTCCCTCGTATCAAGTGGAAGTCCCAGCCCACAAGAGTTAACGCACCATTGGTGCTTTAGCTTAGGTAGTCCCTTCGTAAACACGTCGGCAATCTGTTCTTCGGTGGACCGGTGAACAATCTTTAATTGTTTGTTCTTTAACATATCACGGATAAAGTGGTGACGGATGTCAATATGCTTACTTCTTCCATGAAAAATAGGGTTTTCAGCCAGTTTGATAGCGCTGAGATTATCACAATGAATTGTGATGTCGCTCAATGCATCAAATCCTAGTTCCTGAAGAAATCTTTGTAAATATACATACTCTTTAGCGCACTCAGCCAAAGCAATATATTCGGCTTCGGTTGTAGAGAGGGCAACGGTCTTTTGTTTCTTCGCATCCCACGATATTGGACTTCCATTCAGTAGGAAAACATACCCAGAGTATGAATGCCTGTCTTCAATGTTGCTACCCCAGTCTGCATCAACGAATCCTTTCATGGGTTCAAAATTGGTCCCGAAAATCAATCCAAGATTGATAGTTCCTTTTAGATAACGCAATACTCGTTTTGCAGCTTTCCAATGCTCAATGTCATGACAATTGTTGAATTGACCTAAATGATTTGCAGCAAAACTAATGTCAGGTCTAGTTGTCGTAGCTAAGTACGTCAGGGCGCCTACTAACTCACGGTAGGGTCGTTTGAGGTCTTCTTCGCTCGACGATTCGTTCTTCGTCAGCTTCGAACTTCCGTCGATCGGTGTGGCCACTGGTTTACAATCGGACATGCCGAATCGGCTCAACAAATCAGTTATGTAACCTCTCTGGTGCATTGCTATTTGTTTACCGTCTTGAGTGAACTCTATTCCAAGGCAATAGTTCACATTTCCAAGATATTTTATTTCAATCTGCCTAGACAATTCCTTACCAAAATTGTCTAGCATCGTTTGACTTCGTGATGCTGCTAAAATGTCATCCACATAAATAGCAATCATGAGCACATCTCCTCCTGTATTTATGTGATAGAGACACGGATCGGAGTTAGTCGGAGTTGCTCCACAGCTTCTCAGAACGTTGTCCAGCTTGGCATACCAATTTCGTCCAGCCTGTTTTAGACCGTAAAGTGATTTATTTAAACAGCATACCTTGTTTCCCTTCTGTAGTTCCAACAACATGTCCTTGGCTTTGAGTCCAATAAGACTACTTCGTTCATCTTCAACGATTCTTTCCAATGAATCTGATAAATTCTTCGGAGGTTCCATGAATATTAGTTCATTTAACTCTCCATTTAAGTATGCCGTAGTGACATCGAACTGTCTTATTTTCATACCAGATTCTGCTGCGAGAGACGTCATCAGTCTGATAGTTCCAAGGCGAGCCACTGGTGCGAATGTATCAAAAAAATGGACACCCGGCTGTTGGCTAAATCCTTGAGCCACCAAGCGCGCCTTTTGTCTTTCCAATGTTCCATCAGAATTGAACTTGTTGCGAAGTATTATGCGGCTTCCGATCACGACATCCTTTTCGGAGTGGTCAACCAATGTCCATGTATCGTTCTTGATGATCGACTTAATCTCGCTGTCGATAGCTTTACGCCAACCGTCGGCGTTAGAACTAGACAGAGCCTGTCTCATAGGAATTTCGGCTAGAAACACTAGCTCTTCCTGAATGGTGTAAGATTTTTCAGACTCCTCCGGGATGGTTCGGTATATATAATACAAGTTTCCAATGCGTTCAGCGCTAAGCTTGACATCGCCATTTGCGTTTAATATTAAAGCATCATTCTTTTTAAAAAGAATTTCGTAACCACTATCAGTTATTCTCCCATCTGATAAAAGATTCGTTCTAAGATCTGGGACGTGCAATACTTTTTCGAGGATGATATTTTTTCTTTCACCTAGTACATCGGCTTCAAATTGTACTGTTCCCGTCGCGGTTATCTCCGTTGATGAGTCGTTGGCGAGATTTAAAATTCCACGATCGGAATTACCGATTCTTCTAAAATCTTCAAGATCGCGACATAAATGTGATGAAGCGCCACTATCGAGACACCATTTTCGTTCGTGGTTACACGAATCAACAACATTCGAATTAAGGCAGACATTTTCGACATGCTTTGCGGATTCATTGTCGTTGTTTTTACTACGACATTCGTTGGCTTTGTGTCCGATCTTTTTACATTTAACAACGAAATGTAGGTTTATCTGTTTGCCTAGATTGAAACGAGTTAACGATTTTATTTGCTAATGTTCTATCACTCCGACCACGCGAATGGAAGCTTTTTTTTACAAACATAGCTTCCAAAGGCGAACCACGTGTTTCGCTTTTACGCGCATCGTTTTCCTCTACGATCTTTATACGTAATGCTTCAGGTGTCGGTAACTCGTCACGCGACTCAATAGCGCATCTGAAATTCTCAAAATTCGCTGGCAAACTATACAGTAGCATAACAGTGAGTAAGTCTGGATTAATTCGTACCTCCATGTCAGATAGTTTATCGACAGTATCAAAAAAACTACTATTAAGATGCTCACGCACATCCCCGTTGTCCGCCATTTTGTGCAGCGTTAATTTCTTCAACAACGTAGCTTTTCTCGCCGGTTCCGTTGACTGGTAGATCGATTGTAGTTTCATCCACATGTCATGTGCAGTCTCGCAGTTCTTTACCTGTTTCAGCTCACTCGGACTGATGGACAAGATCATGTCGGACATCGCTTTGCCATAATTTTTCATCCAAGTTCTCACAGCACTCGTATCGTTTTCCGTCAACTCGGGTTTTACATACGTTCCATTCACGTACTCCCACAAATCATTCTTTATCAATATCGCTTTCATTTGCAACTTCCAAGTATCGTAATTACTTTTATGTAGAAGTTCAAATCTTGACATATTTGTGGTATTCATTTTTGATTTTTGAAAAAACTGAAACTTGTAGTGCTAATTGCATGTACCTGGGCCCATAACCTGTTAAGGATCAGGCTATTCTACTAATCAGAGATTACAATCAAACACAAATTAGTTGAATAGAATGTATTTATTGTAATACAGCAGTACAATATATTTGTATACTTTTTGACGTAAAGAACATATTTCAATTGTTATTGTTTATTAGGAAACAGTCCCGTAACTCGGCACTAGTTGGCCATGCCAGATACAACAAAAATAACTAACAATAACAGTTACAATCAAAATAGAATTTTAAAGAACACAAAATAAAATTTTCTAACTCCAAGTGTTATTCGTTTTGGCAAAGAACATTTATAATCAGATATTTCACTTTGCTGGCTTTCGCGTGTCCAATCATAGCCTCTATCTCAACTGTCAAATACATTGGTCATTACGCCCGGTATTTTTATTAACGCTACTAGCGCCGCCAACGATAATTTCGATCACGAATAACGCTCACACACACACACAGAGGCGCACGCACGCACGCACGCACACACACACACACATACATACACATAGAAGGACGTCATTCCAAAAATAGTCGGGATCAATTCAGGGAAGGTCAAAACGTATATTTCCGTTAAAATCGCGAGATCGAAACTTTTCATGATAACAATACTTACTTATATTGCGTATAAGAAAGTAATAGTCGGAATTGATTCAATGAAGGCAAAACGTATATTTCCGTTAAAATCTCGAGATCGAAATATTTCATGATTACAATACTTACTTATACTGCGTATAAGAAAGTAAAAATAATAATTTGAATAAAGTACAGGAATCAAAATAATTTTCAATTATATTAGACTGTACTCCAGATTTAAGGCGCGATACTTGCAATCCCTGGGTATCTTGGTTGTTACAAGTGTAAAGGGCGAGGAAGCAAAGAGGCAGTCCCAAACGCTACTCTCCGCTGCCCCACTTCAACCTCAAATAATATTGTAGTTACGCCACATATCCCCTTCCAAATTATAAATAGTACATCACTAATAATGTGGGGTTGTGCTTCAATATTCTCCAATTTTATTAGTAAATTAGACGATAACATTAATATTTTTTGAGTTTCTGTATTCGGGATTACGAATATCCAGGCCACGAGTATGTCGCGGGTCTTGAAGTTTAAAAGGTGTTATCAATTTGAGTTGATTCAAACACTATTGTATTTGTACTTTATAAATATTACTTTTCACAAAAATAAATTTAAATATTGTAAATTACCATTTTTACTTTCTTATACGAAGTATAAGTAAGTATTGTAATCATGAAAAATTTTGTCGAAATTATTTCGATCTCGAGATTTTTAACGGAAATATATCTTTTGACCTTCCCTGAATCATTTTTTGCATTTTCTTCTATAACTCAAAAACGGTAGTACTTACAGTAAAATTTGTCAGAAAGAAAATAAAAGCTGTTAATGTTTCGCAGAACTTTTATTTAAAAATATTTATCAGAAAATATAATGATTAGCTCAATTGGTGGAGCAGTGGAGCGTAAATCCAAAGGCTCTGGGTTCGATCCCCGGCGAGGCCCGATGAATTTTTTTCAAATTCGTTTCCATTATCTGTTTATTACAAAAGAATAAGCCTTTTCAATATTCTGCTATAACTCAAAAATGGTAGTACTTACAACAAAATTTATCAGAATGAAAATAAAAGATATTAATATTTCGCATAACTTTTACTTGAAAATATTTTTCAGAAAAGGTACTGGTTTCAAAATACGAGTTATTTTCAATATTCAGCTCTTACTCAAATCCGGTAGTACTTGCAGCAAAATTAGTAAAAATGAAAATAACAGATATTAATATTTCGCAAAACTTTTATTTAAAATATTTTTCAGAGAAGATACTGTTTTACAAAAATAATAAATTATTTTCAATAGTACATTTAATACTTCTCACGCCTACTGCATTGACTTTACGTTGTATATATACGGGCATGCGGATAGTTTGCCGCTGAACCTCAGACGTATAAGAAAAAAAAATAAGAAAGTTCAGTGACGGACACGCCAGCTTTTTCTCTTAGAATATGCCTGTCTACGCGTAGATAAACGGAGATTTCGTTTGGTATCTTTTTCACCTTTTGCCATAATTTATATATCTATGCGTTGGTATGACAAACAAAACAACACAAATTACACGATATATGAAAAAAATTCTTTATTCAATATTCTAACAAAAATCAATTGTCGTTTGCACATGAATACTCAATAGGAATTAAAACATTCGCATATTTTGATCAGATTTGTTTTAATATTCATACAATGTAACAAATATAGTTTTATGTAATTACATTAATATTAAATATATTTTTCCCGCCAAAACGGTAACAATGATTATCAATTTTTCCATTTCGACAAAGGATATATAATCGTATTATTGGAAGTTGGAATAAAATAATTTAGACCGAATAGATAAATTTAAAGGGTTAAATAAAACATTATTAGAATTTGAAATAATATAGTGAAGATCGCATCGATAATTTTAGAAATATAAAAAAGTATTCCAATTTATAAAATAGTATTGTAAAAACGAAAAATAATTTCTGCCGTTAATCACCAAAGAACCAAAGATTTTCTAATAATATATATATGTATGTATAATTCAATTGCAAGGAGACGAAGGGGGGGGGGGGAATGGCTCCGCCTTCTGCTATCGCAAAGCGATAATATTATTGTTTCGAACAAATTGCTATAGTAGAGACATCTATCCATCATAATTCTTATTAAAAACACCTGCTCGTATATTCGAAATAAAACAATAGTTAGGAACGGTAATGCATTTTTTTTAAAACGTATGCAAGGTTTAGTTGTTAAACTACACTGCTCCGTGAAGTTTTTCGTAAAAATCTTACTTATGTAGGCGTAACAATGCCGTAAAAAAAGTATCAATTTGTTAATATTTAGTATTTATTTAAATTAGTATAATATAAACAAACATTAGATTTAAGCACGGAGCCGTGTAGAGACATCCTTTGTGAACATAATCACATTTTTTCAAGTATGATAAAGTAATGTGTATTAGCTTCAGAACGAATATGCCAACCACCGTTTTTCCTACTTTTATCACTACAAGTATCGCTCCTTAAGGCGATGTTCCAATTTTTTGGTCAAATAAATGACTATTTTTTATAATTTTTTTCTCTCTTATTTTATTAGATAGAAACTAAATTTTATTTTTCAATATTAAGTAACTCATGCAGTATACAAAAAAAAAATTCATTTTTTATTTTTATGCACTATTACTTATATAGGAGGTGACAAAGTAGAGGCCACGGAGATGAGGCGTTTTGCGGTGTGCACGATTACGCCTGTCCAGGATGGCGAAAACAAAAAAAAATTTAACGGGGTTTTATTAAGAACAAAATTACCTTTCCCGCAAACCAATAAAAAGTTAAAAATTAAGAAAAACCTAGAAAATAGAGTGTGTTAAAGAAAAGTTCTATGTTTTTTACACAAAATTGGACCTTTGGGATTGAATAAAAATGGAAAAAAAGTATATTTATGTCAAAATATCGGTTTGCGTTCTGCATTATAAGTTAATTAATAAAATAAAAAAAGATTTGAGTCAATAGCTTAATTATTTTTTGAGCTAGAACGCACACCGTTTTTAAAAATGTAGTTTCGAGAAAAACGTGTTTAAAGTTTAATTTTAGTGTATTTATTACCCGGTTACTACTTATGGAAATGTAAATATCTTGGACGGTTTCGAAATTTACCTTAAATTTTTTTTTATATATTTTTGAAATGTTTTTGTATAAAACTATTGAACAAAAAAAAAATCGATTTTTTTTTTAAATTGGAACATCAACATCACACAAAACAGATTACCATAGTGATCAGATATGCTTATTTCAATAAAATTTTTTTAAAAATGTAGAAATAAACGAGAATTTTATTGAATTTTGTCCTGTTACATATTAGGTTAATGCGATTTTGTTGTCAACTTATTTGCAATAATTAAATTTAGATATTTACAACATGAGGGGACAAACTTATTATAATGGAGCAATTATTTGAAATTATTTGCAATTTATTTGCGGATTGGTTGTATGGAATTATATTTTAAATAAAATTAATGCTTTGAGTAAAATGATGCAAAGTTCCATCATAAATGTAAGATTGTGAGTAAATTATCTTAATGATTTGATAATTTTTATTACAAAATGTGTGTGTGTGTGTTGGTGTGTGTGTGTTGGTGTGTGTGTGTGTATGTGTGTGTGTGTGTGTGTGTGTGTGTATGTGTGTGAGTGTGTGTGTGTGTGTGTGTGTGTGTATGTGTGTTGTAACGAAGTATGTTTTTCCTATGTTAAAAACCCTCGTTAATTATATGTTAAGATGTATGTTCTATTATAAGTAAGCCGTAGCGACGCGACAGCGTAGTATAAAGCCTCAGTTCGCCCGAGGGAAGATGGCCCATCCGAAGAGAGGATCTTCAAAGCTCCCCGAAAAACCGCCAGACCCCACATCAAACCGCTAATTCCCACGAACACCCGAAACAAATACCATCCCCTAACGGACAACGAGACCAACGATGATTCAGACACAGACGACAACGCAGACCCAGAACCCAAAATTTCGAAACCCCGTCCGCCCCCTCCTATAATCTTCCCCGCAATACCAAATAACGCGACAAAACTAACAAACTATATACAAACCTTTGCTACAAAAGATTACCACATAAAATATACAAACAATAATACAAACATATACATACACAACGAACAGGAAAGACAAAACATAATTACGGACCTTGACAACCACTACTACTCGTACACCAACAGAGAGACTAAAACACATGCGTTTGTGCTCAGGGGCCTTGACAGTGCGCCGGAGCCAGAAGAGCTACGCATTGAACTGACCGCCCAAGGGATCAGCACCAACAAAGTATTCAAAATGCGTAACATAAGGCGCCCACTCTACCTAATTACGACTTCAAACATACACACGGTCAAATCTTTAAACAATAACGCAAACACCAAATTCATATTCCATGTGAAGGTAGAGTGGGAACGCCACATAAACAAAAAACAGCTGATCCAGTGCCATCGCTGTCAACAGTGGGGTCACGCTACGGCGAACTGCAGGCTCCGCCCCCGATGCCTAAAGTGTGCGCAGGGCCACCTGACGCAAACGTGTACCAAGACCCCGGACACTCCAGCCACATGCGCCAACTGCGCTGCCTCACACCCGGCTAACTACATCGCATGCCCGGTATATTTGAACAAAATAAAGATATTAGAATCAAACAAAACTAGGACTAACACTAACACTAGAACATACGTTGACGCTCCCATCCCTCCTAAAAATCACTGGAACCAAACAAATACCCAAACACTCCCTCCAAAACAAATCTTCCTCCCCAAAACACAAGACTTCCCGACGCTCCCGAACCCTAAACAATTTACCCGACGTCCCTCAAACAACATACACAACAACAACAACAATACTCAAATAAAATCCAACCACATCAACAACAACCACAACAACAACAAGGACAACGAAACCATACACCTCAAACCCAACAACAACCACCCATGGACGATATCACGGAGATGGCCAAACTCAGCGCCACAATAAACATACCAAACATGCTTGCAGCGATAAAAGACTTAAACGTAGCGCTATCCAAAGCAAAGTCAAGCAACGCGCTTTACTATATTTTTATCATTCGCGCAAAATGTACACACATACAACATTTAAACACAAAACAACACTAAACATCTGCTCATGGAACGCCAATGGAGTTATGGGTAAGGTACACACTCTCTCCAAACACACAACATACACATTTGCCTACTTAATGAAACTAAACTCAACAATACACCCAAAATTAAGATACACAATTACACAATCTACAGAGCTGACCGACCACACCAAGGTACGACCCCCGCGGGAGGCGTTGCAATTCTAGTTAAACACAATACACCACACACGCTAACACCTAACCCTCAGACCACACTGGAAACTCTCAACATAACACTCGAAGACAACACAATAATCTACGCTGCCTACAACAAGCCACTAAACAACATGACACGCGCAGACCTCTCAACACTATTACATAAAAACAAAACACTAGTGATCGGTGACTTTAACGCGAGACACACGGACTGAAGTTGCCACAAAAACAACACTAATGGCCTCACACTCAGAACATACATAAACACACACGTCGCTATCATACTCAGTCCTAACACACCTACACACTACCCTGCAAATGGAAGTACACCGTCCATAATAGATATCATCATAAACAAAAACGTCCAAAACATCACTCACCCCATTTCAGTTCCCGAGCTTAACTCAGATCATAACCCCATCATATTTCACTTAAACAACCGCAACACTGAATACACTTCCAAAACCATCACATCATACAAACACACAAACTGGGCGCTCTTCCGAAAAACACTCGACACGATCATCCCCATAAACAACCAAATACACACCACACAAGACATAGACACACAAATAGAGCGATTCACACACGCTATAAATATAGCAAAACAAAAACACACGCAACAAATCAAAATAAATCCTCACAAACTTACACTCCCACAACACATAACACAATTAATTAAACAACGCAATCACACCAGAAGACTATGGCAGAGAACACACATACACACATATAATACCCACTTAACTTCATTAAACACACAAATTAAACATCAAATAAAAACACACAAAAACACTACTTGGTCCCTTAAACTTGCCGCCCTCAACCCCAACGATAACTCCCTCTGGAAGCTAACTAAAACACTTAAAAAAGCGTACACCACAATACCAACACACACATAACAATAACATAGCCATCACAGACGAACAAAAAACGGAAATGATAGCTAATATCTTTGAACAAATACACGTAACACACACCCCAAATACACCCACACAAGATAAAATCACACAAGACACACTACAATACTTATATACCCCGCATCACACTGACGCAAAAACGCTCACCAGACTTCTTACTTCCCCATCCGAACTTACCAAAATAATCAAAACCCTACCTAACAGAAAAACCCCCGGCCCAGACCTAATAGAAAACCTTATCCTTAAAAACCTATCAAGGAAATCCATTATCCAACTCCATTACATAATTAACGCCATCATCAAACTGCACCACTTCCCAGCTGCCTGGAAAACTGCTACAGTCCACCCAATCCTGAAACCGAGCAAAGATCCCCACCTACCAACGAGCTACCGCCCCATCAGCCTTTTAAATACCCTATCCAAGATCACCGAAAAAATCAACCTTTCCCGAGTCGACGATATCAACACAGGAATACATCTCACACCTGACCACCAGTTTGGCTTTCGAGCTAGACATTGCACGGTGCACCAGGTGTGCAGAATAGCAACCGATATCGCGACTCAATTCAACAAACATAAAGTCACGGTCATGACGGAAATAGAGCCTTCGATACGGTCTGGACAGTAGGGCTCATGGCCAAACTCATATCTTTCCAATTCCCTCCCACATTAACCAAACTAATATTCTCATACCTCTCAAACCGCTCCTTCTCAACCAAAATTAACTCCACACATTCAACCCCTAAACCCATAGTAGCAGAAATCCCACAAGGCAGCGTCCTTGGCCCCAAACTCTTCAACCTTTACATCAGTGACATCCCCACCTTCCCGAACACACGCATAGCACAATACGCAGACGACACCGCTATCTACACTCACTCTTTTAACGTACAAATAGCTACAAAACAAACACAAATACACATAAACATCTTAGAACAATACTGGCAAAAGTGGAAAATTAACATAAACACAGCCAAAACCGAAACCATAGTCTTCACACGTAAATTCACAAACAACACAATTCACACACCACTAAAAATACACTCACAAAAAATCACACCCATGAACACAGTCAAATACTTAGGAATAAATCTACACAGAACGCTAAAACACGGCCAACACATCAAACATGCATTAATGAAAGCCCACGCCGTCCTGTCCAAACTTTATCCTTTACTCATCAAAAACAGCTCACTTTCCATAAAAAACAAACTTCTCATTTACACCGCAATCATTCGCCCAATCATCACTTACGCAGCACCAGTCTGGTGTAACGCACCGATCACCACCACTCTACCCTTGCAACGCCTCCAAAATAAGTGCCTACGGCTGGCCACCAGCTCTGATAGATACACTCGAATAACACAACTACACGAAGACACTAATATACCATACATCACTGTTTACATACAGGAAACATCACAAAAATTTTACAAAAACACACAATATATATCAAACACACTTATAAAAAACATAACACTTACCCGCGACAACAACACTCTAGTAAACTCAAACACAAGCTACCCTTTCAAAACTTACCCATATTTCTAGAGGAGTTTCATGAGCAGAACACAAAACACTAACACGCACAACAACACTGTACACTATTAACACACACGCACACTACATAACACAAAAACAAAACATATTCTCATTCACAAAAATTTGTTCATCCATCACCAACAATCGTGTATTTATTTTAAATTAGTTAAGTTAGTTTGTAAGTTTTAACTAAAATATTGTTTTCAATAAATTTAAGTGGGTTTTCTGGTACCTCCTTTCCCACAAAACACAATCCCAACACTGTAATGTAAAACAAAAATTTATAACAAATACAATAACACAATGTTCAAGCGCAAGTTATATAAATCATATATCAACTGGTGATTCATTCATAACTTCTTATTAGCTTATCATTTCTCTGTACCATGGGAAATGCTAAATCAACAGTTTAATAGTATATATAGTTACTAACACTCTTTGTTAAGTAATCAGTGTATCTCCAAACGTATTGTAATTAGCTGTAGCAAACTTAATAAATAAATGTTTTTAAAAAGAATAATTTTAAACCAACATTCATAAGTCGCACAACGCAATAACACGCATACTCAGATATACACTCCCCTTGTGAGTAGGAGCTCTGATAAAAACCAACCATGTTTTCCGCACATTAGTATTAAGTGTTAATGTAACATAAGGAAAATAAATAAAGAAAATTGAAAACGAAATGAAATGGGTCGATGGTGAATTGTTAAAGTCAGGTCATCGACCAAAAATACTAGTCTCTGCCGTTATTTTCTGTCCGTTATCTAGTCAAAACCAAAAATCGGTTTGGATAGTATTATTATCTTTGTTTGACTCATGTATTCACCTATACCCCGATTGATATAAAAAGGGCCTACATCTCTTATCAAAACACAGTCGATCACCGATAGCTCTGACTAAAGGACCGCACCGCTTATCAACACCGTATCTCCGCTAATTCATTCGCTACCGATGCCAAAACACACTTGGTGAGACAAACTAACTACCGTATTTATTTGTATTACTGGGTTTAACTGTTCTCCAGGTATCTCGCCGGCGTGTCCGTCAAGAGATTACCTAGTAGTTTCTTATTATAGTACCCGCAGGTGTGTCCACCGAGGGTAAAACTCTGTCTATCTGTCCTCCAGGTATCCTGCCGGCGTGTCCGCCAAGGGATTACCTAGTAGTTTCTTATTATAGTACCTGCAGGTGTGTCCACCGAGGGTAAAACTCTGTCTATCTGTTCTCCAGGTATCCTGCCGGCGTGTCCGCCAAGGGATTACCTAGTAGTTTCTTATTATAGTACCCGCAGGTGTGTCCACCGAGGGTAAAACTCTGTCTATCTGTCCTCCAGGTATCCTGCCGGCGTGTCCGCCAAGGAATTACCTAGTAGTTTCTTATTATAGTACCTGCAGGTGTGTCCACCGAGGGTAACCACTGTGTAACTGTTCTCCAGGTATCTTGCCGGCGTGTCCGCCAAGGGATTACCTAGTAGTTTCTTATTATAGTACCTGCAGGTGTGTCCACCGACGGGAAACACTATTTAACTGTGCTCCAGGTGTCTTGCCGGCGTTTCCGCTAAGGGATTACCTCGTAGTTTCGTATTATAATACCGCAGGTGTTGCCACCGAAGGTAGAACTTATGTAACCTCCCTCTAGGTGTCTCACTAACGTTTTTAGCATCCACATCACCGTCTCCGAAAATAAATACCGTTTAAAAGCTGAAGTTATTCACTGATTACACGGAACCTGGACATAACCTCCACCGAGCTATCCTGGACCCGCACGCACCGTCTCCGCCCCTTCCCTTACTCCTCCCCCAAATACCGTATCAAAGTTCACCCCCCCTTCTATCTGATTGGCACCCGAGCAAAAATTACCGCAGCGTGCGGAAAGCCAGCAACGCGTACGAAACGACGTAATTTTTTGCAGTTTCTGCAATTACTCAAATATGGTTACATTTACAGAAAAATGTCATGAAGAAAAATTGAAGCACAACTTTTGTTTGAAATTTTTTTCCAAAAAGAGTACTGGTTTCAAAATAAATTTCTGCTTATTATATATATTTTTACATAAATCGTATCATCTGCGCCTGTCAATTGTTTAACAAAATAAACTTAAATAATTTGAAGTTCGACATTTAATAGTTATTCTAAGAAACATATTTAGTGTAAAAGCGGGGAAGTTGTCGAGTAAAATAAATAATAGAAAATTTTCTTGCATCAGTAATCGGAAAAATATGGTTACATACTTATACTGGGCATCTCTTTACTAAAATTCTAACTATATCGTTGCTTATATTATGCGGTCACAAACCAGGATCATTCGAAGGACAAAATAGTTTCAAAAACTTCTGAATCAAGCGGAATTGAGTCCGATTCCGAACACTCATTTACAAGCAATGTATCTACCATCATCTACTCTTCGTGTTCGATAAACCCTTCAGGTGTATTAGGAGTTAGCGAGGTTGATGCATCATCCTCTTTAATCAAAAATTTTAACAAAGACCCAGATAATTTTTACATTTTCTTTTCCCGTTCTTTTTCTTCTTTCGAAATTGTGCCCCAGAGAGATATTTCTTTTTGTGAATCCTAACAAAATATAGAATTTTTGTACTACTACAAAAGAACTAAGAGTTTCATATATTTATATATAATAAAAAAAAACTTGGCAAGCATAAATCAAAAAATCAATTCAATATTTTATTTTGTTAACTTAAATTGTTATTGAAATCTAGAACGTACATAATTATTATGGTACTTACCATTTTTACTTTCTTATACGCAGTACAAGTTAGTATTGTAATCATGAAAGATTTCGATCTCGAGATTTTAACGAAAATATACGATTTGACCTTCCCTGAATCGATTACGACTATTTTTGGAATGATGGCTGTCTGTGTGTGTGTGTGTGTGTGTGTGTGTGTGTGTGTGTGTGTGTGTGTGTGTGTATGTGTGTCTGTATGTCTGTGTGTGTGTGTGCTCTCTACAGCCTAAACGGATTAAGTTAAAATTTTGAAACTTTGCATATGCCAGAAAAATTTTATGAACAGCAATTAAAGGTATTTATATTTAGCACAACGTTTGTTTGAATTCTTTTTCCAAAAAGAGTACACATTTCAAAATAAATTTCTGCTTATTATATATATTTTTACATAAATCGTATCATCTACGCCTGTCAATTGTTTAACAAAATAGACTTAAATAATTTGAAGTTTGACATTTAATATTTATTCTAAGAAATATATTTAGTGTAAAAGCGCTCTAAAAGTTAGAATAAATATTATAAATTAGGAAAATAATGTAACTACTATATGGTTTAACCCATATGCGTATAAGAAAGTTCGGTGCATGACACTGCAGATGTTTTTTTAGAATGATGTCCGTCTGGGTGTGTGTGAGTGTCTGTGTGCGTGTGTGTGTGTGTGTGTGTGTGTGTGTGTGTGTGTGTGTGTGTGTGTGTGTGTGTGTATGTGTGTTTGTATGTGTGTGTATATGCGTGTGTGTGCGTGTGTTGGTGTGTGTGTAAGTGAGTGCTCTACAGTGCAAACGGCTGAATGTAAAATTATGAAACTTAAGATTTGTATATGCCTGGCAAAAAAACCTATATCTGAAACGAATATTTAAACCGGAAGTGCATGTTTACTGCAGCCATTTCTAGCTAATAGTGAAAATAGTAATAAAAATTATAGATATTAACAATTTGTACAACCTTTGCATAAAACATTTTTTTCAAAAAAGATACCGGAAACAAGAAAATGGCAATTGAAATTGGTTCTTATTATAATTATTTTCTCATAAATCGTATCAACTGTGTCTGTCAAATGTTTAACGAAAAAAATTTTATCATTTGCAGTTTGACATTTAATATTTATTTTAAGAAATATATTTAGTGAAAAAGGATTCCAAAAGTTAATAAAATATTATTAATTAGAGAAATAATAAAAATATGTTATGATCTAACCAATATACATATAAGAAAGTTCAGGGTTAGACATTGCAAATATTTTGAAAAATATTTTCAAATATAAGTTACGCGAAATATTAAAATCCTTTATTTTTATTTTGACTGATTTGCTGTAAGTACTGCCGTTTTTGTGTTAAAGTAGAAACCGCAAAAAAATGAGAGTAAACATGCACTTCTGGTTAGAATATTATTTTCAAAAAATTTCTTGCCACGTACTACCAAACTTAAGTCTAAAGTTTCATAATTCTATCTAGATCAGTTTAGGCTGTAGAGCACAAATTTATACACAGACAAACGTTATTGCAAAAATGGTCAGACTTGATTTAGGGAAGGTCAACAGATATATTTCCGTTAAAATTTCGAGATCTTATATTTTTATGATTGAAATACCTACTTATACTGCGTATAAGAAAGCAAAAATGGCTATTGAAATATGTACATACATAAACATTACATATGTATACCGTATCTAATATGCTTGTCAACAAAATAGACTGCAATAATTTGGAATTTAACATTCAAAAATTGTTAGTACACATTTCAAATTCGTTCGAAAAGAAATGAGAAGATCGTTGCAGCGTTTGGGAGCTACACTTGTAAACAGTATTTTGTTTGTTTCAGAATAGATTCACAAAAGAAGAAATTCACATCAATGGCTATTTATCAAACAAGAAAATGTAATTCCTTTGATGTGATTTTCCGCCCAATGAAGAGTGCTGAAATATACAAACAAGGCCAAATCTAAATTCTGAGCTGGATACATTATAATAAAATGAAGACGTCTAAAGTATATATATATATATATATATATATATATATATATATATATATATATATATATATATACCACCAAGAATTTCTAAAAATAGAACAATTTTTATTTTGTTCGTTGACGGTTTGCTATCAGGCATAAATTATTACATGAATGCATTATCCGCTATAAGCACATACTGGTATTTGCATTTGTACCACTGTTATCTTAACAAGTTGGTCTGGAATCCGTTATCTACACAGTATATTGGAAAAAAGTGCACATTTTTGAAGCGCTTTTAAAAATATGCGCAAACGTCGTTGAGAGTGCAAATGCATTTATGTGTTACGGTCCATCATTTGTCGGGTAATTTATATTATAATTTAAAAAAACATCTGCAGTGTCATTCACCGAACTTTCTTATACGCATATGGGTTATACCATATCGTAATTACATTATTTTTCTAATTTATAATATTTGTTCTAACCTTTAGATCGCTTTTACAGTAAATGTATTTCTTAGAATAAATATAAAATGTCAAACTTCAAATTATTTAAGTCTATTTTGTTAAACAATTGACAGGCGCAGATGATACGATTTATTTAAAAATATATATAATAAGCAAAAATTTATTTTGAAAACAGTACTCTTTTTGGAAAATATATACAAACAAAAGTTGTACTAAATAGAAATACCTTTAATTTTTGCTCATGCAATTTTTCTGTAACTGTAACCATTTTTGATTGCAAAAAATGACTAGAGTAAACAGGCACTTCCGCTTTGAATATTTTTTTCAAAAATAGGAGGTGCACACCTCAGGCATATGCAAATCTTAAGTTTAAAGTTTCATAATTTTAGCTTCAACCGTTTAGGCTGTAGAGAACACACACACACACACACACACACACTAACACACACACACACACACACACAGACACACACACATACACACACACACACGCACAAACGCACACACACAGACAGACGTCATTCCAAAAATAGTCGGAATCGATTCAGGGAAGGTCAAAACGTATATTTCCGTTAAAATCTCGAGATCGAAATTTTACACATACAATACTTATACTTCGTATAAGAAAGTAAAAACAATTGTCATCATTAATAACAGCAGAGAGAGCGTAATATATCTCTGGTTTAGGTAAAACCTAAGAAAATATACACACAGTATACTCAATCGTTGATGACGACAACAAAGGGCCAATTTCACCAACGTCAGTAAAATTTATTACTCAAATTAAATATAATTTTTCCGTAAGAAATGTCAGTTTGATTCGCAATTGTTTATTGGAACTAAAGATTTCACTGATGTTGGGGTCTACTTGTTAAAATATATTTATATATACATTAATATATTAAAATAATATATGAGGAAAAATTATGCGTTCCAGATTTAATAAAAATTTATTCGAATACATATTTAATTTTTATTAAGTCTGCACCAGCAAAACTCATAATTATAAATGATATAGTCTCTCTGCCTCCTTTTATATTATATTAGTACATAAATAGACATAAACATTAAGGGGTTTACCTAGTGGTAAAACCGTAAAATGAGATCTTTTTTTTAAATCGATAGTAGATCAAGAATAAAGATAGAGACATGATTTTTGGAACACATTTATTATACGTGAAATTCAAGTATTATGTTATAAAAATTGAAAAAAATACAAAATTTCGGTCGGGCCGGCCGGTTGATAAAGTACGCTCGGTAGAATTTCTTCATCTGCGCGGCACAGTGCAGAAATCACAACTTTGATCTGCAAAATAAAAACAAACATTTTTCTGTTAGTAGACAATAATATTTACGGTAATATGTTGAGTTTTTAACAAAATATTGATTTTTCATTATTGGCTTCAAAAGGTGTTTATATAATATAATTTTCTTAAAGATTATCAATAGATATAGTTAAAACCTAAATTAACAAATAAATGTATCAAAGAACACTTTATTATTAAATTAAAATTAAAATACAACTGATTAATTCGTTATCATACGAACTTTATATTTTAGGTGATCAACCAGAACGGGAGTCAAAGTAAGTGTAACATATGAGTTGGGTAGGATGAGGATATGAGTTACAATGGTTAATTTGGGATCTATTTCAATGTGTTACTATACTTTGTTAAAATTTCTTGTTTATTCTTCAGTATGACGACGGCTTCTTTAAATTTCCTTTTATACCAATTGTCTTCTTCTTTTTCGATCATCGCTTACCACCATTGATGTGATGCTACTTTTCCCAGGTATGGTCTGCAATTCCTGATTTGGATGCTTCCTTTTTTCATATGTCACCTGTGTTCTTCTTTCATTCTGATACCTAACGATCGTTTGGTTTCTCCTATGTACGCTCTTCCATATTCACAATCAACTTAATAGATTTCTGTTCATGTACCTGATGAAAGTTCTAGTTTTGGTGTCAATAATCTTCATAATGTGGTTGTTTGGAATCAAGTTGATATATTATAGTTGCTGTTCATCTTTTTTATTCTGTCTGCCAGTACTTTTATGCAAGGGATGTATAATTCATTTTTTGTCTATGTCTGTCGGTTTTATACTAGTTAAATATTTTTCTTCGTAATCTACTTGATTGTATTGTATGTGTATCGTCGCGTTGGAGTGTATTTAAGATCTCTTACAGCTTTGTTTTTTATCTTTGTTCTGCGCTGTAGCACTCCAACACAGCGGTTAAGCAGACAATATAATGAAGAAGAATAAAAAGAAAAAGCCATTCAACTAGTATAAAGTCGTCAGACGTAGACGAATAATGAATTATATAACCCTTAGATAAAAGGACTGTCATACAAAATAAATAAGATTGCTGTATACATCAAGTCTGGCTTTAGACTATCCAAGTTATCTGCTTGTATACCCACGTCGAGGTTTCTGGAAACCAGAATATTCCGCCTTTAGAAGTAGAACTTCCTGGACTACAGCTAGATCATTTACATCGGCAACCCGTATGTCACGTAGGCTCACTTCAGTAAGAAAAGAGTTTAATGGCCTAAGATTATCAAAATATGAATGAATTTAAAGGGTTTTCTGCCACCCCATTTGATGGGAATAGGCATGAAGTTATGTGTATAATGTATTAATGCGGTAATTGTACGAGTATATTATTAAATATAGAATGAACAGCTCGTCAATGGTTAATTTGGAAAGTACGACTGGAATATATATTTACAGGTAAGTAATTTTATTTCAATTATATTCCAAATGAAACATCAGTTGTTAAATATATTTGGGGATTGATAATTATCTGATTACCTGCCATACCACCCATTATCATTTCGGCTGGACATACAACTGCTGTTCGTGTTTGTTAGTTACAAATACAAAAAGCACACTTTTCATTTATTGATAAATTCAAATTGAATTAGTTGAGGGGTTAGGCTACCCTAGAGATTTCAAGATAAGCAAAATATTTATTTTTTGCTTAATCTATTCTTTAGTATCTTGAAAATAATATGCTAACGTTTTATGACCAGGAAAACTCTATAATCGCCTGAATTTCGAATATGGCTCAAGCGCAATAACGCTACAGCTTTATTACTTAAAACTTTAAACGCGATTTTCTCGAAACTACATTTTTCAAGTTGGCCGGACTGATAACTCGGACAAATTTGTACCGATTGACCGATTTAACTGTATATTTAAAACTACTTTCGTCATGGAAGTTCGTAGAATTTTTTATTATGTTACATGGTTCAATTGTTATAAGCAATTTTTGGGCGATTTTTTATCGATTTTCGACAGTTTCTTTTAAAGCACGCCATTTCTGCAAACATTGTAAGAAAAAATCCTACTTACTTCTCTAGCTGTTTATATATAAAATCGAAATTTGTTTAGTTCATGATTCTAATTTTAAAAATACAGGAGATATTTGTCTGGCCGCAAAGGACTGAAAAAAAGAAACGTCACTGGGAAAATGCTGGGAAGCCGCCATTTTGTTCCTCAGAGCTCGTAAAACAATTTAAAAGCACTACTCAATATGCATATAATAAAGTCCATATCCAAATTTTTATCTATTGTGCAGTTTTGCTGAAAAAAATTCACAAAATTTGCCTATTTTTTCCGCCTCTAGGGTAGCATTTAATTTGTATTATTTTTCGGTACAAATTAGTATAAAACAACGGATTAATATAAAAATTTATTATTTGTTGTAATATCCTCTTCACCATTCGTTGCTCTTATTAAGTTGCAAAAATATAACTATTCGGGTGCAGTGTTCTTTCTTCGGTACATTTTTTCTTTCTTATACGCAGTATAAGTAAGTATTGTAATCATGAAAAATTTCAATCTCGAGACTTTAACGAAAATATACGTTTTGACCTTCCCTGAATCGATTCAAACTATATTTGGAATGACGTCCGTGTGTGTGTGTGTGCGCTAAAATTATGAAACTTTAAACTTAAGATTTGCATATGCCTGGGGTGTGCACCTCCTATTTTTGAAAGAATATTCATAGCGAAAGTTTACTCTAGTCACTTTTTGCAGTTTCTGCAATTACTCAAAGATGGTTACAGGTATAGAAAAATTGTATTTATATTTCGCACTACTTTTGTTTGAAATTTTTTTCCAAAAAGAATACTGGTTTATTATATTTATTTTATTTTATTTATTATATTTATATATACATAAATCATATCATCTGCGCCTATCAATTGTTTAACAAAATAGACTTAAATAATTTGATGTTTGACATTTTATATTTTTCTAAGAAATGTATTTAGTGTAAAAGCGATATAAAGGTTAGAACAAATATTATAAATTAGAAAAATAATGAAACTACGATGTGGTTTAACCCAAATGCGTATAAAAAGTTCGGTGCATGACACTGCAGATGTTTATATATTATTAATAAAATACCTACGCATATATGCAAAAGAAGTAGCACGTCGTTTTTTCATAACCGAATTAAAATTTTTGGGTAACTATACTAGCCATCCGTAATAGCGAAGCGGAAAACTATAAACCTTAGGGAATTTCGTTCTCATTATAACGTATGGGTTAATTTTCGAATTAAAATTGTGTTTTTTGATATTGCGCATATATATATATATATATATATATATATATATATATATATATATATATATATATATATATATATATATTATAATTATTATTTTAATTAGAATTATTATGTATACAATGAACTTTATTTTCATATTTTATACTAAAAGAAAACACTTCTTAATCAACAAATAAATAAAATTTTAAAAATTATTAAAAGATTTTTGGAATAATCTCTACACAAAAACAATTGAGGTTATTAATACAACATAAAATAACGGAATAATAAACGTTCAAACAACTGGCAATTTCTCCATAGAAACTTTTCTCACCTTCATATGCAGTGAGATTCAGTGGTGCTATATGTAGATATTTTTAAAATCCATCAAGAAGCATATACTATATAGGTATATAATAGTATAATTATTATTTGTAAAAAGTTTTTTGTTGCATTCAATTACATTTTAGGCAAATTTTGATAAGTGTATTGATGAAGTACTCGCCAAGTAAATAATAAAAATAGAAGAATCAAACACTCTTTGAAAAATTTCATTTGCATAGTAAAATCAAGAGTAAAATGAATACTAAAGGAGAAAGAAATAGTAGCCTAGCCAAAAACCTAAAACTAAAAACTTCGACTATAGACCGCTATGAATGACAGGCGCTAGAATCCGACAGACCAATTTAGCCCTCGCAATGACCCGCATCAACGAACTAAGCCATAACGCTTTCGCCCATAAGATTGTTCCTCTATTGCTTCTCGAATCCATGACGTCAAGTCACGTGTACAAAATGAATCCAATAGATGGCCATAGCGTTTTTCAGCGTAATTCTGTGGTATTGAGAGACTCAGAATAACCCTACTGATGTACCGCGTTGTAATTGTGAGCTACAAAATGTAAATTTGCTATGTAAAATTGTTATAATGTAATGCGAATTGTATGTATGTACGGGTGTAAATGGTCACGGTTGCTACAATATGAATTTTGTTTGAAGTAGAGTTTGGATTGGTACAATGTAATATTACAGTATTTACAGTATTTATTTTAGCTCTATCGTTGGTAGGTTGTATATTGAAAAATATTAACAAGTATAATTGTATCTAAAGCCGATAAGGTAGTTTGATTATTTATTAATATTAGGGCTGCGTATGAAAGTATTAGAAGATTTATAAAAATTATGTGCATTTTTGTTCTACATTTTTAATGATATAAAGACATACAAGTGTCAAATAAAGTGTTACAAAGAAAATATTTATTCAAACTTGTCCTTAATAAATTGTTATTTTGCCTAATTTGTAAATAACGGTATTCATTGCAAATATATTATTATTAGGAACTAGCATATTTATATATAAATAATATAATTACTATGTTATTAAAATATATTTTTTTCTGTGTAATGCTAAAGATTTCTACTAAACTCTGGCAATGCTGAAAAATGTGGAACAAAAACCAGATTTCAAATAGCTGAGAGGAACGAAATAGTTTACGGTATTTGTGACGGATGGCAGTAGTGTCGAATTATATGTACATATAGAAGGAAAAGTCGATAAGGCAGCTTAGTTCAAAATATTACCAGTTATTTGTTTAGGTAGAAGATCATAATAATTTTTAGTGACACATCAGAGAGTAGGGGGAGTAATAAGAAATATAGCCACTATTGGACAGAGTTTTGTTAGGTTAGAAAATTGCATATTCGCCGCTGTTCTAGATGTCGCGATCGTCGCGATAATAAAAATTATAAAAATGTGAACGAATTAAATGTATATAAATTTTAAATATTTACTTGATATTTTACTAATCAAATAAAAATTTAGGATGATTTTATACTGCATTTTTTGGAAAAATAAATTATTTATTTATAAGTACGTTTATTGGAATCCATATTGTAAATAAGGTAACATTTTTATTGTGCAATACGTCATACATGCAATTTTGTTATTGTTCTTTATTGATTTGTCCTCTGTTATTTATCGGGAAGTTCTTTTGTATTTTATTTTATTTAACTCTAACAAGTGTTTGTTTTTGAGCAATCTCTTTATTTGTGGCATGTAAGTATTAAATCACAAATAAATAGTAAACATTTGATATGCATTCTATGTATAATAGTTTGTTCGTAGTATGCATTTAAATAACCGATTCTGTTGTGTTCCCGGATGCTTTGATTACAGAAAACGGTTCGCCTGTTTTCCGAAGGACAGAGCACTTTTCCGAATTTGGTTGGAAAAAATCAACAATCTGCGACTGTACGTTATTCCTCCTGCACATGATGTTTGTAGAACATATCGTGTATGTTCAAAACATTTCGAGTGCAGGTGGATTAGACCTTGCGCTTATCCTGGCGCGATCCTATTCAACGACAGAAAGGCATCGTAAGACATTGCGGAGGAAAAACAGAAAGTAATTTTTTTTGTCTTACATGGGTGCGTATGAGAAGACTGTACTAACATCAAAACCATATTATTGAAGAAAAACTTATTTAAAAGCTTCATTAAATATGTACTTATTAAAATTAGTTTTCTTTTATAAATATGAGCATTTACTTGTTCCATTATAAAAACTATTTGATCGGATGTAATTCATATTCGACTGAAGAGCCAAATACGAATATTATTAATATTTAATAATAAAAATATAATTGTTATCTTAACATATAAATATGTGAATGTTATATAAAGTAAAATTTAAACCTAAATCAGTAATAAACATTTGTATTATTTAAATAATGGTTTTTATTTAGGAGGTACCTTTGGTACTTTTGCATTTCGTGGTCTGCTGTACCACGAAAAGAAAAGTACATCTATCCTTTCATTAAAAAAAAAAAAAAAAAACGCTCGCCCTCGGTGGCTGCGGCGACAACTAAGCCCCAGTGTAGGCTCCATGGAACCCGCCATCTTTGCAAACGTTGTACAACCGATTTAACGTTGAAATCCATCTCCTCATACTCTCTGTGACACATATTAAGGCTGCGTCAGAAGCCAAGAAGGCGGCTAGTAAAAAAGTAAAAATTTTATTCTAATACCAATTAAAAACGTGAAGGTTTACAAAAGTTATTATTCCATATATGTAAAGAACATATTAAAATCTAGGCAAATAGATAGTTCCAAATGTTATAAATAATATACTATGATAAATTATTTTGAAAAAGGATACATTTTTTAAATAAATATTAATATAAAGTACCCATTGCCATAGATTATTGTTATCATTTGTATGTCATAGTTACATAATTAAGCTCTGGTTCAGGAATTATATTTGTAATAAAATTAATGGATTTTGGGTAGCAAAATAGCAGAAATAGTTCAACTATTGCCCGTCGTCACTAGCCAGCGCTATAACAGTTGCGTAACAGGCAAGGCCACATAAACTGACAATATAATATGGGCAAATTCTCACAAATTTTTGGTATACCAAAAATTTGGGCTTGGGTTTGTAGACAAATAATAATAATAATTAATAAATAAATAATTTAATAATAAATAAATAATATATTAATAATTCTTAATTGGTTCTTTTTTTTAATATAAATAACCTCTGATTTTCTTTAATTTTTTTATTGCAATTAGCATATTTAAAACGAAACTCATAACATCGTCATCGTTATCACTAATATTGAACATTTTTATTGACTATAACTTTATATTCTATTTAATAGTTGACGTTCATTATTGATGTAACTATTTGCGCATGCGGTCATTTTCATTTATCGTATTACACATTATTGTATAATTGAAATATGCAATGTTATAAGAAATAAAATTAAATTAAATATAAATGGCTGCATAAATCCGCATTAAGTTATTGTACAGATTTATGCCATGAAATCATTTAATTGATTTATTACAAGAATATAAATTCTTCAGCAACAATATGTTTGATAGATTTCGGTGTAAATTCGGTAATATAGGTGATCGAACTAAATATAAACACAAACTTATACATGATTGTTTTTTCTAAATTGGAATTGTCATAGACGCTTTATTTCGATTACGTATATTACATACAAATATTACCAAATCTTATATGAAAAAAAAAAACTTGGCGCCCTAAATGCACAATGCGCGACTCATACTATGTACTCCCATATTTACTACCAAATCCAGCTCAGGGTGTGTGGATGTTTGCGTGTGTGTGTGTGGGTGTTTTTTCAAGTAAGTATTGTTACTTATACTGCGTATAATAAAGTAAAAAACATCTTCCTTAACATATAATTATAAGATATAAATAATTTGTAAATAATAATTCGAACAAAACTTATAAATTATATACGTAAAATTAACAGTGTGTAAATCATGTTCTTATTAAGAATCTGTCGTTATGTCAACGATGGTTTCGGAACGTTTTTACAGAGAACATTTGCTTAGTTATTTTGGTTCAGTACCATGGCAAAAATCTCTTATCGAACAAGATTCTATGCCGAAAGACTATTAAATTAAAATGACTGTATTTTAGTTATATTATTTTGGTTCAATACATTAATATAGCTTATTTAGAAGTTATTTCAACTTATGCTAACCTACCAAAATCGTATATAACAAATGTGAATTGTGTTTGCGGAAAATAGGAAAAGGAACTGGAAATATTTTTAAATAAAACAATATAATAAAAAGTATTTAACTATTATATTTATATAATTTACTCGCTGTCCACCCAGAATCCTATATCCATAATTTTCTTTTGCCTACGTTTCTTCGAGTTTGGCGACACATTTTTCATTAATACGCCAACGCTTTTTCTAAATATGTCGGAGTCCTCTTCGGTCCTTTTGGCACTATAGTATTCTACCAACGACAGGCATGCACCTTCGATGCTTGCATCTGCAGATGACTCGAATAGTTTTTTCCTCTGTTCACGTCTACGTATTTCGGTCACTTCGACGTGGCTAACGGGTCCATTCGGTTCATCACATTGGGGCCGCAGATCCCGAAGCTTCCTTTCCGTCGAGGCGTCTCTCAGTCGCACAGCGAGACCGCAAAGTCGCTCACCAGGATTCACACTCTGGAACTAGAACATATTTAAAATTACAACATCGTCCTATTTTAACTTTTAACAAAAATATATAGTTGCATATTACATACCTTTTAGCCCCCTGACTTCGGAAACACTTCTCCATGTATTTTCTTTACCAGTTTTATTGCGGAAGCCTACACATCGCTTATCATACAATATAGCGTATTTTTGACACTATCAATCAATTCACCGTCCATTATGTTAAAATAACAATATTAAACAACAATATAGCAGGTTAACAAAAGCCAATGCAAAAAGAGCACGAAACTGTTCTGACATGTTGTGCTCAAGGAACAGCAGGAAAGGTCACTTAGGGATATTTGTGAGCCAGGGGGTGTCAGTAATATAACTGAAAATAGACTCCGACAACTTGGGCTTATGAAATATTGTGTACGGGTTGGGTTTGGAAGTTTAAGAAGACGTATAGAAAGAGATAGACATAGTAGAGATAGATATATGAGAGAGAGATAGGTATATGCATTAGAAAGAGATAGATGTACAGAT